>SMGT01006903.1:240604-255270 GCA_004794575.1 Lanistes nyassanus
GTGTGAACAAGTGTTCTGAACAAGGGGAAAGTACCGATAAAGCACATACTGACTGTTCGAAACCAAGTTCTTCATATTTGTGGAAACCAGTGGGTTTTCTGTCCTTGGTTGGTTGGTTGGTTGGTTGGTTGGTTGGTTGGTTGGTTGGTTGGTTGGTTGGTTGGTTGGTTGGTTGGTTGGTTGGTTGGTTGGTTGGTTGGTTTTAGAATGCTGGGATTTGTTAGAACACGTACTCTCGTCTAAAGACGGAATCAAGACAAATGAAACACTAAGTGCCTCAAGTAACACCGAAATATTTAAATCAAAAGCTGGAGTTTTCTTATGAGGTCTCGTCTTGTGTTTAAGACCAGTTTAAAATCAATAACTCAGGTGTGTACAAGCTACTGAGAGGAAGTTGGGATATCTAAGAAATACTTCAGGAGGAGGGGGGGGGGACCTAGTATTGGCAAGACGTAATTCCGGGGTTTTCCTGCAAATACAAAACATACCAAAAGTACCTTCCCCCCCCCCCCAGAATATTAGGCTGTTCGTGTGAATTAAACAATTCTACATAATCTGCCATCAACTTGTAAAAAGTAAGGGCGATGGATCAAGCTGGTAAAGGAGGGGGTACTTCTAGCTGGACACCGGGAAGTAGTTTCAGTAGATATACCACATCTACTTCGGGAGTACGAATAAGAAGGGGTGTCATTCTAGGATGTTGCACCGGAAAACCTGGTTCATTACCGTGTTCAGTCAAGAAGAAATGCTTTGTCGCGGCAACAATGGACGAGCTCGCGACTTACTCTCTCTTGTCTTGTTAACATGTCAGAAATCAGATTTAGTCAGCGCCTGTCGGCTTGGGGCTCGGAGGGGATGGGCGGAAAAGAACAAAAAAGAAAGAAAGCAGCCTCAGAAGAAGTAACGTCTCTAATTACACCGAAAGGCCGTGTTCTGCGCGAACTGATTGGCCGTGTTTGCATGTTCCAGTACATTAAAACACTACAAGCAAGCACATGCACGTGACCTCCCACTTCATCTGCCGGTATTTGCTGGTATTTCCCTCCTTTTGTGGACCCTAATGAATGTTGTTTTCGCTGGTAGGCGACAGCGATACACACGTGAGGGCGCGCGCGTGGGTGCGTGCGTGCGTGCGTGCATCTGTGTGTGTGTGTGTGTGTGTGTGTGTTTCATCATGCACATCCCAGGCAACACAACCCATGTAGTGTCCATGTTTCCAAGAACAAAGATGCATACATGTACCCATGCACACACGCACACCCATTTCTTTCTCTTTGCCTCATTCAAATAAACGCGCCACACCACACACACACCGACACCCTAAGCCCCAATCCATATACATTCCCGTATTCTTACATTTCTGTGTCCACGCCCCCCCCCCCAGAACCTCCCATACCGCCTGTCCATTTTACGTACCAATGCACATCACGTACGAGGACTAGATGACATGCCAACTGGAAAGTGCTGCTGAGAAAAGAAGCAAGTGCTGTAGCACTTAGACCGCCGCAAAAATTTCGAAACCTGCCATTTAGGTTTTGAAGTTCTTCATTTTAAACAATTTCTCGCTGGCGCTACGGTGCAACGTGGCCTGAGCGAATAGCTGTCCATGGCATGTCCGCAAAAATAATCTCTTCGGCTAAATGGGCTCTCCGGAGCGAGGCTGTGAGAGCGGTCGGTTTTGGAGGAAACGCAGTTTGAGTCTGTGTCAGCTAATGGATCCTTGTATGTATTCATACGCGGGTTCTTTACGAGCGCGCGCAATCATTTCCGACAGATTTTTAGATTGTTGTGTGGCGCTAAATGACCTCATTCATGCTCCGTCTTCTTTGAAAGCGCCGAAGGAGCTATTAGATACGCACGTGAACGATGTCAAACTGGGTGCGCACGTGCTTGGCTGACTGCTTAATTTACAAGGAAAGTGCTTCAACCTTGAGACGATGTTGCACTATAGGGAAATAAGCTCAGATTGCAAATCTGTGACCTGCAACCTACAACATAGTTATATGAAAGAAAACGCCTCCAGACAAAATATTTCACAGACAATGGATCGAATCTCATTGGTCAATCGTATCATTAGATCGATAAAGAGAAGTTATCGATCGAAGCATAAGCTCTGTCATTCTGCATTTATTTCTGTTTAATCATCAAGGCTCTCGTGTCGCATTATCCCCTCTTTGCTGTAGTCTTGTTGCATATGGGGAGTGTGCACCACTCGGCAAGGCGGGAAGCGGGGATGGGAAAAGCGGGGGCCGCTAAAGACACTTGTAACGAGAGGGGTGGGGGAAGGAGAGAGTGGAGGGATTCTCTCCCCCTTGATTTGCAAACTTACTACTTGAAGGGGAAATTAAATACTGTTAGTTTGTCACGAAACCGCGCGGACGGTGGCCAGGGAAGGGTGCAGAGATGACGTAGAGCCCCACGACTGAAGGTCAAGTACCTCAAGTGGCGAATGGCGGGCCTGGGTTCTGATCCCCTACAGATAGTCAGGGCCGCTGACATGACGTCGAGCAAACACTAAGGCTCATGGGGCTAGGGTGAGTAACAGGCCTCTCTCTCTCCCCCTTGTGTGCGTGTGTGTTTGTGCGCGCGCGTGAGTGATTGAATGTGTTTGTGACTACGTATAACGAAAATGGGACGAAGGGATCCAGCCTTTGTGTTCTTCGGGGAATTGTGAGAATTTTATGTGGTATAAATGTGCTTTAATATCCAGTTCTCTTAACGAGTTGCAATTTTAGATTCATCCGAAGGAAGGAAGGTAGGAAGGAAGGAAGGTGCGCACACACGTACAGATCTGCTCGCATGCAGGCAGCACCATTGCGAGCCACTTCACCTACTCACACCCACACACTTATGGACGCGCACACAAGGACACTTCTGCATTCAGACCCATGGGACGAAAACAAAGGCGGAAGGAAAGGACAGAAGAGCAAAAGGAAAGAGGAAAAGACTTAGTCATAGTTTGTCTAGAAGGAGGTTACTGCGGGCAGCCGTTTTCCAGAGACCCGTCTCCGGTTCCACTTGCGTCACGCAAGCCACCTCTTCTCTCTCTCTCACTCTCTCTCCAATCCCTCTCCCCCACCCTCCCCAGGCCCCACTCAAGCCCAGCTGCGAGGGCCAAGCTAACAGGTGCCCACTGTTGTCGCCAGCGACTTAGGTTACAACCAAAGTCGCCCCGTGTGTACCAAGCGGACGACAAGCAAAACAAACACACCCGTAATTGGTCGCCACCTACTCGCTGGGTCCCCATCCTCGGACCGCTGGCATGACACTCCCGCCTACCTCACACCGCCACCCCTACTTCCTTCACCCACCTCCCCATTCGTGGTGACATTAAGCAAAAAAAAAAATTCGCCATATCGTGAAAAAGAAGGAAAGCAGCTTGAAAAACAGAAAAGGGTGGACACGAATGGGCGAGTACGTCTGCTGGTTGGTCTCCCGTCTTGGCTGTAACGGACTCTAGAAGTCCCTGTCTGGCAGCTGCTTGCTCGCTGCATGCGTAGTGTAGCATCGCAGTTTGTTTTCTGCTCTCTGGACTGCCATCCTGTATTCATGCATCCACCTCGGATGGGGGAAAGGGAGGGGTGTGGGTGAGGGGCAAGATGAACGCTTTTATGCTTTTTACACAACTATGTTTTCTTGAAATGCCAAGCAGTGCACGAGGGCAAAACGTACGGAACGACCCCAGAGAGTGGTGCTACCCTGGGCTTATTAGCGAGTTAAGAAAGCAAGGATCAATACAGTCTAACCGCAGTTACTTATAATTATTTTGAAAGAACGTCCGATAGGAAATGATTAAACGCTGTAAAATAAATAAAATATTTGTCTTAGCATGCGGTGTCGTAATTGTCTGAATTTTCGACGTTAATCTGATCTGATCTTTACAGCCTGATAGGTCTTCAACATGTTTCTCAGTTCTAATGTCGACAATGGCTAGAGTTTGTGGCAGTACATGTACACACGTGAGTGTTGTCAAATCCAGTGGAAGCTGAACACAAGGAGAGTACGGGAGGTGGGAAGAAAGGGAGACCCCCTCCCCCCCAAAAAAAAATCAGTCTAAAAATGGCATCTTTAATCAACTGTCTGACCAGTCAGCCGTACGGCTGGCAGGGCTTTGAACACCAGGTCGGGGGAGGAACATCAGAAGACAAGGGGAGACAACCCAGGGACGGGAGGGGACTCGACCGCGTCATCCGGTGCGGACATGCGCAGTGCACGGGTCCAGTCATCGACCTGCCAAATGGGTCGTGAAAGTTTCGATCGCTCGGCGCGAGTTTGTCGAGTCCTGCGCCTGTGTCAGGCAGCCGGTCCAGCAGATAAACATCAGCGGGCAGGACGCGGGGAGTATTGACACGCTGACGTGCGACAGAGCCTACGTTAGCAGGATTTCACGCATGACTGCACTCAGTCCGTGCACGCGGCTTAGAGAGGAAGATAAAGATCTGAGAAAACTAGAAGCATCGACAGAATTCTTCCGAGTTGTCTTCGTCTTTTTTTTTTAAATCAATGGCAGAGGAAAAGGAAGGGGCGCATGATTGCCTGATTCTTTCAGTATTTTCTCCATTTAATTTTTCAACTATTGATGAGAATCTCCAGTTTATATTGTAAGAAGAATCTGAAAGCGTTACATGCAACGAGACTCAGTGGTCCAGAACCATTCTGATCTGAATACAGGTTTGCTTGCTTGTCAAGTTTGAAGAACAGCATATAATCTTTTTTTCGGATAGGTTATTCAGCGATTTATTAACGACCGCTCATTTGTTTTTAAAATAAACCGGTAGTACAAGAAGGGTTAGATGTGCATAGATGTAGATGCATATACATCCATGGCTTGAACAATAATACTTCTCTGTCTTGGCGCCTCTTTAGTAAAGTTCAAACAAGCGGAGTGTGGATATAGACTGGTGTGTGTATTTTAGGGAAATTGATAAGTGTGGCAGTTATGTAAAAGAAGTTTGGGTTTATTTGGACTGAATGTCAAGTTAGAAAAAAATGTAATAATAACCACCACAGCCAAAACTAGTAGCCCCCACGTCCCCCCACCCTGAAAGACGGGTGGCGGTATTGGGGGGGGGGGAGGGTGGAGACAGTGAAGTGAGGGAGTTTATAAGCGGGCGGGAGGAACAGGGAGAGACGGAGAGTATAAGAGTTTTGCACTCTTGGCTTAAGTCGAAAGAAGATAGAGAGTGGGAGAAGAAAAGTTAAAAGAAAAGGAATGGTGGGGAAAGGAGGGGAGACAAGCAGGGAAGTGAGGGAGACTGAGGGGGTGGGAGGGATGGCAGAACGCCACACATTGACCTGTTGCTACCAACACAATCATCGCATGCCACGGAACTTTCATGAGACGGACTGTTTTTTAAAGGCGGCGATCAAACTTGTTAAAATGGACTTTGTCAGATATAAGTCCCATATTATGAATAGTATTGTTATAAGCAAACACGAAAGCCCCACACTTCAAATTGTTTACGATGTAGAACGAATATTTTTTAAAGCAGAGCATGAATGCATTATAACATTTAAATCGTTTGAGTAGCTCAAGAATCCTTCGCATTACCAGCAGTGGAAGAATACATCCCACCATTACCAGCATGCGGGCTGTGTAAGATTACCTCCCAGCGTCATCAGTCGTCTATTGAACCGGTGTAAGGACTGACACCGAAGCTGTCACGATGCCGGATTCCCCATACGTGACGCACCACGACCAACCTAAATACTACGCATCGGTGTTTGGTCCCAGGGAGGGATGACATGATTTATTCCGATTGTGTTCGTGTCTCTTTCTTCTTTTAACCTTTACCAGCGCGTGGGACTCTTTTGTCTCTCGGGGGTATATGATCCGGTGCAATACAGAACACTACTGTAAAAGCGTGGCGAGCAGTGAATGAAAGTATCCCAGCATTAGTATCTTTGTAGGCGGAAGATATATCTCAGCATCAATATTCTGGTAAGCAGCGGTGAATGCATCACAGCAGCAAAGGATTGGCATCAGCATCATTAGTGCAAAAATACATTCAAACAGTGCTACTGTAGTAATAATTTCAACCCTTCCTCCCCCGCAAAAAATCCCTCCAAACAACATGTTCTACAAATACCCCAATATCCCCCCACTCCCAGTACGCATCATACGCACAATTGCACGCACGCACGCACGCACGCACGCACGCACGCACGCACGCACGCAGGTCTTCATGCCCTTAGTCTCTAGGCTGCGATGTTTGGGGCCCTATATTCACCTAAAAATTGGTGTGTGGAATCGGCTGTCACACTGGAAAAACAACAATTAAACGCAACCCGAAAGGCGCTAACTAGAAACTTCCCAAATCACCAGGCTTGAGGAAGTCTATCGTTATTCCAGAGATGATTACCGATTGAACCTTAGCTCTTTAACCGTTCCCACTCTGTCCGTCGTGTTCTCTGTATTGCGGTCCTCCTGTTTCGATTTTTCTGGGGCAGTTTGCTCGCAGCAGCTTAACAACAGGGCACGTAATAAAAGGATTGTGCTTGCAGTATGAATGATGATTAATCTGCGCTAATTTAACACGCACCGCTGACTCCATTAGCCCATAACAATGTGTGACGTGCGGAATGGGTTGCTGAAATGTCGTAATAGCTTTTGCCGTCAGTAGTTCGGCGGGGCTTAGTTTCAAGACGCTGACAACACTTTTCAGCGGCTGGCGAGGCCATCAATTCATATCCTCCAGAACAGTCTTAGCTGCAAAGAGGAATCCAGGATTTTTAAAGTTGTAATAAATTCATTTGCTACGCTTGATACATGTGCAGAAATAGCGAAGTCACAAAGAGGCTTTAGGCTAACTTCCTGTCTTCTTCAGGGCATTGACCAATCATTTGTCTTCTTCAGTATGAGTCATGTTGAAATTAAGTGCGGACAGCATACAGGTAGAAACCAACATTTTTTTAAACCACTTCCTATGTCTCGATATGAATGAAGACTGCTCCACGGCTGGGTTTTTTTTTTTTGGGGGGGGGGTAAAGGTTCTAAAGCTATGAAGGCTTCCCTCCTTCCTTCGAGCAAGTCAGGTTAGTTTGGTTTAAACATCTTTGTTCTCACATCTTGTTACTGAAAAAAAAAAGATTGAAACGGATTTGCTATAGGTTTCACCACTAAGCTCTGGTGCTGAAAATGATGTCCATCTTAACGCATCGTCCTTGCACTCGCTCCGCACGACCGCTGTTAAGGTGCGTATAGGTGAAACTATTATCACTGTATTATTTATGATTTTTATATGCTTATCTCTCAGCACACCGTGGCACGAGCCCTCATTCACCTACAATCTCCCCACAACACAAGGAATAACAAGACTCCATAATACAGCGACAGAAAAGAGAATATTATTTACAGATAGCGAGTATTTACAGAAAGAATAATAATCTAGACTCATTGACAGAAGATGACCCCCTCCCCGACTTTCTTTCTGGTTAACTAACATGCGTTTCCTGCCATCACTTGCTGCATAACAATGAAGACACGCATACCTGTTTCACTGTACACACACCATGACCACGTGTAGAACACACAACCCTTTCACCTGGTAGTTTGTACAGTTCACAAGGCGTAAAGAAATCTGTTCTCATAAAAGCCCCCCCCCCCCTCTGTTGTCCTGGAAGACTGACTTCCTATCTTACCACTCAGCTATCAAGCACCACACATTTACAGTAACTGTCAGAAGCGACGCTGAGTAGAGGCCATGGATTGACCTATCATTATCTGTTGTGGTTAGCAACGGGCTTGCGCATGCTCAGCGCTGTAGGTAAGCAGCGCATGCGTTCCCCAAGTCGGTGGGAATGGCAAATCGCACCATGGGTGCTTCTGAACGTTGTTACTTTCCTGAAGTTTGCACTCTTGGCGTAAGTCGCGCCAAACCTTGTATATGCAGCACTTTAATCTGTCTATAGTCTGAGAATAGTAAGTGACTCGAAACTGTCGTTTGCACGCGTGACGAGACGTCACGAGTAAAAGGCCTTATTAGGGCTGACACTCGAGAGTTCTGGGGTGGGAGCGGGAGGGAAGGAAGAGGACAAACAGTGGGGTTGGCAAAGGGCGGTTACCGGCGCCATGTCATTGCTGTTGTGACAGACCAACATCTCACCTTTGCATCCGAAACATGCAGCACAGCAGCTGCAGCAGCAACCCTGCACTTTGCTGTTAATCGCAGGTTGGCGGGAAGAAGGGTGTGGGGGATGTAAGGGGAAGGGGAACGAAGCACCCTTGTAAGTGCTGCATTGTTCCCGGCAGAGGAAAGGCGGGGGTGGAGGGGTTGAAACCTTCCATCCTCCAGTCGCGGCTAGCTGTGGGACTATTTTAACGGTCACTCCATTTTTGGCGTGTCAGGCCTGCCGGCTCGACAAACAGTGACAAGTGGGTCAAGAGTGGCCGATGTGTGATTGACAAGCGCCAAAAAATCGATACCTCGCGCCACTCGAGAAAGCTCGAGAAGGAGAGAGGGGGTGAAAAAAAAAGCGCGAGCATCAGACGCGGCTCAGAGTCTGCGGGGTCCTTGCAGGCCTGGGACAATGGTGCCACTCCGTACGGCTTCTTCTCTGCACGGCCGCCATCGAGAACTTGCCACCAACGTCGTCTGCTTCCAAGCCCGAAGTGGCCTTCTCGCAAACGCTCCCTCCCTCTCTCCATCATCTTTTTCAGCCTCTTTTTTTTTTGGAGGTGAGAGGGGCTAGGACATAGCGTTTCGTGTGGATGCCATTACGGCAAGGATGAGATGATGGCACGTTAAGCTCTGTTATAAAGACATCTAAATGCACGAGGAGATTTTCTTCGAACGAAGTGCAGTCTTCATCCTGATTCACGGAAAGTCCATTCAACCAGTTCACAGCGTTTGTCCTCGCCCACAAAATGTCCCCAAGCGAACTGATACGCCGTGAGATGCGGTGTGTCTTTATACTTAATGTACTCACATAAGAAAAAGCGACACGTGTGAACCTGAAAGTAAAGTTTTCCTTACGTTATAACCTAAAGCCTAACCCTGGAGCTCTCACGTCTCCATTAAGAGGCAGGGGGGATCCCGGGAAATCTCATTCACAACCTTTGATGACGTCGCACAGCCAGCCAACAATGACGTAATTCTCGTGTACTAATAATAGCAACATCTTCCTGATATCAATTATTAAAGGCAAGGGCATTTAGTTTGGATGGTAGGCAGCCGAATCAGGTTCTTTTCTGTTAACAGAGAGGGGCAAAAGTGACTCTTCAACTAAAATCGGATATCAAAATTTTATCATGAAGTCTTTGCATGTGACTTAATTGTTGGCGAGTCCAGTCACACAGCTCGTTATAAACTGCTGAAGACAAAAAATTTGTTCCCATAAATTCCCGTTGTCCTCGATAAAGTTATGCAGATATGAACTAGGAAAAACCACAACTTCAAAACTAAAATCAGAACAAAAGAAAATTAAAGGTAAAAACAAAATAAAAAGTAAGAAATGAAAACAAGCTAAAACAACAACAAACCAAAACGAAACAACATTTCCTCTCGCACGCACGAACACACGCAGGAAAACACGCACACACAGAGTCCCGGATATGAGTCTCATTTTCATGCAGCTGGTTCCAGTATTACTATCTGTAACATGGCCGGCTCTTTGTTATCATAGACATTGCGCTCCTGTGTCTTCCTCTTGCAACGGACATGCGCAGAGACAACTGTTCGTTCAGTTCCGTCTATAGCCACCCTCAAAATGGTCACCACATCGTATTTTATTTTATTTTTTTTATTTTATTTTGTAACACACTCTTAGGAAGGTGTAGAAACTGGGCCACCATTTCGCCCACTCTCCCCCAATCCTTTAAACCCCGCCGAGGGGAGGTGGGGAGCTGGGACTTCTGCTTACAGAGCGCTGCGATGCTTTAAGCGCATCGGCACTGACACTTGAATAGGTTCCGAGCAGAGTTCGATCTGCGAGCACCACTATTCACTTGGCCTCTTCACGGACGACGGCGAACAAGTATGTGGGCGATGAAAATAAGTTCATTTTTTTCCTGGTGGTTTAGTTTAGTAGCGTGTCTTCGAGCCTTGGGGTGACAAATTGCTCAGAGACCAGGCGTTCGAGAAATTGTTCCTAATATACTGAAGTGGTTTTTCTTCCCCTGAAAGCTTAAGTGGATTTCGTGATCAGTTTCATGCTAAAGTGGGATTCTCAAACTTGTGGGAATCATTACGAGATTACGTAAGAAAAAGTATATTAAAATGCAAATACATCATTTTTAAGATGATACTCAACATTTGTGGGGAAAAAAAGAACAACCAAATAGTAACAGAAACTATTCGTTTTTCTGAACTCGGTAGGGAAAAATGGAAAAGAATATACAGCACAAACACCAACCCTAACCCTAACCTATTCCACTCTTATTTCTCATGATTGTCGCTAGCCAGTTTGAGCCAAAGAAGACCAAGAGGCATAAAAAACCACAACACAAATTCAACAATACTAATAAAAAGGAAAGCAAACAATCAAGGGGAATAAATCAGTAAATGGAAAGAAAAGGGGGAAAAACTAAGACACTGGGTCCTGCAGCTGTTTGAGGAACTTAGGGGAGCACGAAGATTGTTCTTTCATCCCCATAACAACGCAGATGCTAGTCTTGTAGCAAGGCATATTAAAGAATGGGAAAAAAGAGGACGGTAAAATTGGAAGGAAATGGTAGTGGAGAGGATGGTGGGGGGGGGGGCACTTTTCTGTTCGAAACTCTGAAAAAGACCTGGCGTAAAATTCCCAGCCTACCTTCTATTCTTTGACACTGAGAAGGCGGGTTTTCTGAAATAAAAAGACACAATGGGATCAGCTATACTCAGGAATGCTGTTTCGTTTCTTTCCCAAATAAAATCTGAAACATTTCGATGAAAATATGTTCCCCTCAACTGCAACGTATAGAAAGGATGAAGAGGGGTTGGGAAACAGAAGAGAAAATACTGGGGGAGGGGGAGGGTGGGCGGGGGAGCTGAGAGAGCTTTTATTTTAAATATCAGCAATTCAGGTGTCGGTCGATGCGAGACAAATAAACGATCGACAAGTGTATTGACTCTCGATGGTTGTGCTGACAATGAAGCAGGGAGTGGCGAGAACACAACAGCTATATTCGCCTCTTCATATTCTGAGGATCGCATTCACTCGAGACCGCGTACTCCGCCCCGCGTGTTATTCCACAAAAATGGCTGGTCTGGCCCCCGATTTGAGAATCAGTTGGCATCAGTTGGCATCAGATGGCATGAGATTGCCCGCAGCAACCGCTTTTCTTTCCGGGGCACCTTCCACCCTCCGCACATAGCGTGGAATTGCTGATTGGCAGTCGAGTGGTCATGATTGGTGGCAAGGTCTCCCGATTTGCTGTTTAACTGACAAGAACGTGATTACGTCACGATGACTAATTTCTTTCCATGGTTTTGGGCATTGATGTTCATCGCACAGAAGAGACTCCACATTATTTGTCATTTCGCATGAGTCTGCGACTGTATGTGTGAGTGTGTGTGCTCGCACATGTGTGTGTGTGTGCCTTCGTGCACTTTAAAACACTTCCAGGTAATTGCAGTTGCCCAACCATAATATATGATTACAAATGATAGAAAAGGTGATACAGAGAGAGAGAGAATACGCTAACACGCGCACATAAAGCGTTTCAACAGTCCCCATCTGCAGTGAAGCTACTGATCACCGGACAACTCGATTTATGTGTGGATTTATGTGTGTGCGTGCGCGTGAGCGCGCTTGCGTGTGAAATGTGTGTGTGTGTGTGTCTTCTTGGGTACTGGGGGCAATACTGCGACAGTAACTTTGTATGTGGATTTATGTGTGTGCGTGCGCGTGAGCGCGCTTGCGTGTGAAATGTGTGTGTGTGTGTGTGCGTGAAAGAGAGAGTGTGTGTATGTGTGTGTGTGTTTGTGAGGGTGTGTGCGTGCGTGTGTGTTTGAAATGAGAGAGAGAGAGAGAGAGTGTGTGTGTGTTTGCGTGCGTGCGTGAGTGTGATAATGCTGGTGCCTGGTTCTTCTCTGTTAGCAGGATGACCTGACCCTTTCTGGGCCTAACCAGGGACCTCTCTGACATCTTCATATCTATGGCTCGCCCTCTCTAACACAGCAACGCGGAAAACCGGAAGTTCTCGGCTGATCGCAACCAGTGCTTACGGAAAACACGACCACGGCGCATATACACAGCTGTCTCGCAGCGAGTCTCTTGACAGGCGGCTGGTGAACGGCAGCAAAACGGAAACGACGTTAGCTCAGTTGAGGCGGACAGCTCGGGTCTTCAACATGAACTTCCGTCTGTTCCGCCAGGATTATGTGGAGCACTCGGCTAGCTTTCGAGTGGCAGAGCTGTGGTGATCTCAGCTGATCTCGCCTACTCCTTCAAGACTATATGACTCCATGCAAAAAGATGATGCGCCGATACGCAAATAATAACGATCGAACATGTCAGGTCTGTCGTTAGTTCTTCGCAAATTGCCCTTTTGTGCTAGTACCAGTGATTCCGCCCTGCAAGGGGAAAAAACTCTGAAAGCGAGCGAGACGTTCCTGCAGAAAAAATAAACTCCAGCCTGTCAGGGAAATTCCAGCGCGGGTCACAAGCTCCGAAGCCGGGTCTAGAACTCATGACAGGAGGGGAAGGGGCCAGTGGAGGAAAAAGGCTGGCAGGGATATGAAAGTTCTCCACTGGAAATGGAAACAGGACGTGTTGCTGAAGGGTGACAAAGCGATGGTCAGAAGAATGGTGACTTGCAAGACAGCGATGACTGCAGTTTGTGTGGAGGAGGACTGAAGCAAACCATTGAAACAAGGAGCTGCAGGTGGTGGTGGTTACTTAAAAAATTTTCAAAAAGATGGCACGGGTAAAAAGAGATGATGACATATAATTGAAGACACGTGCGGCACGCAAGGCACACAAAACCGAGCGTGTAGGCGCGGGACAACAAAAGCACACTTGCACGCACGAACTCGCACACACACACGCACGCCCCACGCACGCACACGAAATGACACTTACGCACGGGTGCGCATAGACACAAGCGCCGAGACAGAGAGGGAAGGAGAGAGGAAGGGAAGGAGGGATTGACAGGGATGGGCAGAGACATAATGAAAACATTTTGTTACATCGCGTCCGCCCATCGACGTGTCGCTGCGCTGTATGTCTTTCGCTGCACCCCAGCACAGCTCCTCCAGCCCCTTTTGCATTCTGGTACCGCTGTTCATCCCGCCTGCAATGCGCATGTCAGCTGGAACGAGAACACGGAAGGGCTTGCCGGAGAAAGTGCGCCAGTACTTTTACCGCTCGAACGATGCCGGGAACAGTTCAGTCGCGGAATCCTGTGGTCACAACCTACAGATGCTGGGTGTCAGGTCAGCAATGACACGCCTAAAGACGTCGAGTTACTAAGCCCACGGGCAGATGGAGAGAAAGAGTGACGTCCTTCATCGCTGCACACAGTTATGTAACTGTCTCAAGAGTCCACATGGTCACATAAAAGAGAAATTAGGAAGGAAAGAAAGAAAGGAAAGAAACAAAGAAAACGAAAGAAAGAAAGAAAGAAAGAAAGGAAAGAAAGGAAAGAAAGAAAGGAAAAAAGAAAAGAAAGTAAGAAAGGAAAGAAAGAAAACAAAAGAAAGAAAGAAAGAAAGAAAACAAAAAAAGAAGGAAAGAAAGGAAAGAAAAGAAAGGAAAAAAGAAAAGAAAGTAAGAAAGAAAAGAAAGGAAGGAAGATAGAAAACAAGGAAAGGAAGAAAGAAAGGAAAGAAAAAAATTTGTTGTTAGGTACTGGAGAGGAGTAAAGGGAGGGGGAGGGCGAAGCAGCTGGAGGAAACCCCGACAGCCGGCAATGTAATCCTGTGCAGCATTCAGAGAAAAGATAGACAAGAGACACAGAGAGAGAGAGATGAAAAGAAAAAAAGTATCATATGATATGACATTATATTACGATACTTTATATGATATAAAATGACGAAGGATGGGAGAAAGAATAAAGCTTTTTACAGTCTCCTCTGCTTTTATGCTGAGAACGAGAAAAAGATGGCCGAGATACTCCGATGCGTTTTTTCTTGTTTCTTTCTTTCTTTCTTTTTTTGAGTATAAGAGTGTTTTGATGCAATAAACTTGTCTGCGCATGTCTACAAAAGCAGCGACTGAAATGACGACTGATACCTTGACAAACAAACTTCAGAACCAGAGGTAAATGTTTATTGATTGCGCGCACAGCCCCGGAGGTATGTGCCATTAATTACGCCGTAACACTAACTCATTCAGCTGCACAGGCTACTGCCAGCCATTCAAATCACTCGCGCGAAATGTATTCTAAGTTTTTGGCAGCTCTCTGTGCAAACATATTCTCGGGGAAATCGACGAAGTGTCACAATATTTGCTCTGTAGATTTTCTACGGAAAATCAACAATAATAACGATCGAAGGCGTGGCAGAAGTTTAAGATATCGACTGCAAATATTGTCGACAATAAAGCAGACAAAATACTTGCGCACCGCTCAACCTGTCAGGCAGTATTGATGTAGTGCCATTAGAATAATCGTCAGCGGTTGGTCTTGGCAGTGTGCGCGCGAGAAGGTCGTGCGAAGTCAGACGCCATGTAACGCAAGCTGTTGACATTCGGACACAAAACTTGTCCTCAGATGCACAATTCCACGCATGCTGACCCCCCCC
>SMGT01006903.1:255324-269383 GCA_004794575.1 Lanistes nyassanus
GGCTTGAACAAGGGGATAATAGACCTTAATTAGGCCTGAGAGTCGAGGATGGTTCACACCTGGAATCTATGGTGCAATCTCCTTGACCCACCAGACCCCAACACGTGACACTTTGACGTTCCGGTCTCTCTCACTCTCTCCTCTCTCTATCTTTCTTCTCTCTCTCTTTCACGCAGGCGCAAGCACGTACATGCACACCCAGGCACCAGCGCGCGCAAGCGACTGCACGTGCGCACGCAGAAGTCACAAGAGAGTAGCAAAAGAGGCTGGAACTCCTTCAAAGAAAAGGAGACAAATCTGACTTTGTCAACGACACGAAGACAGACACAAACAATAGCAATTTAGTCACCCACACATTGGCTTAAATTGTGTCCATCTGATAAATTTAAAACAAATGGAGATGAGCTGATTTAAAAAAAAAACTGGCAGCAACAATAACCAAGTGTAATGCTTATTTCCGATTTTGTATTTAGAGGCAGATTATGATGACAGTTGACAGACAAAAGTGAGTGAGTGCGCATGCGCGCGCGTGAGGGCGAGAGAGAGAGAGAGAAGGGGTGGAGAGGGAGAGACAGATGGAGGGAGTGTGGAGAGATTTGATTGAAATTATGTGTATATTATCCATGGGTAGATACGCACATATCCATACACATTCAGACACACACTCCTTAATTATTGATTGTATTCGTTCATGCATGAAAATATGCGTGTACTCATGTGCATCCACACACGATTGCTAGGGAACACATATTACGTGCTCTGTATCAATTATAATGACACACGCATGATTGCGAGTTGTACCAATTATCAAAACGCGCAAGCCCTGTATGAACTCTATTAGTTATTACACCAAATACACGTATGCACTGCGTACCACAAGTCTTGCCGTCTCAATACAACGTAAAAGAGGAATCCCTTCATTTTTGAGAACTCCCTGTCTTTTAGAGTTGGGCGTGTAGTTCCGCAGGCAACCACCCTTCAAGTTGGGCTGAGGTTTCAAAGGAAACTAAAGATCAAAGGAAGATCTATCCCATGATAGCGGGGATCTAGAGGCCAGCACTGGGGCTGCTCTACCTTTGAAACCCTGCCAATCAAAAGCAGAAGCTGCTATTTCATTTCATCCAGAAAAGGGGAACAACCTGTTCGTTCCCGATTCTCATCAGAGCGATGCTGTTGCAAGCAGAAAGGAGGCGACAATCTGCTGGCTGTCATCTGCCCGTTCGCCTGCAGTGCAGTGCCGCACGTGCACGTCATGTTTGCTCCCGGAGTGTAAATATTTGTTTTGACTGTGTTCGCAGGGTTTGGACTATGGTCACAGGTCTAAAATAATTTCGGTATATGTCATTTCGTTAACTACCACGATGGATTCCCGAGGAAACGTGCACGCCCAATGGTAAAAGTATCAACTGCTGTGGCTCGTCTGCTTTAACCTATCTCAGTTTAATTCTACACGTGCATTCATGTGTCGCGCGTTTTCTGTGTGTTTAAGCTGTGGAATAAATTCACCCGAAGTTTTGTGTGTACAGTAGGAATAGAAATAAGAAAAAAGACCATTTCAGCATTATGATAAGTGTTTCCTGGCCTCCCCCCCTCAAAAATTTTTTTAAAAAGAGGAATTAATTACTATATTAACCATGTAACGATTTCTTCAGCGAAGAGAAAGTAGGACTACTAGTTCACTTCTCACTATTCGTTACTGTTGTCATCGTTGTTATCACTATCGGCAGCACCGGCGGCATCTGTAAGAATGAGGAGAGGATCATGAGGCTAAAGGGCGCTTGCAGTGTTAATAATGATGTGCGAGGCGCCGACAAGAAAATGTTTACAGGATGAAAATGTCTGACTCTAACCCTCTCACTTCCTCCTGTCTTTGGTTAGCATCCCAGACTCTGTTAACCGGAACTTTACAAGCCGTTATCTTCTGACTAGCGCAGACAGCAGCGCTGAACAGCGGCTGACAGGATGGAAGCTCCCTGAAAGAGTTTTTTAGAATTTTTTTCCAACTTGGAACTTTTCCCATGTCAAGCGGCGGGTCTTGGCCTCAACTGTCATTTCCAGGGACGGAAAAGATTGAAAAGAACCGCGCATGCCTCTCGTGGATGGCAGTAGGATGGGGGCGAGGAGGGTGTGAAAGCCTACTGCTACTGCCCGCTAGTTTCACATACAGACACGAGCCACGGGAGGAAAGGTGGAAGGAAAGAATCTGTCATTTTTATAGTCGCCCAGGACGGTCATATTAGCCGAAGTTTATACCTACGAGAAATTAACGCTGGATAATCATTACCGCCAATTTTCTTGGACAAGGCACGACGTGTGCACCGTTGAAAGAATGCACTGCTTGTGCATTGCCTCCAGAAAACATCTGCCTCCAGCATGCTCAACCGATTTCCCAGACTCGGGCCAAAGGTAAAAAATAGACTTTCGAATCTATGGTCGACTGAAACAGTCACAGCAGCCGAATTACACCCATTATTTCTAGGATAAATGTTTGCTGAAAAAATATTCGTATCAACAGACTTCTCGGTACGGCATCCACTGGCTTGAAAAAATACTCCTCGGGTGCGCTGGCTTAGTGGTTAAATGTTGCACTAGGAATCACGAATCACAGCTATTATTTTTGTTTGATTAATGTTATTGATACGGTTATCTCTCAAATCATGCCGCTGCACGCAAAGTGCCTTCTCCAGAAAAGATGGTGAGAACGAACCTCCAGCAAATAAGTTATCTCAACTGTAATGGCTACCTATCGCAGGTCCTCATTACAGTCACGTAATTAAATTAAATGGCACAGAGAGGAGTAAATCTCACAGAGGCGTTTTATTTTGGCCAGCCAATGGGCTTCTTTGGTGGAATAGGTTGACAGCCGTTCGGAACACTATGCGGTCCCGAAAGCTTCGGATATGTCCGACGTCAAACTTAGGAAACGGCTGAGGTCAAACTTAGGAAACGGCTGAGGTCAAACTTAGGAAACGGCTGACGTCAAACTTAGGAAACGGCTGACGTCAAATTTAGGATACGGCTGACGTCAAAGTTAGGGTACGGCTGACGTCAAACTTAGGAAACGGCTGACGTCAAACTTAGGAAACGGCTGACTTAAAACTTAGGAAACGGCTGACTTAAAACTTGGATTATGCCTGACCCAATAGTCGGACTATGGCTGACCCGCATCTTGGAATATGGCTGAGTCGAAACTCGCAATCTGGATGAGCCAAAGCTTGACTTTTCACTGCAAATATACAAAGGTAAACCGTGAACACAAACTCTGTATATAATCAACATGTGCTACAAATCAGTTCGAGGAGATTTCATCTAACCTTTTAAACACACACAAGGATTATGTGACTGCAAAAAACCTGCGAGCATCACATTAATTTGGACCAGCCAGAGAACATCAGCTGAAACTTAAGAAACTCTTCTGCAGCGCAGATTTAAAAACAAATCCGTCTCTAACAAAGTTACAGACATTTGAAACGCACTGGTATTTTAGAAATTTCATTGGCTCCTTCTCGACCACGAATCCAAACTATGCGGAGAAATGAGACGTTGTGTTTCCTTCAGGTATTATTCGTTTCCCATCACTCCTCTGGCATGATCAAGGGAACAGCGCTGCTACACCTAAATACAAATACATTTTTCATGCTCCTACATTCAGAGCTTATAAGAGTTGTAATGTTTATGGATATTATATTTGATGTTTCTTTTCAGATGCCTGAGAAAATCCTACAAAAATGGAAAGTGAATTTCCTGTATCCATATGAAAAACACGCTCAAGATTGGTACACCTAGTTAGTATTTACATAGATCACGTTGTAAATGGATTTTTTTACAAGGCCAAGTACGAACTAGTAATTTACCCCCATCGTCACAACCTTTGTTTAATTTAACTCCAAATCTGGATAGTAAAAAGGACAAATTTCGCCGTATCTTCTCATCAGTCCTTTTGACTGGACTTTTCCCTGGTTTAAAACCATTTTTAAATTTGTCTTTGTGCTGGTTCTCCTGGCAAAGTACCCGATTACGAAGCAGCTCGCTTCATTGTCGACTGCCGAAAGATTGGAGAACTATTTGGTCTCAAAGCTGGTCCTGACCGCAGACGGACGCGTGAGGCATTGTCTGGCTCGTGTCTGGCATTGTGCTGGAATTCTGTCTAATGCCCTGCAGGCGGCGGTTCCATATCGCGCTTCGGTCAAGCGGAGATGCTCCTTTGTCCGCAACCTCATCGGCCCTTTCAGCTCAAACTGGACTCCGCTATGTCCAATTAATTTTGGGACTTTTCTACACGTGATCCCCCATTGTGCCCATGTTTGGAGCTCGGCTTTCGGGAGAGTGTGCGGAGGGAGGATGGAGTGGGGAGGAGGGGCTGATCGGAAGTGTGCGCTGCGCACGCGTGCGTGTCGTTGTTGTCTCCTGCAGCTCTCGCGCGGCGGGGCCGTGGCTGTCCCTCCATTGAAGGCTTAAATAATATTCGGACGCTAAAGGCTAAAACAGATGATGGCCTCGCAAAGCCTGGCAGACGCCGCCCATGCTGTGGGTCGAGGAAGACGCCGTGTCCAGCTGGTTGCCACGGAAAGAGCAGAGCACTTTGATCACGTAGTTTGCATGTTTCAGTCGCTAACCCTCCCCCCGTCCCCCTGTCACAGCGTGTCTCAAGTCCTCCAAGTCTTTCGTCAAATATGTTTATCTTTCATTTTCTCCGTGACTACCTCCTCCCTATCCGCACTCCTTTTCTCCCCACCCTCTCCCCCACCCCGCCCCTTCTATGGTTATCATTCTAGCGGATTGCCGTGTTCTTGCCAAATTAATTTCTGCTGCCGCAAAATAATTTTTTTTAAGTGAGTCTTTTTTTTCCCGTCTTTCGTGAAATGGTTCTACTTTTTCTGCTGCTGCTGCAGCTACCGTCATCTTCGCTCGGTGTTTTCCTTCTGCCTGCTTGGGACTCGTCAACTCGCCATTGTTTTGCCCGCGATCGAAGATGTTCATCAGGAAAAGAAGACGGCTGGCCAAGAATCTCTCGAGGAAATTGTTCCCAAGAAGGCCGGGTCTTGGGTAGCGACACAATACAAGTCAAGAATCTCTCTCGGCCCTGTGTCGGGCCGGCCATGTCAGGGACTCACATCAGCCAGTGGCCCGCTTCTCTAAGCATTTGTTTAAAAGAATGTCATTAGTTGTCCATTATGTGCTGGAATGAACTGTTGAGTTCCGCGTCGAGGCCAGCTTGGGTCACAGAGAGACGGACGGTGGGAGAGAGAGGGAGGGGGGCTAGGAGAGTAAGGGAATGAAAGAGCGGGACAAAGAAATGAAGTCTGGGGTGGGGGGATGTGAAGGACCTGTGAAGAAGTGCATTAGTTAGGAGTTTGTGTGAGCTGTTAGTCATGACATGCGAAGCAAGAATGATTCCAAGATGTTGCAGGAGAGGACAGGGGATGCGAGATTCGAGGTGATGTGGCTGAAGAAGAAAATGAAGAGGAAAAGGGTGGGACAAGGAAAGGAAGTCGGGGGGAAGGAGAGTTGAGCGATCGTAAGAAGATTCTGTCTCCATTAGGGGTGGGAGGGGGGAAAGGGAGGGAAGGGACGAGAGAGAGAGAGACAACGATGAGTCAAAGGACTCTGGCCTTGCCTGTTCTCACGTGGTCGTAATTACATTGTAGCTGGTCGTCATCTTCCTGGTGACACATCAATCCCTGTGCAGGTCTGGTGCTGAAGACGTGGTCACAGGCTCCTACTCTTACTATTAGCAGTCCTAAGATAAGGCCCCTGCCCTGAAGCTGCTGTCCGTTCAGACAACACGGCCGGATGCACAAGATTCCTCTCTTGCCGTACACAAAAAATGTACATACTGCCAGCTTCACCTGTCAGATTTATGGGCATGAAAAAAAAAACCCCACTCATCCAACCTAGCCCAGTTTTTGTAGCTTTCTTAACCAGACAAACGAGGATCCTAGGTCACCGAAACTGATCATGAATGCACACGGCCATGTTCGGCGAAACTGGAACGTTTATTCATCCTATTAAGAAAGGACGCTAGGCTAGCATATGGTATTTGATGTGGAACGATAATAAGTTATCGTCCAATAAACAAAACAAAAAGGTCCACTTTATCTTTTTCTTTCTTTTGGTAGACATTTTCTTACAGCAAATCGCCACTTAAAAGAATGCCTTGTACAGCTTAAGTGCAGCTTTTTTACAAAGCACCGGACACGGTTCTGTTGTATTTTACATAAACCACATCATGCATCCGTGATAGATTATTGAGACAGATTAACCCACCGCAAAAGTTAAGTAATATTGGCGGCAGATGAGCCACAAGATATTTTCTCATCGTTGCAACCTGCTAACCGAGCTCACACTGATTCGCGACGTTACTTTGTCCGATAATTTTCACGGCGAAATAGTCAAAACGCCTTAATGTTAGCGCTGTGTTCATGCTGTGACTGAAGTCTGCGTTAGCTTGCACGAGGGTCTGTAGTTTCCAACCGTACGTAACACTGGGTAAACGGGGTCCTGCGGACGACTGTGTGTATGTCACAGAAATGTGGAGAACACCCAAACCAACATCAGCGAACACGAGGTAAGTGAGTGAGGCGAGATGGCGAAACTAATTCAAAAAGTAACCATAACTCTAAACAACCATGTAGGGGACTTCTTTTCAACTAGGTCCGACAATTTCTTGTCAACCTCTTCCTTGAAAAAGGAGGAAGCTTTTTCTCCAACTTGCGGGTCGCTGATGACATCGACCTTCTGGGTGGCAGAAGTCAAGAACTGCAGGAACTGACAGACAGGTTTGTAGAATGTGCAGGGGCTTGTGGGTGGAGGTCAACTCTGGGAAAAATAGAGTGACGCTCAACAGCACAAGCGACATACACTCGCGGACATTGCTACGAATGAAGACAAGGTGAAAGAAGTGAAAAGTTTCAAATATCTAAGCTCTGGCCTGGCAAGAGATCGAGCATCTACTATAGAAATTACCCACAGACTAGCCCTTGCCCCAGCAGTGCTATCAAATTTCAGTAAATTATGTAGGAACAGCAACATAGCTTAGACACCAAGACCAAGAACTACAAAGCCCCAATCGTCTCCATCCTGCTGCATGGCTTTTAAAGCTGGACATTGACAGCTGAGTTAGAAAAGAAAATCGAAGTTTTTGAGACCAAATGCTACCGCAAGCTGCTCAGAATCTCCTGGACAACTCAAAGCAAACGTCTATGTCCGCAGCGAAGTAGACAAATTGACTCGTCCCTAGGAGCCTCTCCTCGTCACCAAGAGAAGTAAGCTGGCATGGTTCGGCCACACAACACGTCATAATACACGCAACACGTCATAATACACACAACACGTCATAATACACACAACACGTCATAATACACACAACACGTCATAATACACTTGATAAGACCATCTCGCAAGGCACGCTAGCAGGCGGAAGAAGAGGAGGACAAAGGGAAAGCTGGCTTGACAACAGCAAGGTATGGACAACCCTTGACATCCCAGCTCTCCCACAGATAGCAGAAGACAGACCAGGATGGCAGAAATAGACGAAGGGTGTACCCCGCATACCCACCTTACGACCCTCTAGGTCATGGGATTGAGATGAGACGATGATTGTTAAATAATGATAAAATATGAAAGTTGGTCCACGCAGGGTATGGAGGATCGCGTTCCAAGAACGGTCCTCAATTTGTATGATGGGTCTCGCTTAAGACTGGCATGTTTTATCTTTCGGCCATGTCTGTAAACGTTGTGCTTAATTACAAACAATACTCCACGATTTTCCCTAGAAACCTGTTCTCGCCATCTAAACTCCTTGGCAACGCTGTTGAAATGTTGACTTGACCAAAGTTCGCAAAGTTCATCCATTGTTTTCTGTCATCAAGTACAGTCTTTAGAAAAGAGGCTCAGCTTGGCCTGCATAGACACGCACGACAAGAGAAGAAGTTTAGGGCTAAACGGTGACATCAGAGATTAGGCAGATTAGGGAAGGGAGGATTAGGGACACTTATCCTGACGATGAGCTGCACGCTCTCTCCATTCCCCCCACTCTCCGTAGCCCCTACACTACTCAGATTGGCGTGCTGATGGGCTGATCAATGCAGGTGGCCAGTGGACAGGCCGTGCGCCGTCGACAGGCTGACGTCACGTGGCCATGACCTCTCGGTCATACGCAGTCACTTGCCTTGACTGGCTGGACACAATGAAGCACAGACTTCCGTTCGATCATGGTTGTTCGAAGCAAGATCACCACACGAGCATGTACGCACACAAACTGGCACTCATGTGTGCCTTCCACGCACACACGCACAGGGCTTTTGCTCTCCTAACGCATGCAATGGAACATATAGTGTGGGAGAGGGGCATTGGAGAGGGGAAGAAAAGGAGGGCGCGAATAGATCGGAGAAGTAAGGAAGGTGGAAAAGAGAGAATCGACGCAGCCCATAACACATTACAATTTGTGCCAAGGCATGTGCAAGTGTGTGCTTGTGAAACGTGGTGCATATAATTAAAACCTTCAATACCACATGCAGTCATTTTGGCAGATAATCTAAAGGTGGCTTTGTCTGGAGAAAAGTTATCCGTCCAACTGATCGATCTATAGCTGAGCGCAGTAAACTTAGCAACACTGCCCCATAGTTTTGTTTTCTTCTCGACGCCTTTCTTAATTCTGCTTCTCTACCCCTCTACCCTCTTTTTTGTTGTTGCCCTGTGCGAAAAATGTCTTGCAGTTTGTTTCCCTGTTTGCTGTACATTTTTAAATCAATATTTTATTAGATTTTATTAGATGCTTGGTTTTATTGTATTCTGTAAATGTATGTTATTGTGAAGCTAAAAGGGCCCCAGGGCTTATGGCTAAATAAACGAAACGAACCATCTTTCTTTGAAACCGCCTGCACCCAGAAATGGACATCGAGTACCTAGCAGCTACTGTTGCTTTGTTACCTCTCTGACGTCCCTGTATAGAAGCCTATACCTCAAAGTTATGAGGGTTATTTTGTAAAGTTAAACACTTTCAGAAAACACTTTCAGACTGTCGTTTCGAACGGCCAGATAAGTTTCATTTCTCCTCTTAGTGGCATCCACAGCTACTGTTACTGTCAAACCCACTGCCATACATGCCAGGCTCAACGACTTTGGAATTTTTCCACAGACAGAACTCGAGTGACATAAACCGTGACTTGAGAACGCTTCTAAGGCGCAAGATGTTTCGCTTGATTAAAAGAAATGAAGGAATCGGAGCCCAGTGACTGAAGCTGAGTGACGCTCAGCGTTTGCAGTCGTGCACGCGTTGTTTGCTCAAGGAGTCCCGCGCGGAGCCCGCACGCGCCGAGCTGCAGATGAAAGAGGCGATGTAGTCACTTTGCGAAATGCGCTGATCCGCATCAGTGGCATAAGAACATATTATGGGGACTGCTGGGAGTGATTACAAAGAGAAAGGAGAGCTGGGGCAGGACTGAAGAAGGGTGAGAGTAGAATAGAGGAAATGAGGTACACCTCACGCACGCCAGAAAGAGGTGGACCAGGCTTGCGTGTGCTTGTGGGTCCGTACTTCGAGTGAGTGAGCGAGTGAGTGAGTGAGTGAGTGAGTGAGTGAGTGAGTGAGTGAGTGAGTGAGTGAGTGAGTGAGTGAGTGCGCAAGTAAATGTTATGTGAGACACCACCCCACCCCTGTTTATTTGTATTTTTATTATTACACAAACAATCATCTATGTATTTTATCGTCTCCTTCAGAGTTTTATTTCTGGCATTCACAAGGACAATATTTTCTTGGAAGTATGTTAATTGTTCCAACTCCATAATCAAGGTTCTTTCCGATAGCAAATTCTTCGTCAAGTTCTCAATCATTCTTGTCCTCAAATCTCAACTGCGGAAGCAGAAGCAAAGGTTCATATCACGAATGCCTCATAATGATTCAATGCGTGTGCGAAAGATGGGCGACCTGAAATTCTGGACAGGTTCATATCAACCGGAGATCAAAATGTCTGTGGTGGGAAGGGTAGGGGGTGGAGAGCTCCAGTGGTGCCGATTTGGTCTAGGACCGACTTGACCCTCTGAACTATGGCGGGGTGGGGGGTGGGGGGTGGGGGGGGTGACAACTCTGTTGACACGACTCTCACGAAATCTGCGCGCCTGAACACCAGTCTCTTGCTTGAGAGAGGCCTGTCATAGACTGTATTATGTTACGGCGACCACGCATTGACCTACCAACTCCGTAGCTTGGTCTGACGTGTTTAAATTGGTGCGGCCAGTCAGTTACGTGTATTCCCATACAGGTTCAAATCCATCCCTGCTTGCGATGCAAAACAGAGCCACAGATACAACAAATTATGAATACTGCTGCTACACATTCAGTTCTCCTTATCTTCGTCTTCTCGTGACGACATTTGGGCGGACAGACGCTAGGACCGCTCTTTGACTTTTTTATTTTTCAAAGGATTTCCGCTGAAGCTTTTAGTGTCAGTTGTCATGAATAAGATTGCAGCTCTACATCCCCCTCCCTCTCGCTGTTATCGTCGATGCTGTTGACGGTTGTTGTGGCAGCGTCAAGCTTTGGGCTACAGGGTTCATGCATAAATCGGATCCGCTGAGTTGATGAAATTTACTAACAGTATACAGCATGGAATGGAGATAAAGTCGTCGTTCATCACAGCTTTGTCTTTCGACCGTCCACATTTTGTAATATATTTATCCTCTCTCTCCCTCCCTTTCCACGTTCACCCCTTTATTCCCTAACGCACGCACGCACGCACGCACGCACGCACGCACGCACGCACGCACGCACGCACGCACGCACGCACGCACGCACGCACGCACGCACGCACGCACGCACGCATCTATGCTGTATCTTCCTACTTTGAAAGGCTTTCTTTTATAAAATTGTGTGCATGTTCCCGTTGTGACCCGTTGTGTACTGTTTTTCAAATAAACCGGCCTTAATTTGTTTATTTAGCATTTTTTTGACTGGGATAAATGCCAACCATCAGTTTTACCTACTGCGAACACTATTCTGATCATAAGGCCAGATCCTAAGGCCTCTATACAGTCTTCTATGGAACCAGTGTAAACAACTCTGAACTGAGTTGAAGCCGAGAACCATTTGTTTGTGTATGCGGAACTACATAAACAGGTGGTTCCTGGTTTCGACTCAGTTCGGAGCTGTTTTCACTAGTTCATTTCATGACTGTTTAGCCTCATAACGAGTTCACCTCTTGCAGTGTGGCGTCTCTGACCCTCGAAGGTCTGGCTAAAACGTTTGCTGAAAGGCTAAACCCGTGGTCACCGCCAGGTAGAGGAAGAGGTAAATGAACTAAAGTCGCTTACAAACTCCTCGCACTGGTGAACTTCAAGTAAGTCTGTGGGTCGAAAGGGAGCTATTTTACAAGTACGCACTCACGCCAGATCAGACGTCAGTCTACAAGACCGTCGCTGAAAATAATCGATGACCTCCGGTCAGTGAAAGCAGATTTAAATAACTCCAGACAGGATTAAAAGTTCAGGCAACAGGCCAGGGCGCGATCGACGCACAGCGGCCGTATGCACGGCAACTCGCTAAGGCTATCCACCTGTCCTAGCTCATCCTTAAAGCGAAATGTTTGTGTTAGCTGACTGCTTCGCGTTAACCTAGAGCTCTCAGGCAAAGCTTCAGTGAGTCCTAGGTCTGTCTCTGGTTGTCCAGTCTTTCTAGTTTGTCATGACATGGGTGACGTTAAATTTTTTTGCCGTGACAGATGAAGGGGACTGACGCGGCGACGACTGGCATTGTGAGCGCTGTTCACCTAGGTAACTCACACTACGTGACGATTGTGTGGAGAATCCCTAGCTGGCACCGAAGGAAAGAGTGAGCCCTCTAAGGCGCTCCACCACGACTGGGGACAGTCGTCTTCAGATCGAATTAGAGGAAAGAAGACTTATTTAGTAATTTCCTCCCCTTCACCCTCCTTTCCGCTCCCCCTGTAGATGAGCGCAAACACCAATCCCCTATTGTAAGAACCACATGAAACCTGACGCTGACAGCTACAAAGAACACGTTGTGACTACACAGACTCCGACGTTGATGGCTACACGGAACGAGACGTTGAACCCAATAGGATATGACGTTCACAGCACGTGAACGCGAACGTGAACATAAGGTGACAGACAATCACACAGAACATAAAGCTGATGACCATACGTGACGTTGACAACATCTAGAATGCGACGCTGATGGTTATAAAGGACACGAGGAAATAAAGACTCGACGTTGTTGACATTCAGAAACGTGACTTTGACGATTACCAAAAATGAAACAAAAAAACCTTTACAATGAGACGATAAGAACGCCAATGCATCCAACCTCAAGAACCCGACATCGATGACCGCAGGATGTGCCTGTAACTAGACCCAGACGGCATGTCTTTAATTACCGCAAAGAACATGACACTGACAACCAGGGCAGACGTGTGCCTATGCCCCACGTGGTGCCGGACGCCGCCCAGAGCGCGCGCTAACCCGGCTGAAGCCTGCGTTCTGCTGTCCACCGACTCCTCGGAAGTGTCTCCGTCATCAGGCGCGCATGCGCAGCCCATTGTTCGCAATGTGTCATCGCTGTTTCCAGAGCTGAGTGGACCTGATGATAGGGGTGCTGCCGGAACCTGCGTGCGTGCTGACGAGTGTACTTACACGCTGGGCATCTTATAATTAATACAGTGATGCGTGTGTCTGTGTCTGTGCGCGCGTGCGTGTTTTAAATCTTTCTGTTCATACGTGTGCATGGGTAGCTGTGTATGTGTGTGTTTGGGGAGGGGGAGCTATCACCACTGAGAGAGACGATGGCACCGAAGATGATGGTGCCAGTGGTCGCTGTCTGATATTGGCTGCTGGAACAGAACATTATGCAGATGTGCATAATGCCGATGATGTCGTTAGCAAGAACAGTGGTGATAGCTGTGCTGATAACGGCAACGTTCGACAATATGACGACAAATGTGCATAATGAAACCAGGCCCTGAGACGGAGGGAGCAAGCAAGGCGTCTGAGGAGGCAGAAGATGGCACCACCCTATTCATCCACCCCCTACTTTAATCACCAGCAATTCTGCCACTTTATCCCCCCTTCCCCCGCTCGCGTATGGAAGCGCTCCCCTTGCCCTCCTCCTTGTGGCTGCTCTCTGCTCACGACCGGCCCAGGCATGCGCACTCGTGGGGGCCGATCAAGCGGTACTTGAGGCACGGCAACCGACAGTAATTTGCGTGTCACATGTGACATTTGCACAATGAGGAAGACATGCTCCACTGGTGCTACAGGTTTGTTCTAAAGGAAGGGAGAGCACTCCGACTCCCTACTCCGGGAGCATGTGCCATGCTGCCACGTGTCGCTTCCTCCCGTCTGACGTCAGCTGTGTGTGAGAGACAGTCCCGAAATACGTTCTCAAGGGTATGTCACACGGTGTTTTATCGAAACACGTTTTTGATCAAAACAGTTCCAAAGCGAAGCTGTTTTTCCTGTTTGCTGTGTGACATACACAACGACCTAACTCCGCAAACGGTTTGGCAAAACAGGTTCCCTTATGTGCTCTTGAGTTTAAGGCGTAGACACGCTAAACATGTTTATGGTAGGCAAGTGAGGGGCATGCAAGCGTTTGAAGTCTGTCCATATCCTCTCGGCTGTTCTTTCAGCTCAATGATCGGAGCCCCAGTATGCAAAATTTGTGCTGCTGGTTTTTCTATTTGAATGTAAAAGAATCCACAAGCAGGGCGTGCTTAAAAGAAAATCACAATCCAAAAATATTTTAGAAGCCGTAGTTCTTCAAAAACGTTTTACTGTTACATGCTGTGTCCAGCTAATCCTCGTCTGTTCGTCCTGATGGGATGATGATGCACATCATTGTCACATGTCACCCTAGGCTATTACCTGTCACTCCTAGGTAAGCCTTTTAGCTCCTCCCTTTGTCAGATAGTAGGGAGAGATACGTCATCACCAGGTTAACACAATCGTGACGCAGCCTTCGTAGCTCGAACCGTCCCCGTGGCCGCAGGGTTTTTCGCCTTTTTTCAAAAATTCATTAAAAAATCCCCCAAAACAATAGAAAAAT
>SMGT01006903.1:278443-305956 GCA_004794575.1 Lanistes nyassanus
ACCATTAGTTCACATGAAACGTTACGGTGCACCTACCATTAGTTCACATGAAACCTTACAGTGCACCTACCATTAGTTCACAGGAAACGTTACAGTGCACCTACCATTAGTTCATAGGAAACCTTACGGTGCACCTACCATTAGTTCATAGGAAACCTTACGGTGCACCTACCATTAGTTCACATGAAACGTTACGGTGCACCTACCATTAGTTCACATGAAACCTTACGGTGCACCTACCATTAGTTCACAGGAAACCTTACGGTGCACCTACCATTGGTTCACAGCGCTGGAGTAGAGGAGGACCCAGATGACCTCATGCCCATCATGGAATCTGTTCCTGTCACTTTTCTGTCATTCCCGGTGACTCAGCGCACATCGATTGTCGCTACAGGACCTGAAGAATGCCGGTGTCGGGTAGGAACGCGTCACCTTTAACGACGATTACAATTTGAATTGGCCGCCTCGACGACGTTAGCCGAACTCTCACGGTCATGTGACCGTCAAACTTCGTTGGCGACCACTTTGCAAGATGGCGTAGCATGGGAAATAATTCGTAACATTGGTGTTAGGGGAGGTAGCCAGATTGAGCTTTCAGCCACTAGTTAGGAGTTTTGTTGTAGAAAAGGATGAACTGATCTCACAAGGTTATAGCTTTATCAAGCTTCGGAATAAAACCATCCTGAAGAATATAGGGTTGGCTATTTCTGTAAACACATCAACGAACCGCCTATGACTCAGCAGCGAACAATCACTTTCTACTGACCTTTCCACATTAAACAAAATCAGACTGTCGTACGCAGCCCTGTGTATTTCGTAACTGCATAGCGGCGACAGTCCCTGCTTGTGGAAACGATCGACATAGCCGAAGCCCAAGCTTAATTGTTGCGCGTGCACCCTGAAAACTATCGTCTGTTAGACCAGCTTAGCGTCAAAGCCCTGGCCTCGGTCGGGCTGTTAAGAGCGTCTTGCGAATTGCGAAGTCGTGTATCGGCGTAAGTGAACGTCGAAGCGAATGATCGTACATTGCTCAGACATCTTCCTCATTACCCCGAGATTCTGCAGACACCAACTTCCCCTACCCAACCTTCAACGCGATTACCTTTAGCAAAATCCCCGCATGCGGCTACTTAACGATGATTTTAAACTGCGTTGTTTTTGATTTTTACATTGAGGACACCCAAATGCGCACATGTACGGAAGGGGTGTGTGTGTGGGGGGGGGCGGGAGAGAAAGGAGGAGAGAGAAAGTGCGGAGGAAATGAAAGGTTGGGAATAAAAAGGTGGGGAGGGTGCGACAATAAGACGAGACTGGGATTCTGATGCACGCAAGCGAACGCACAGACGAACGCTCTTGCATGCATCCCATTTACAAGCGCGTGCTCGCTTCTACTCTCTCCTGGAATCTATAATCACGTGCTCTCGCGCTGGCATTGTTAATACTGTAGTAAGCAGTTCAAGTTTTGTTTTCCATGACCAGGAGACTCTATCTGGTGTCTGCAGGTTTTCTCCAAGGTCATTAGTACCGTTACAGCCACCACAAAACGCACCTTTTCCACAAGAAATTCTCCCTCAAAACAAACTACGATTTCACAAATTCAGCTCAACTCAATGTCCGTTGATACGATTTAATATTTATGATTGTGAGACAAAAATAAAAAGATAACTTAAAAATTAAAAGAACTAAAGGGTTCTCGACCTCTTGACTGTTTTGCGTTACCTGTTTAATCAGACACCACCAACATACACCCCAGTCTTCAAACCACCACCACCTCTATAAAAAAAACATCTATTAAGTCGAGAAGTCTGGACTGGGGGGCTTTTTTCTTTCTCTTCCTCGACAAGCTAGGGGAGAGAAATCTGGCTGACACCCTGCAGCTATTAAAAAAATCTTTGGGCATTATTAGGGGACGAGTGTCTGGTAAGGTTCCTCTGTGTGCTGCATCTGGGGCTGAGGACTGAAGAACTGCTTGGACTTGTTTTTCCTTATCTTATTTTTCCTTTCGCCAATGACTTCTCTCATTTGCTCTTAGAGCTTGAAAAAGCCCCCCCCCCTCCCCCGCCCCTGGAAAGACCTGCGAAATATAGCTCGCCATTTGATTGGCTCCACTTGTTTACACATCCCAGATAGAACTCGCCATTTGATTGGCTCCAGTGAATTAAAGCTTTTACGTGCTGCTCATACTTTCGCTCCCTCCATTCCGTGACAGAAGCAACGCGTGCTTGTCACCAAAACAGGAGACTTAGGTTCTGATCCCGTCTCCCCCACAAGTACTTTCTCTGGATGCGACACTTGTTAACAGGGCTGGCTTTCCAGTTTTTTTTCTCCTAGTGCTTTGGTTTCCTACCCAACCCCCTCCTTTATCGCCGTCTCCCCTCCTTGTCTCGTCATGCGATAACTATAGTTGCTGAAGACAATAAACCACCAAACCAAGCCGCCCCCGCCCTCTCTATGATTTTGCGCCTCTTGCTTTCCTCTGCGATTCATTTCTGCAGGTTTTCCTGTTTATATTTTCCTGTTCTATGGGATTGTATTTATTGGGCTTGAAGCATCTTCAGTGACGGGCAGACGTGCTTCCAACATATTATAATGATACGCTGATTATCATTTTGATACACTGCCCGGAGCTGTATGGCATTTATGGCTGAATGAGGTACGCGTTGTCCATGCGTTCATTTCGGCAAATATTAGTGCGCGCATCTCCCCCCCCCCCAACACACACCTTCAACTTGTCTTTCTTGGCTGTCCTCACTACTAAGAATACCTTTAGAGTGATGAAAGGAAGGAAGAAAGGAAGAGGCGTTCATTCCGCGATGAAAACTCTGTGATAGGGAGCTCGCTGTCTGGTGTTGCACCAAACAAGTCGCACCATTGTCGCCTGTAGATTCCGCGTGCACCTGTACTTGGGTGTTTGCTTCTTGTAAATTTACTGCAGAACTCCATGTTTGTCTTTACATCCAATCCCCTCCCCTCAGCTGCTCAAGCCACCACTGCACGAGGTTCATATACAAGAGTGTAACCTACCTTTTGCCATGCATCATGCCAAATGTTTACCGCACCCAGTGCAGACCATGTGCAGTCGATTCGGTCCTGGCGCTTGTGAACATTTCGTGCTACAACGATTCCCACACCCTACCTGCGCCCATCTCCCCCTCCCGCCCCATTCCCCTTTAATTCGCTCCCTACTCCTCAAATATTGATATTTCACCAAGTGTAACTCTGTGAAATAGTCGCTTCCTTGTCGGTGTACCCCCACCCCCACCCTTGTCGTGTGTATACACTGGACAGCCTTGAAGCATTTATACTGACCGCCCTGCCTGGTTGGGTGCGTGTGTACAAAGGCGGCCGTCGTGTCCGTCGCTCTCCACCAGGCGCGGCGCGGAGCCACAGCGGTGTTGCCTCCCTTACCAGTCCTGTGTCAAACCGGCCAGTTTCCTCCGCGAGACAAAAGAGATCCCAATGTGCTGGTAGAGTTTGAACAAGAAAAATGTGCGCTCACGCGCAGCTACCAAATACAGGTCTTGTGAACACGCAAAATTTTTCTAGTTATGCGCGGAAACATTCCTCCACATTCACAGTTTATTCGTAAACTGTTAGGACCCCCGTATGATCACTACTTCCTTTTGGGCACAGCCTCCGAGATGGACAAGATTTTTTTTGTCAGCTCCAATATATACAAGTTCAGCGGGAAACTAATACATTAGCGTGAAATAACAGATGGCGTCTTGCGTTTGTGGGTGTTATGACAAACAATGCGGCGTTGTTATTTAGACTGACCCAGCAAGCGGTAGTTGTCAGGCTCATTAAAGACAAGTAGAAATCAAATGCCTTTTGTACCCTGCGGTTGATGGTAATTCTAGAATTATAATGCGAAATAGTTATGAAAGTATTGCATCGAGAATCTGGTTTGATGTCGATTCAAAGATACTCATGAATCCGTCTCTCTCACACAAACACGGTCGCGCACACACTGACTCGCGCGCGCACACAGACATAAAGAGGGACAGAGAATAAATCTTCCCTTTGGAAGGATGCCCTGTTGTCATTATCCACATATCTGCGTGTCTGGGACCACCCCCCCCCCAAAAAAAAAGAGAAAGAAAAAAAAACACCCGCTCGTCCAACGCACGGCACACAGCAAATAAATTGATTTGGCAAAGGAACAGACTGAAATGACCATGTTTTATTGCAAACGACTCATTTACTCAAAGCCGTCATATTGAGTTCACCACAGCTGTTTATCGCACTTGACCTTTTTCTCGATCCACCCACTGAACAGGTACGCACGAGTTCTGAGCGCGGTGGCAGATATCCTGTAACGATTGAGCTATACAAACACGTGACTGAACCAGTCACACCTCAACGAACTGACAGACAAAGGGTACGAACATGGACCGTGTTGATGACCTGACGAGCTCCGGCAAAATCTGTGCACAAGCAATAAGTGGATAAACTCAGCTGTGTGTCTAAGCTATCTTTCCTTTTAGTCTTTTTTCCTTGTAAAAACCCCATGAACTATTTAAAAATGTTATCGGGACTACACCTGTTTTACAGTGCATGAACGTTAGAAGACCCCTAACGACTTAACCTCTCTACAAAGAAATGCTGTTATCGTTTTTTTTAAAAAAAAGTTTCGAAACATTTTTTGAAGTAAAACTGAAACAATCTGTAAAATGTCAACAATAAAGGGTAATTAAATATTAATTTCAACAGAATATTAGAAACCCCAATTTTAACGTTCGATCACTTTAAAATGCTACAGCAACGGCAAACACGTTTCCAAGTTACTTTTTATTTTATCTGTAACAAGCATTCTGGTGCGGCTTTTATATGTAATAAATGCAATCTAGAACAAGACGAACAGTGTCATCTTCAAAGTAACTGAAAAAAATCCTCTCCTTACAAAACAAGACACAGAAAAGCAGAGAGATTAAAACCAACCTTTGTGACTTTTATCGCACCATTTTGTTCGAAGCAAAGTAACAAATCACGGCAATCTCTCGTGCAACAATAAAATATACGGCTTCGCAAATTGCCCTTCTCAATGTTATTAGCTAAGTAAGCACCGAATTAACATTTCTGTCCGAAAACGAAGATTTTTTTTAAAGCTTAGTGTGTTGTTTTCTCTGCGACGCGCTTGCTATTTCACACACCTTGTGAACCTTTCATTGTATACGCAACTCCTACGCCTCGCGCGACGAACGAATTTGCTACAGGCAGAAGTGCCCACCCACCCACCCCCATCACACCGCACGGAAAGCAAGCTTTCCCTCCCTCTACTCCGCCCTTCTGTCCTCCGAGCACCACGCTGTGTCGACTGTGCGCCCTCCCTGGAGATGAACTTGTGTTTTCTTTCATGTTCGTGGGTGGAGAAGCAAGCAGTTTGCTTTTCCCGACTGTGTTCTTTGCGGTCTAAGGTGCGAATATACAAACGTGCCCTACAAGTTCCTGCGCTCGCAGCTGCGGTTGGTAACACGCCTTTAATCTTTTATTGACACGCCAAACATTCGTAGCGCAAATTAATAAAAATAAATGTGTTGGTGGTACACAGGCACTGGTCCTTTAAAAAAATCACTTTTAGTGGTACCCTATACTGGCCATGGATAACAATACCTGTATCAATATATATCTTGAACTTTCCCGTTCCTTGTTCTTACACCGTATTAGAGGAAATTTACAAAACGACGTCTTTTCGTACAAAGTCTTAACCAAAATCATGCAGACAGGAAACTCGTTCGCCTGCCCATCCCAAACCATTCTCTTTTCAAAAGGACTTAACCGAGCTGAGGAATGTGGAATCTCGATCAAAAGATTCCAAAAAAAAGAATATCAGCTGTCGAGTTTGCTTAAATTTCTAGCAAAACGTACGAGCGAAACTGCCATCTTAGTCGTAGAGGGGTTGGCGGGGACTGTGGGTTTCGTGAACAATAATTAACTTTTGTAGCTATGGAGCTTCAGAAATTGAAGGAAGGGAGGACTCACCCCTCGGCATCATTTCGTTCTAATGAGACGCATCGGGCCAGAGCTAAGACTCTGCGCTCAGATGAACTCAGCTGTCGCAGGCCAGTTTCACAGACACGAAGAACGCGAGCAACGCAAGGGGGTGACGTCAGTGCTCCTGCCGTCGGTGCAGACTGTGTTCTTTGCAGTCTATGAGAGACGTCCGTGCCCAACACAGTCCTTGCGTCACTCGCCTTCCTCGCGTCTGCGAAACTCGTCTCGGATTCCGCCCTATAGTCAAGCGTGTGGCTTTGTGCAGGCCCTGAAAGGAGGTTTCCCCGCAGAGAAACATAGCCTGTGGGCACAGGCACGATGAATCGATGGGCTGCTTAAACCAGCAGGAACAAACTAGCGTGGCTGTCTGGTCCCAAGGCCGCAAATGCGTTCATACATGACTAGCGGTGGAGCACTCAGACAGAAATGGGAGACCCTTGCGCCCTTAACGCGCGTAACCTCAAAATCTTCAGGTGTTTTGCTTGCTCCATCTCCCCCCCCCCACCATTCACGACCCTACCACAGACCAGACTAACAATTATGGCATTACACGTTTTTTCCCCAAAGAACTATGCCTTTTCATTTTTGACGAAATCGTACAAAGGATGCAAAGTAAGCCTTACAGACCGTCGGAGCTCTTCAGTTAATGGAAGAAATGAAAGGTCTACACTGTATCTTCCCTAGCAGCAGTAATGGGTCGATACTTCAGCTATCAAACGTCAGACACGAAAAAGCCTCGTGGTGGAAAAACGTCTGTGACCAACACACATTAACATTCTTGCTCTTGTTTTTTTTAAAATTGGTTATTTACAAGGTCAGTTTTGTTGCAGAGCTCAGTCTTTCGGGGGATACAAAAGAACATGTACTAGTTCGCTTCGTTGATTACGCCATTGCCTATATGCATTTCCAGCCAGTGCTATATTTCACTTACTGCAGCGTGAGTTTATGCTATGTAGGATTTGTACTTTAAAAATCTCACTCTGCAATCATCCGCCACCCACACCACACACACCTACGGTTCCATACTTGTACAAATCGCACACATGCACAATGTTAAATGTCACAACGACTTAAAATTGTTCAGGTAACACAATACTTAAAAGTTATGGCGCAAAAATTCGTGTAGCTGAGCGAGTTGGGACAGTCTTCGTTCACACGTAAATCAGTTCAACCCACCTATGTCCTGCCCAGTCAGTTCCTTCCCTCTGTCTCCTTCCGTCTTGTATACAATTTGTTCACGTCTGGAGCGCATTATGGTTACCACTGGTGCACAGTCTGCCCGGCGACCAAAACAAACATTTAGCCCGGTGCACCTACACTGAATACTTGCACAGCGACAAACGTAGCAGTTTCCGTAAACAGAATGGCACCAGCCATACTGATGACGCAAGACAGCAGGTCGATGACGTCGACCAACCAATGCTGATGATGCATAGTCTCCATGCTCCTGCTCACGTGATCACTTTTTAATAGGTCGCATGCGTTGTTTGAACAGACATGTGGCGAAGTTGTGCCGATAGATGCTGCTCACTCTTCCTGCAAGGATAGCCTTGCCTTTAAGCGTAGAGTCCCGAGTCTTTCTTGGCAATTCTGCTGTTCACATTCTGCTCTTTCTTTCCCACTTTTAAACACGATGCTTGGGAAGGCTGTCGTGTGCTATTTATTATAGAACCACAGTTAGCCATTGAACACACAAGCGCGAAGTAGCGGAGAGTCCAAGGATTAAGCCGGAAGCAGGAAAGAGCGTGCAGACAAGCCTGCAGGAGCGTCCTCTGTGGGGAAAAAGGGTCTGGAAACAGCAACTGCATGAGGCTGGATCGGACATCACAGCTGGACACAATAGCTAGACTGGAGAGAACCCGTCAGCACGCAGTGTTTCTAATGCACATGATCGAACAGTATGGCGTCTGAACACAAGCTGACAGAATCTCGTGGCTTCACGTCTCGTTAAATGCACAGGAGAAAGGGTAACACAGCCAGAGCAGCGTCTTGTACCTTCATTTGTTTAAAAAATAATATAAAAGATTCGAGTAAAAACTGCGAGCTTTTAACATAAAATGAACCCAGATTATTAACAAGTATTATAGCACAGAAATATACATCACATCCCTCGTACTCCATGGGTAGTGGCTCCAGTTAAAAAATACGTTTAGGTGTGCAGTTTTTTTTGTTATTCCTCAGATTGTCGCGCGACACGCGGGTCGATGCCATAATGAAGACCTCACGATTGACGAGCGCACACTCGTCAGAATACCTCTGTTGCGCAGAGTGAACAGTCGCTTCTCTCCCTTTTCGTGCCTTTCGGCGACTAGCACAAACGTTTGTTTCACTGACGCAACATCTCCATGAGAAAATTAATGGCTTTGATTTCGCCACCAATCCGCCATGGTCAACCCTTGGGGATGATAGAAGCGATCGATTCCATGCACATAACCGTTTATTTACATCAACTTTGTCGAACATATTACGTTCCCGCTGACCTGTGTCTGGCGATGCCAGTTCACAGAAGTTTGAAAAGAAATCCCTGGCGTGCTAGCAACAGACCACAGCAGCGCTGAGTCTCGTAAGGCAGTGCTTCTCGAATTGCTGAAGCAATTGATAAGCTTCACAGTTCAGATTCATCTACGCACAACTGAGCATCACATTTTGGGCTGACCGATCGACCGTGGTAAACAAACAAAAAAGGAGAAACAAACCCACAAATAATAATTAAAAACACAGCGCCATGATACATGACAAGATGTTTTCTTTAGAGTCACGGGCTTCGTTCTTCGTAGAACACGTCATCCACGTCCGTTACAGGGAGCTTGGTAGCCTTAGCAACAGTCACCAGGCAACATGACAACAATTAACTTCCAGTCGTCTGTCGGTGTCGTTGCTCGTTATAAAAAAAATTGGTGTCACGTCGTTAGGCGTATCACACGGAAGATGCAGTGGACAGCGACGAATGCTTCCACATCCCCGCCTTCGCCATATTTTGCCATCATCTCTGGCAGGTATGGCCCCCTTCCCTCAGTCCTCTGGCGCCGAGGGGGGTAGTTCACAGAGTGCGAACGCGAAATACTTGCAGCTGTGTGCGCTCTAGACGTGACTGAGGGGCTGGGGCTTGGCCGGCTGGTAGCTGGCGTTGGTGTACTTGGTCATGGCGCGGTTGGGGTGTGAGTACGAGTGTTTGTGGCACAGCTTGCCGTAGAAGAACTTGCGCCACGAGTCCAACGTCTTGCCTGTCCATATCCAGAACCCGGACGTGATGCCCACCACCAGGCACATGAAGTACTTGAGCATGAACACGGAATAGTCCGGTGCCGACCCGCCCTCCTGGCACGGGCACGTGCGCGTGCGTTCCCACTGCCCGCGCATGTACTGCTCGTAGAAGTAGCAGGCTATGACGATGGTGGCCGGGACGGTGTACAGCACGGAGAAGACGCCGATGCGGATCATCAAGCGCTCCAGCTTGTCCGTCTTGCCGCGGCCCTGCTGCTTGATCACGCTGCGGATGCGGAAGAGCGAGACGAAGCCAGCCAGCAGGAAGAAGGTGCCGATGATGAGGTAGATGAAGAGCGGCGCCAGCACGAAGCCGCGCAGGTTCACCAGGCTCTGGTTGCCGACGGAGCAGATGCCAGCGATGGGATCGCCGTCCACCCCCGACATGGCCAGCACCGCGATCGACTTGACGGACGGGATCAGCCAGGCGACCAGGTGGAAGTACTGCGAGTAAGACGCGATGGCCTCCTGACCCCACTTCAGGCCCGCGGCCAAGAACCAGGTTAAGGTCAGGATGACCCACCAGATGGACGACGCCATGCCGAAGAAGTAGACAAGCAGGAAAATCACGGAGCAGACGGGAGGTCCCGTCGCCTCGTAGCGCACCATCTCGCCGTCGCAGGCCACAGCCTCGTGCCCGACGATCAGGCGGATGATGTAGCCGATGGATACCATGAAGTAGCAGGCGGACAGGAAGATGATGGGTCGCTCCGGGTACTTGAAGCGCTGCATGTCCACGAGGAACGTCGAGACGGTCATGGAGGTGGAGATGCTGCACAGGATGGACCAAAGGCCGATCCAGAAGGTGGCGAACGTCCGCTCGTCGTCGCTGAAGTAAGGGCTGTAGCAGTTGACCGCGCAGTTGACCACGCCGCCGGTGGAGATCTTGAAGTAGCTGCTGGAGTCAAAATTGACCTCCACCAACGGCGCGCGGCACTGGCAGCGGCAATCGCGCTCCGTGGAGCGGCTGGGAAGGTCTGGAGGCAGGGGCTGCACTCCGTGGTCCCTTATTCCCCCGCCGCTCCCCAGCGCCCCACCTGCTCCCCCGACCGGCCGCCCGGAGCCGTCCAGGGGCCTGGCGGTAGGGTAGGTGTACTTGGTGTGGGGTGGGGGCGTCTGCCGGTCGGTGGTGTTGGCATCCATGCACAGCTGCTCCTTGTCGCCGTACCTGGGAAGCTTCTCGCAGTCCATCTGCTCGGGCCAGCCGAAGCCGTACTGTCGCATAAGAGGAGCGCACCCGGCTTTGGCTCGTTCGCACACCGAGCGGCAGGCAGGGAGCGGCTTTCGGTAGTTGGTCATGCAAATGGGGGAGTACATGCTGCACAGGAAGAACTTGAGGTCCGGAGAGCAGTGGATCTCCACCAGCGGCCAGAACTGGTGCACCTCCAGGCCAGCCTCCTCCTGTGTCTCGTGGTTGAACTGGTTGGGCATGTAGGTGTAGTTGTAGCCGATGCCCTTGCACATCGGGATGGTGATCTCCTGGCACCGCCGCGGCTGCTCGGCGGCCCGCACCCCCACCGCGGCCAGCGACGACACGACCAGCAGCGCAGCGAAGACGACAGGGGCAGGGCGGGCAGCTAAAGTCCGGCTCGAACTACGACGACCGCTACACCACTGCTGCTGGTGAGGAGAGCGACACCAGCAACCAGCACGCACAGCGCCAGGGCGGTGCCCCACAGCTGTCGATGTCATGGCTGTGGGTGGCGAGAGAGTTTGAGGGGGTGGGGGAAGTAAACAATCACAGCGGATTAACTTGCAGCTAACACGCTACTCCCCCTTTCCTATCAGAGGCTGCAGTACTCGCCCCGCTGGTTTGGCGCCGCAGTAGCTTGCTGGACAAACTCGTGGAAAACCGACGCTGTACACTGGCTGCTACACAGGGCACATGGCACAGAACGGGTAACACTGTTAACTGACCAACAGGCACTGCACTCACTGTTCACGTCAGTGTCACACGCGCATGTCAGCCTTGCACGTGAATTTCCATAGTGGTCACCTCACCCCACAAGTCTGAACGTCACGTAACACTTCTAGCATCACACGCGATCTCATTGCATCCGTAATGTTATGCACACATGTGATGCACACCAATATAAAAACTTCTGGTAAAACGTCCTGCCGGGTCCAAGAATTCCACTGGTTCTTATTTTTTCTTTTAGGATGTGAACGGTTATGTTTCAAACAATAGTTCAGAGTCACCAACAATGTTAACAACTTCTTGTCCACTTAATGTGCAAATCTTGATGAACTTTTCTCCCAATTCCACTTCTGACAACTGCTTTCAAATCACCAAAACGCCGTGGCTCAAAAACACGCAAGGAGTCAAGTGTTTTCAAATCCCTAGCACAGTAGTTTCTTACTTGGCTGCAGTTCAGAAGGAATGTATGAACGCTTGTCTTGGGTTCCTGGCACAGTCCTGGCGTACAGCAGGCGGCTTATACTCCACGGCAGGCAGGTGCGACAAAGAGAGAGAAGCGCAGCAAACAGCGTTTGCCTCCTACCACTGCCTCCACTGAAAGATAACAATGCTGACTGCTGGCAGAGAGCAGGCATTCAAGCCCTCCCTTTTCCGCCAGTTGCTTTTGTAGTTGGTTAGGGCTTGACTCTTGCGAGGTGCGAGTGGGGGGAGTAGCGGTGGTGCCTTGCGGGTGGGGGAGGGAGATGCTACACCAATCAGTGGCGGAGTTGCAACTTTTACCAGGTCCGTCCCTCGCGTCACACTCGCGCGGCGCTCGATCTCGCTCTGTTGTGGGTGGCGAGGGGGCGCCCCTTTCCCTCGTGCAGGCCAGGCTGCTCGGGCGCTCGCTGCCAGCCCGCGCCGTGACGTCACCCGTCAGTCATCCAATGAAAGGCGCCTAATTAGCCGGCCCTCACGCGCGCAGGCACGCTGCTCGCCTGCCGCTGGCTCCGCCCAGCTCGTTTGCCCTGCTTGACAACTTCTTTCACGCCGCTGCCTGAAAATAGAGATAGACATCTGAAACGCGCCCCGTGTGTGCCATCGGAACATGTTTATTTGCGGAGCGACTAAATTGTCAGGCTAGGGGGTGGTCCTACATTAGCGATGGATAGATGGAGATGAGGGAAAGGAAGAGTAGGGGGTTGGGGGAAGAGGAAGATCTGCAGACTTCACATATAAAAATAACACTTTCAAAAATGTCCCGTAGTGAATCAATAGCTTGTCCATTTTCAAACAGAAAAAGTTTACGAAAGAGCTGAACAGAAAACGACACTAAGGATGGGCGTGGAGAAGTGAAGATATCCCAGCATCCTAAATGTAGCCGTAATGCAAAGGTCACACCTTTGTGTAGCGGGGAAAAGCCACGAAAATGTGTTTACTGGACAGTCTCTCTCTCTCTCTCACACACACACAGGCACGCGTGCTTTCACACACACACACGTCACTCTGCAACTACCCGTGCACGTGTGCAAGCGTGCGTCTAAAAAGTATATAGGTCACTGTCATCGGGCGTTTACCTAAAATACGACTGTGCGAAGCTTTTTAAAGCATTACACTCACACCAAAATCAAAGCCCTACCAATCGTGTATGTGTACTCCATTGCATCGCATCCAAACATCATTCATATCCAGCTAATACTAATCCGTGTAGAGGCATTACTTCTTCAAGGAATCTAAATATAAAACTGCAATCCCACGTCATCTACCCGTCCTGAGCCTGCTTAAAGAGTACACCTGTTTTCCTTCTTTCATTTTTTACACCACAGACTTAAAGAAAAGACTATGTGCTTTGCACAGCAGGCAATCGAACAGTTCTTTAAAACTGATTCAGGTCTTTGCTTAATGCACCAGATATCCAGTTATATATAAAAAAGAAACCCTTGTTATGCAGTCATGCGTTCGCGCGCAATACCCGAGCGTGACACATACCAAAGCATCACACATCCACGCACACCTGTGAGACAGAAAGAGAGGGGGTGGGTAGAAAGGCACGGCAGTAAGGACAGAGAAAATATCACCAGAAAGAGACACACAGAAAGATGGATGGAGGCGGGAAACGGTAGTGACAAGACCGAGTGAATACATACAAAGAAACATCATATTATTAGAGGCAGTTACCTATTGGAATAGAGTGCCGGACTGTCTCCTAAAAGAAAAAAAGTGAAGAAGAAAATACTGTTTTAAGTCAAGAGATCAGAGGCAGCCGAAACGTACACGTGGTGTCGTGTTCTCATTAACGATTACCAGTCAGCGCGCCGTTCTTCACATCTTGGGCCGCGAACAGACTTTCCTCTCCCCACATCCAGTTACTCTTTCTACACCCCCGACAGGCACTACCAAACCCCAACAAAGCCACTTACACCCTTTAAAATTTCACAGCCCTTACAGCCATGTGAAAACCGCCGAGGCCTTCAAAGGGCGACTGTGGAAAAAAATTCCAAAGGAAATCGCGGGAAAGGCAGAATGCTATCAAGAGGGAGTCTGTAATCCTGTAAAGATGACTGACAATTTAAAGGATTCCAACAGGTAAATAGCTGCAGATACAGGCTAGGTGTTCTTTCTTTCTAGGCATCCAAGTGCAACAGAGCGGAAAATTAGTTTTAATAGAAATTGAGATCGTCACTGCCAAGGACGCGGCGGTGAGGGTGGGAGAAGTCCCGTGTGGACACACACACACACACATACACACAGACGGGGCACTTTCTCTCTCACAAACACTTTTATGGTTAACAGTAGTTAAACGATAATGGTCTAAAAATAAAACTGCGTTCAAAATATTTGCGAACAAACAAGGGAAACAATTCGATAGAGTGCTCAGTACAACAACACCCATCTATACCTGACGAGTTACATATTGTATTGTTTTCGGGAGGAAACCTGCGCTGGCTGTTCTGCGGAAGAAACAGCATTCTTGAGGGAATTTCGTTGCCAAACACAAAGGGTATTTTAGGTCTGTACATACAGTTTTAACATTTTCCATGCCCTCAAGTCACACGATGGGGTTCGCGAAGGGGGGGGGGGGGCGGGGGAGCGAACGAAGAGGAAGTGAAGCAAGTATTACAAACGTCACTCGTCCTTCAGCTTACGTAATCGCGCTTTTCCCGATTGATGGAACCATTTTCTCTCCCCCTTCTTCCTCGCTCCAAGAAAAGCAAAGGGGCTTACTCCTTGCGTGCCTCCACTTCGGTTCCGATCCCTCTCTTCCGTTGCCTCATCTCCCCCCTCCTACCCCCTTCCTTCTGTGGCAGCCACGACCCGACCCTTTCGTTTATAGACTGGTCAGTCGTTTCCTGCTCGCCATATCCAACAGCGGAAGCCACTTTCCACTCAGACGAATAAATTAAGTGACCCAGTGGAATACGATTATCTGCATCCGGACACGACAACCCCAGGCAGCATGCATAGTTCCGCAACTGTTAAAAGTCAATTTATAAGCAGATACATAATTAAAAAGGTACATAATTATATGCACTGCACACCAACAAACAGTGTATTTATGCTGTATCTATTTCAGTTTCTACCAAGAAGACAGCAGTAAATATAGTCGAAACGTTTTTTCCCTACAAGTTTTAGAATTAAAAAAAAAGCCGAAAATATATTGTCGATAGAATATTATGCACAGGGTAATGTCGATTAAAAAAACAGTATAAAATTTCCTAGACAGTCAAAAAAATTTAAGTCAGCAAAAGCTTCATGAGAAGTCAAAATGTCCGCTAGGTCTGGAGGATGGTAGCGACAAGCGTACTGTAGGACTGTGTGTTATGATGTGTAAGGCTGCGTGTTATGATGTGTAAGACTGTTATGATGTGTAAGACTGTGTTATGATGTGTAAGACTGTGTTATGATGTGTAAGACTGTGTTATGATGTGTAAGACTGTGTTATGATGTGTAAGATTGCGTGTTATGATGCTCGCCAGCTGCAGAAAATGCTGCGAACTGAACACACTGCTCCATTTACAGATCCAAATATCCTTCATTTTACATTACATACCCCCTATCATAATGGAGTCAGCAGCCGCGTTCATCACTAACCAGCGCACGCGCGTGTACGCACGCACATCACTCCTGTCATCATCGTTCCTCCCCCTACCCCCACCCAAACAATGCCACCACCGCACAAAGGAAGGCAGGAAGGAAGCAGCATGGAGTCAGCACTCCAGAGTCGTGAAATCGGATTAGCCAAGGTCGCGCGGCTGTCTGACACCGTCTTGGCTAGCCGGGTCTGACAAGCTGCGAAGTCTTGCTTAGCCGTGTCTGACAAGCTGCGAAGTGCCCCATGCCATCCCTGCGAGTACCCCTCATCACGTGGTGACGAGGGGTACAGTGACGAAGGCTTCAAGGCCCACGACGTGTCGTACCCAAGTCCTAAGATTGGCGAAGATTACTATCCCAAGTCCTTACGCGGAAACTTGGTTTCCTTCTCTTGTCCACACTTACCCCCACACCACGCAGAGACGCAGATCTTGCGTTACCGGGACGCGACAGAAAGAGGAGTGAACGAACAGAGAGAGAAGGAGAGGGGGATAGAAATGGATCACGTTTACTTTGCTATCGGAAAGAGGACATTGTTTCAAGCTTAACAGTCGTAACACAATCGCGTGAGACGTCGTCTGAATCGACGATTGACAGGCTCTTGTCCGCCGAATTCCACAGAAAAATGTGTCTCCAAACTGACAATTTCAGAAGGCTTTTATTACAGTTCTGTCCCTTTTATTCAAATGCCACAGTTCTGTCCCTTGTATTCAAATGCCTTTACCAGGCGACATCAAACACCCACTCCACCACCCCGATACGGCACAGAAAGTCGCTTTTTCGGTTCTATTTTTTAGGTTTAAAGATAGCTCCAGCTCCTTTTTCCCAGAGAGAAGCCAAGGCAAGTGGCTGTCAGGCGGGAGTAGTGTTTGGCTGCACTGCACCCAACGAGACGTGTTCTGTCGTGCAGGCAAGGCGGCTGTAAGCAATCATGAGGGGGTGGGTGGGGGACACTACGCCGCGCGCTGCTAGTGCCGGCCGCAGGGGTGAACATGTAATCGAATTTACACCGCGCCAGTTTATCAAACATCAGCCACCAGTTTTCCAGGCACGTTAGCAAAACAGCTGCGCACTCATCGATTGAGTTTATCCAATCAGAAGCGAGTGTACTCGCAGAATTATCAATCACTTGTAACTGATGAAAGCTCATCGAAAAGTACAGGAAAGCAGTTTTAATCAGTATTAACGCGATTAGGAAAAAACCGAACAAGACAAGGGCGCCAAAAAAAGGGGGGAGGGGGAAGTCGAGGAGAGGGGAGGGTGAAGAAGCGAAGCAGAAAAGCTGATTCAGTTGCTGGGGGACGCGACGAGGCCAAGTAGTTTAGTAAATGGTCACAGATTTGACTGGACACGTTTGGCTATGTTTTTCCCTTTATTTTCTTCGTCTTTTTCTTCATCTTTCAGTGAACGAGAGTGTTTTACTACTTGCTTTTGTAGTAGCCCCCCTCCCCATCATTCTAATCAGGAAAAAAGTATTGTAGGGGTGGGTAAGATTGTTATGAAGAGAAATTTAGGGCCTAAGTCTGCACTTGAATTATGCTTCAAGGAGTGAGACAGCAAAAATGAGTGACTTTGAATTCCAATCCCCCATCTGTCCCCTCCTTCAGTGCGGCTCTATTTGTGTGTCTGCGCGTGAGTGCCATCCCATGTTTATAAATATTTCCTTCTCTTTCTATGGCATTCTGTCCCCACTCAGCTTCTTCTCTTGCCCTGAATTGTTTCCAGTCCATGGAGACGGGCGAGCTACACAGTGACAGTAAAACAAACGATACAAGAGAAGTTGCCGAGAACGAGTGGAGACAGGACAGGTGGGTATAGCGCTTGTGTACACGGGCGTTCAACGTCAGTGTTTTTTTTTTATTATTAATCCCTTTCTCGTGTACAGAAATACCATGGGCCCGAACATAAAAGCGTACGTATGCATACGCCATACGTGACAGATTAAACCGTTTTTTTAAATTTAGATTTTAGTGTAGAACTCAGCCCATGACTGACAGAGGGTAGGTGTACACTCAAGGTTGGACATAATAGTACATTTGTACATAATGCCTAATGGGCAGGCACCGTATAGTATTCACAAGTGATGAATATAATTTTAGCATTGTTATACACACAATATTAGTACAGATTATCATTTTGTAGATAGTGGACAGACTTGGTACAACAACAGTGTATCTGTACCCTTTACCTAGCTGCACTGCATTTCTTGGCCAGGATTATCTACATTCCCACAACATTTATACTTATCTCAAACTTCAAACTCTACTATGTACAGTTATACAATGCGGGAGATGTGTGGTATTTGATTCTTTACCATATAAACACACAAAATTTAGCACAAATACATGCATTAGCAAACACATACATACACATATAAATGCATATTCCTACCTACATATACTAGCTATATATATATACCTTATATGCATTCATGAATACATACACATATACACAAACACATACTAAAATAAATACAATATCAACCATACTGTTACAATATACATGCAGAACATACACCAATTACAACAAGTGTACTTATTTGTCCATGTATGGGTTTGAAAGCATTACTCTGCCACTCTTGCTAAAAAAATGAAAACTATTATTTTACATTTAAAAAACCTTCATATTAATAACACCTTGGTTTTCACAAACAATTATTTAGTTACGAATCATCTGCATCATTCCTTTTCCAACTTATACAATTTTCACACTCTTCGGAATCCCATATCTTCGTTTTCTTCACACCGGAAGAAAGCAGGTCTCCCTCCTCCCTCTCTGTACGCGCGTCTTTGTGTGTCGTGAGCGTGTTTGTGTGTGTGTGTGTGTGTTTGTCTTTACATGCGTGGCGTGTGCGATCGTGTGTGAATGCGTACTGGCAGTACGCGCACAACCAAAAAGAAACCCACAATGTCATAACCAAAAATAAAATATTCGAAACATCCTAACGAGAGAGAGAGAGGCACACACAACTTTACCCCTCACCCCCTTCCCGACTAATGCTAAACCTGACCACACCTGGTCACCCACCTCCACCCTCGATCCCTCGGACCCCAAAGTCAAGAAAATCTGCTTTTGCGCTAAAACGTCAACCAGAAGAAGTAGCGTGATGAACGACACTTGACACCACTAAGCGGTTAACACCGACCTCGACACAATGAAGGATTAAAACCAACTCGACAAAGGGTTACATCGACTCGCAGATGTCGACAGGTGTGCAAAATCCGCCACGACTCCCTCCCGCTTCCCACCTCCCGCCATCCGCAGGTGACGGTAGAATACATCACACAGCAAGGCAAGGGGGAGTCCCTGGACAGGTGGACGCGAGGTGGACCACTGGGTGTCGGGACAAGAGGTTAGGGACGAGTGCGAGAAGCGAGCGTACCTCCCGTGGCACAGGAGTCCATTAAGGTGCCATTAAGTGGACGCGGTAAAAAGAGTTCAAGCACGAGGCTGTCGAGGGGCATGAGTGCCAAGGAAGGTGCTGAAAGACCGACAAGTGTCACTCTTGTCAGGCCCGCGCGCGCCACCCCTGGCCAGCTGTTAGGTGTGCCCGTGCGTAAGAACAGCACCACAAGTCGCTGACGCCATGAAGCGATGTTGTATTGTCACTTTTGGCGGTGGTTGAGGATGGGGAGAGAAAAAGGGAGAACCGTACATAAGGGCTGCTAGTGCTCGACCACTGTGACATGTCGCGACACACGCCACGTGACAACTGGCCACGACAGGTTTTAGCTGACTGCCACCATAGGGCTCCTTGAAAAGACCGAGTAGATACGCATGCGTGTACTAGCAGGATTGACCTAAAAAGCATGACCAAAGTTTACGACTTGCAACTTAGATGCGCATTTAAGTCGCGCGGGATGGAGAAGTGGGGTCATCAATGCGACTCTAATCAGTGGTGTGGAAACTTCGCCAAGCATCCATTATTCCGAAATTCAGATCCTGGGGTCGTGTTTTGTCTATGTTTATTTTTAAGGTAACCAAAAAATGTCAGGGTTTAATTGCGTCTTTGGTGTTCGTTGGTCAAACTGTGGTGTACGTCTATGTACTATTTTAAACATTACGTCTTATATTTCTCTGTGCAGTCACAAGCGAGCTCAGCATGTTCTTTTACGAGTGTGATTGTTCACTACCTAAGATTTCTTACAATAATATGTTGAAGTCAACGCTATCGGAATACTACGCTTCATTTTGCCAGCTGCCTTCTGAACTTACGTTCCTGATAATTTTTTCTTATTAGACATTCCTTTCCCAGGTCGCGGCAACAACCAGGTCACCCTAGTTCCCTGTTCGTTGGTATCTTTACTTACAATTTTCCACTTCAGCCTTTCTGTAAGGCGAGTAAGTGCCTCTGACTTCCATTGCAGTCCGAACGGCCTGTAACCCGTGGCTACAAACACACAGATCAAGCTCGTGGCTGGTCCATTCACAGACACCTTTATCCACTAGAGGACTGACCTTTCACGTTCGCTCGTGGCCTTCAGTGACCAAAGTAACGTGCCCCCAACAGTTAATTTAAGCAGCCGTTCTCATCGAGTGTGCTGAACGCTGAAATCTTAGGCAGCAGAGTTCAGCACGACATCATTACGTCCTCACGTCCTTACGTCCATGCAAACTAACAATTCCCGGACGTCCATGCAAATTACAGTCCCGTGGTGACTGAAGTAGATATTCTCTACCGGAGCGTGAGTCCGCCAGCTGCAAATTGCCTAACTTCAGTCAGTCTGCACAACGGACAGCTGATGACCTCGCTGTTTAAAGAAGGTTAAACCACTTAATGACTGCGAGCTGAAACATCAATTTACATGCACACCAAAGCCTTATAAACAAACTTGTTTTCGTAGAAATCGGCCATTTTCTTCCAGCAGTCATCACGTCCACGGTCCTAGACTATGAACGCGCTTCAAGCGTCACACAGGTGTGAAGAAACTGACAGGCGCGAATGCCTCCAGCACATTCTCACACCCACCGATTAGACTGACAAGTTTTTGTTTCTCCAGTTCAACGGGATCAAGGACTACTTGCATTTGTTTATTTTTTCATCGGCGGAAGCATCGTCCGGTTTGTAGCTAGATATTAAGAAGTAGAATCATCTTAGGCAGTCCGAGGGCACGTACTGGTCTGTTGAAACTGATCATAATTCATATACTACTTAAAAATAGAACGGCAGGATTTGTTATGACACGTACATTAGGTTAAAAACTACAAACGACACAGATTTTACTAAATACAAATATCCTTCGTAGTCAAATTAAAAAGAAATTACAGTAAGCTGAAGATAAACAAATAAAATAAATAAATTCTTTTCACAGAAAACCTTGTATTATTGAAATGTTGCTAAATCCCCAAAGGAGTTTGTCATAGAGGATATAACAAAAAGGTGTGGGCGCCTTGCAAGTGGTTTTGATGTACACGAAAAGTCTCAGTAAACACGCCTCACGTAAAGCAGAAAAGGTGGGATAGGATGAGAAAGACGGGAGCAAATCCCAGGTGAGAGATGCAAGATTATCCTAGCTAAAAACGTCTTCCGTGCCAGAGTTAGAGAAGTGGGGTAGAAGGGGGAGAACGAGATGATGAAAAGAGATGACAGGTGAAAGTCCGGGTGAAAAGGTACGAGATTATGTCGTGAAAAGGATTTACCACTCCCCGTTCGAGCACTCGGTCCCCAAAAGCCGTTGATGACGTTCGAACAGGTAATTACCGGGGATGGCGAAGAACGCCCTCTTCCGACCACCGCAAAGGGGGGAAAAGGCCTGGCCGACACAAAGAGGTCCTGGCACGACGGCGGGGCGCAAGCGGTGGCGGGGGACCTCGGTAACGTCGTTAAGCCAGAACAGCACTCACCCCATTAGGTGTCGGCTAGCGTGTGAAGTCTATATTGGTCAGATTAGTTGTACGACCAGAGGTGGCCTTCTCCACCCCGTAGCGGGAACCGTCGTGGATGGAGGCTAACAAACTGGCTTTTAATTCTGACTGGAGAGCGACTTCGCAGCCAGATGCAGCCGAAGTAAGCGGCGAATGAACTGTAAATATGTGGACTCTAGCTCCATCTTTCTGGAACTAAATTGGTTTTTAGACGGTTGGGGCGGGGATGCGACTTTGAATGGCTGGCTTTCTTTCCCCCACCCCGACCACATTATTTCTGGACAAGTGTTACAGTGTGCTCTGTGAATGGATGCATTATGTGACCAACAGTCGCAGTACTGACAGTCTAAGCGCAGACATCTCGAAATCTCGATCAAGCAAGGTTTCAGAGTGCTTCAGACTATTAAACAACCAAGCGTCCAGAATCAGATCGCACTTTCCTTAGAATGTATAAAACCAGTCACGGCGTGTCGTTCCAAAGAATGCAACTGAAGAAGCGCGGGGGGTAGGGGGGAGGCGCCCCTGATCTAGTCCTACCAGCCTCTCATTCCGGCAGAAAACTGGCAGCGTGATTAAGAATCAAGACACCAGCGCTACATACGGCTAAAAAAAAATGTTTGAAAAGCGTTCGTGCTTCTCATCGTTTCTTCTTTCTTGCATCAGCATTCTGCTCAACCCCTCCAACTTCTTTCCCCCTCTTCCGTACGTGCATAACACAAAATAATAAAAACTGAAACAATTATGGTCAAAACTCATTACCACATAAGCCGTTACAGGATTCACTTTTAGCTGACGTTCCTTCTCACAACACGCACACCTCATATGTCCCCCTGGACACTTATAGAATGTGGAAAATCCCCTTTTACTTTGTTTTCTTGTTCATCATTTCTTCTCTTCGCTCCTCTCCTTCCTCCCTTCTATCCTTTCTGTGTCCGTCAATTTTTAAATATTTGTGTATTTGTGCTGCCACTCTTCACCTGTATGTTTACATCTGCTATTGATGTTGTACCACATTAAAACATATAACCACTGATGTTGTTGATTACAAAAATGTATTGATGGCAAATGTGTGTGTGGTGGTGATGGGGGGGGGGGGACCACATAAAAAGGACTGAAACTAATCTGGCTTCACTAAGTTTGGTAAGGTCAAATATATCATTTGAAAAATAAAACATCCACCGATTTAATTTTATAAAGCGACCACATTCACCGAGCGCAAAATTATATGCTTCTCTCTTTCCAGATTTTAAAGAACGTTTGAATGCTTGGAAGTTCTAATCCTGCACGAACCCGCTTCAAGGATTAGCCATGCCAAGTGAGATATGTCAGACAGAATCGTGTTGTTTGCGCAAAGAACAGTTTTGACTAGACAAACTGTTGAAACTCGACTTAAGTAAAGGGCAACAAACTGAAACTCTTCGCGAGATATCGCTGGGTATTATCGTAACATGAGCATGTACAAGTGGCAACAATGGCCACAGTCCACAATTACGGAGCATTGTGGCGCTTGCTAGGCTGGGGGAAGCTACCCTTTAATGAAATGCCTTTAATTATAACGAACTAAATAAATAAATACTTGCTTTTACATTTATAGGTGATACAGATGCGACATTTAATGGTAGTTGTGAGGTTGGTTGGTTTGCAGACAACCTTCGGTAGATCAGCGAAGCGCATACACGAAGGCGAGGTGGTGAAAGAGGGAAGGCTACGCAACACGACCAGACACAACCGCTTCAGACAAGGTGGTTTACCTCAAGACAAGGCGGTTTAACTCAAACGCCAGCCCTAGCTGTCACCCTGGTGTTAAGTCAGCCAACCAGACACCAACAAGCAGCCTGCACGTTATCGAACAGCGTCGACCAGCAAAACGCGTGTAATCTCCGCTGTTGTTACCATTAAATGGACAAGGAGGCAGCAATATTTAGGATTTTATTTTATTTATTCATTTTTTTACAGCATACAGACTAACGGAGGTGGCCGTGGTTTAATGAATAAACAAGTCGATGGTAAAGTGGGGATGGGGGACTGAAACCAATGAACGGGTGTTAAAAGTAATCAATAGTCCTGGCTCTGTGTTGCAGAAGACATGTACCATGACTGCAAATTAAATTCCTTCAAAGTAAGTATACAACAGCGGAGGTGGGCACAAAGAAGTTGCAGCGGCAGCCTGTAAAGGGCGCAGAATGTTAGAGTACGAGGCACATGTCGTCACTCTGCCTTTGGGCCAGACTCAGAAATCTGGGCTCCCAGCCACTGGGCCGATTACACAGTAATGCGCGTCTGCGCAATGGATGATGGGTTGTGGGGTCCCGGGAGGAGGATGAACTGCAAGTGACATGCAAATCTCCGACATGCTCTCTTTAACCCCCCTCCCACCACTTGCCGTTCCTCCGAAGTCTACCTCGGTGCCCGTCGGCTGCAGACAAGCCAGAGAGGCAGGAACATGCAGCTAGCGCCACTCGCTACGCAGTCATCTGGAAAAGGGGAGGCACCGGAAAGGGGGAGGGGAAGGCCTGCTGGGTCAGAGGGGACGGGTCAAGAGTCAGCAAGCAAGATGGCGCCACAGTAATGAGTAGCGCCACACTGGGACTAGCGAAGGTGATATTTGACGAGTCGCAGTGTAACCTTGGTGTAACCGTACTCCTCCACCTCCCTGCTTGACACCGCAGACCGGGTTACGTATTCTTCGTCCCTCGAGAGCCGCGCAGGCAAACGCGAAAACGTACCTCCGTGCAACGCACCCATTCATCGTTTGCATTCCACTTGCATGCTGGGAGGGTTAAGGAAGTGAGCGGAGAGATTCAGATTGGGGGAGAGGGAGGTTAAAAGCCAAAAGGCAAATCTCCAACGTGACTCCCCTGAACAAACAGCAGTAACGTGAAGCGAACCTCGCAGCTATGGACTATGACGCGAAGTCTGAAAACCAGTCACGCTAACTTCCATTTCGCGCCAGACCCTATCTCCAAAATAAACCTTCCTCTAGCATTTCGCTTGGATCTATGGGGCACGACATTTATTTACTGCGTTTTTATTTAGATTTGTCCAGCCACTTGGTAAGGGATGACCGAAATTTAATGCTATACTTTTGATGCTCTATTCTCTCAAAAATTTCTTCGATAAGAATGAGAAAAATTTTAACATAATCACTAACGGAATTTCGTGTTTTCTTTCAGATACCTATGTGCATATATTTTTCGCTTGAATAAAAAACAGTTAAAAAGTGTTTTCTTCTTCACGTATTCATAGAATATAAAAAAACTATACCCTTATCTCTGCATTTTTTTCAATTTTTAAAAATTTAATTATTACCCTGAACAATAAATTTTCAGTACTGTCACTCCCCTGTTCAAAACAATGTATAAAAAGTTTCATCGTTTCCTAGCTCCCAGTTGATTAGAAAACTTAGATGACAAGAAGATTATGCATCTTCTAAAAGGTTAACATCTGAGTTTCTTTTAATAAAAATAAACACAGAAACAAACAAGTATAATTTAATTTCGGTAAAGTACTCTTTTAATGTCTGAGTGTTATAAAGCTAAATTTTTGACGATGGGTCACTTATTTGATAGTGAACAGGAATCAGATTTAGGAAAGTGCAGTTTTTCGCAATGGCACTGAAAATAAAACTGAAATTTTCATCTTGCAAAGCGAGGTCAGCAACAGCTGTGTTAAGTTCCGGAAAGGAACAGAGTCGTATTAAAGATCTTTAGAAACACAAAGGAAGCAAACCAGTGAAAGAAACACCAAAACGAAATAAATAAATACCAGGTCAGGTCTTAAGACGAAAATTTTAAGACTGCCGACCGAGTTTAAAACGTGATAAATGACGGTTTGTGCAAGTCTCCCCTGAACCAACTGCGAATCGCAGCCGCCCCACAGCGCTGGGCTAGTCCTGCACGCGCAGCCGACGGGTCTAGACGCACGGCGAACAAGCAGGCTAATTACGCGGCACACAGATCAAGCGACACGACAGCCTAAGACTGATAGTGGTCGGCGGAGCGTGCACGGATCCGGCCTCACCGGGCAACGGGTTCGCTTCTTGGACTGCGTTGCACATGTTTTGTCTACCAGGCCTGTACACAAAAACCGCGGAAATTCCCGTTTACCTGCGCTGTCACGCAGTGTTACCTGTCGGAAGTAGGTACGAACATGCGTAAAGTCCAGCTTTGTTGGGTAAACTGAACACGTGCGTTATTTTGTGCTTGAAGATTACGAAGGCTGTTGGCTGTACGCAAAGAATTATAACCTGAAACACTTCAACGAGACCCGTACTCTGTCCACGCCCTCCACAACTGGGTGGTTTACGACTGCTGACGAAAGGAAGAATTAAAGAAAACAGAAACGAAAAGAGGAGGAAATGGAGGAGAAAGAGGAAGGGAGGAGAGAGGGGAAGGAGGTACCCCATACACACTACACTACTCGCACAGTCTGGCAAGGTTTGCTGGCTGAACATAAAGTTGGACTCGGAGTTCACTTTAGAAAATTACAATGCCGTAAGGGAGACAGATTTTTTTTTTAGTTCGGTCCTGGCGTCACACAACTTGGGAAGAATGTGTCCTCAACCACAGAAAATGTGTCGCTGAATCGTACGTCTTAGTACCGGAACATGAGACTCAGAAATGGGTCAGTTTGCCATACCCCGACCACAGACTGAGGAGGGAGGGAGAAAGGAAAAAAAGAGAAGCGGGTGGGAAGTGGCGCTCAAATGCTTCATAATGGTTATGTCTACAAGAGGTCCGGCAGCGTGATGAGAGGCACGCCGAGGGTGAATTATTTGCACACATTCAACTGGATGTTGACACGACTCCCAGCGGCACGACACCCAGCGTTTACCCTCTAGCTAATGAGGCCACGGGCAGCCTGGTCGTGAACATGACGGGTAACGTGCAGGTAACAGAAGGTAGGAGTTCAGACAAGGTGTACTTGCTTGTACGAATGGGGATGGGGGAGGGAAGGGACTGGGAAGGCGATGAGGTTGAAAGGTTGAAGGGTAAGGAAGGTGGCGCACAGTCAGCATAAAAGACGGATGGAGGCGAGAGAGTACTTCACCCATTCAATGACAGGTAACGAAAACGTTATATGGTTGTGACAACCCCCCCCCCAAACAACACACACGCGTGCGCACGCACGCACGCACGTACGCACACATACCCCTCGTTCGAGGCTTATTTTGTTTCGCCTTCAAGGGTGACGACTGGATGTGGTGTTCTGCACACAGAACCAAACACTAAACTGTTCACCTCTGTACGGACTACCTGCGTGAAATAGTGTCTTATGTTCTTGCGCTTTTAATTTCGGGCCCGAGAACATTTAAAAAAACCCGATTCAATCTTTCAGTTCCTCGCCGACGGCTCTCAACCATATGGGTCACTTTCACGGACGTTTTACATCCCCTGGGTCTGTACAACTTCACGCGCGTCAGACACTATGTGCCCGTGCTGTACGTGCGTGCGTGCGTTTGCACGAGAGGCAGCGAACGAGCAGACCTGTCTGAGCAGCAACTGGATATGCTCCAAGAAGTCTGCACGGAATGGCTTCGCAGAGTTGGCTAAGTTCCTTCCAGTCTGCTGCCTCGCCATAATCTCTGGCGCCTGCGGGCAGACCCCATCGGGCCCCGCTGTCAGCCCACGGCATTTCGTCTCACCCAAGCTAGAAGCCCGAGAACAGCGCGACACGAACTCCATACGTCTTCGAACTCAATCGCGCAGCCAACCAGCAAGCACCAGAAACACAAGTTCACTTCTTTCCGCAGTTCGGGGCGGAGATGGAGGGACAGGGAAGTGTTGGGGGTAGGCAGGAAGAAACGGCATATGACCCCTCCGTTCATGCGTATGCTCTAGACCTGTCGGTGTTTACTGGGGGTGAAATCATGACAAAATCCACGCATCAGTTCAAGCCGAACCCAGCCAGCTTTGACAGCGCGAATCTGGGAAATGGCTGCTCAGGTGGATGTCATCACGTCTTCCTCCCTGCACCCCCACCCCCGCTCATTCATCCTTCAATCTCTCCTAACTCCTGCCACCCACTCCCCCCATCGAAAAAAACGAGGAGAGGAACTGGTTGGTACGTTAAGTTGCTACTCTACAGTGAAAACATGTTCCCCCTCCACGTCGTCGTCGTCTTTATAATTGTTGTCGTCGTCGCAGTTGTCGTCACCACTACCACCGCCGCTATGTTATTCGATGTCGTTATACGTCGACAGACGGGACAGTGCGAGGAGTGGGATGAAAGGGTGACAATGCAAGGGAATGTCGTGACGTCCCCTGACGTGCTGCACTTATTCTGGGATGCAGGTCATTAGGGCCCCAGGTGGTCACCAGCCTCGTGATTAGTTCCCGGTCGAACGCTATTGGGGCTGCGTCTGACAGAACGGAGTTCCAGAAAGTCAAGATAACGACGTC
>SMGT01006903.1:306134-319529 GCA_004794575.1 Lanistes nyassanus
GAGCTGTGGCACAGCCCTATCGTATTAGATGAAAACCAAAATTACCTTGTAAATAAACTACATTTTTTTATTCTCTTTCTCAGAAATCATCTTTGTTATCTTTAGTTGTGTAATAGAGTGGAGTGGGGGCTCGGGCCAGGGAAGGTTAGTGAGATAGTGATTTCTGAGGTCTCCACTCATAAGTAAGAAATAATTGTTCGCGGACGAGGGGGGGAACGCCACCACGAGCCATTTGTGTGCGTGTGACAAGGTCACGCAGGCGGGGAGAGCAACACGGAGGTCGGTTGTCTCTTTCAAAACCCCCAGTTCGCAACACTCCCTCCCTCCCCTACCTTCCCGGACACATGGGTCAGCTACCCATTCCCAGCTGGGGGAACAGGGAAAGTGGGGGCGGCGCACGGGTATCGAAGGAGCACCTCTCGGGTTCGGAGGCAACGACTTAAACCACTCGGGCGTCCTCTTAACAAACAAACAAACAAACAATGCTTGCTATCGACAATAAGCAGAATTTCGAGGACTAGGTCCTCTTATAAAACCAGGACCTATTTGTAACTCTTCGTAATCAGCTAAATGAATTTTGTTTTATCTTGGGAGTTCTTCAAAATTTCATTTTATTTCACCCCCAAAAGTTATTCATCCCCCTATCTGCCCAATGACAAGGTGTTACAAGTATTCCTGCACAAAAATGCAGCACTCTAACACTTTCAACATTTCTTAACTGGCCAAGACCATCGTCAAAACAGGAACGGAAGGGTCAGAACTGAACTTTTAAATGAGGTCACTGACCAACGGAAGTAAGGTGAAGGTTAGTGTCCAGTCACAAGTACACGTCCTTCCAATTTCGTGCATCCACTCCGGGAAAAAATGTTACTGCTTCTGAAAACCTCTAAGTTCGAACCACCAACAAACTCCGAATAAGTTTAAATAAATCAGACAAATGGCCCTACATCATCGAAAACTGAAGCTACAAATTAAAGTCTTCCCCTTCTCTCTGTCAACCCCCCCCCCCCCACACACACACAGAAGAATCCTCTCCGATACGTGTCGCCACTGCCCCAGTCAGTGAATACCTGCACCGCGTATGTAGCGGGAAACAAGAGAGCCCTGCAAATCATGACTTGGATTCAAAAGTCCTGTCATTGTTAGGGTTTCCGTCACCAGCAAAGCAGAAGAGCAGTTTGGAATCGTAACACTCCGAACTTTTCCATCCTGTCCATTCCGTCGGAAACCTCGTTTTGCACAAACCTCCACACGAGACCAGGCAAAGCGTGCGTGCATGCGCGCGCGTGTGCGTCTGCTCGTGAGTGAAGTGAGCGCGAGAGATTTGAAACAGAAGTCGACACCCTCAGCTTCCTCCTTCCGCCATGTCTGGTCCAATCAGAATAACTTCATTAGCATACTGATTTGACATGACGGGACGCCATTGTGACGTCACTTCGGTGTCTCTCTTCCCCTTCCGCACCCTACACCACACGCCCAGGGCCAGCATAGAAGACAAGCAGGGGGGTGTGAGAGGGGGAGTTAGAGGGAGAGGGAGAGAGGGGGGGGGGGTCGACGAGCATGCAGAAGGTGTGTGTGCGTGCACAGCGTGTGGGTCGGTGGATGGAAATGGCGATTTGCTGGGTGCGGGAAGGCGGAAGGGGGCTGGGGTGGAGCTGCCGGACTGAAAATGGGTAGAGAGGACGAGAGGGCGCGCCTCCCGATGAGGTTAGGTCGTGATGGTGACTCGGATGACTCAGAGAGATGATTTTACACGCAAATAACTTAATCAAAACTAAATTATCACTTCTGCCCCTTGTGCTCTTCTCTCCATCCGAGCGGACGGCGAGAGCGGGCAGGGGGAGTTAAAAGGGCAGCAGTGGAAACCGGGGCACACGCGCACGCAGGCATCATTTCACACATACAGTCAATGCACATGTACTTGTGCCTCTCTCCCCCTCTATCGTGTGTGTGTGTGTGTGCGCGCGCGCGCGCGCGATACAGAAAGTAAGGCGGATACGAAGTGGGACAGATGAGTGAAAAGGAAAGAGTGGGATGAAGGCCGAGAGGGAATAAAATCCATAAAATAAAATAATAAAATCCATCTTTCAAACTAACGGGGTCGACAGGGGTGGGGTAAGGAACAGGCAAGTGATGCGGCAGGTGAGTCAGTCCGCGAAAAAGAGAAGTCATATTTGAGAGTCCAGGGTACAGGGGTCAGGGAGAGGGTTGTTTATTAATGTCAAGTCAGCCTAGAATGCTATCCTTTTGCGGTGGGTGCTACGGAAGACATGGCGCTGGGGGAAGATAAAAGAGAAAACCAGATAGCCCCGGTAAAACCCGCGACAGCCATTTCTGTACACAAGTACTACATGTAGTGAAAGCACGTGTGCCGGACACGAGATTCGAACACACCACTTCCTGCATCTGCTACCAGCACGAGTTTCTGCTCTGCTGAGAGTACATCGCCTTTTAAGCTAATGGCCTGTCGGACATTGTTATCAAGGCAGCAGAGTGAATTTGAACCAAACGAGACTGGCTGTCAATGTTCGTGAGGTTTGACAGCTGGTAAGTGTGCAAAAGTGTAATAACAAAAATAATAAAACCACGTTTCTTGAGTTTGTACACGCTCCCCCGGAAATATTAAAATAAAATTTTTTGTGCGGAACCAACAACGTGCAAGAGATGATATTAACAGCAAGGTTTAGGTCTGTTACACATACGGTGTCTGCGTGTGCACGCGAGAGAGAGGAAGGGAGGAAGGGGGAGGCGGAAGGGGGAGAGCGGAGTAGGACAGAGAAAAGTGGGGTAGGAATCGGAAGGTGGCTACGTTTGTAGAGAAAGAATATGGAGCTAGCGAGGTGAGGGAAAACTCCCATGAAACGAAATGCAGGAGCTAGCAAGGTGAGGGGAAACTCCCATGAAACTAACTGCAGAAAGCACTCTGCGCCGTTAGGTGAGCGGGTGGGATCGAGGCCACGTCGCGCGATGAAGGTGAGGAAGCCGTAATCACCCCCGAGTTCAACGCATTTTCAGCCAATGGGCTGTCTGGCATTGTTACCAAGGCAGCAGGGTGAAGCTGAACCAGATGAGACAGGCTGTCAACGCTCGTGACTGAAGGCTGCCGACTAACAGAAGCACCGAAATGCTCGATGGACGGGCGCACGGAAGGAAGAAAAGGGAGGGCCAGCGGTAAACAGAAATGAAATACGTTTCCTAATAATTCTGTTTACTGTATGACTTTTTTTCTGTTTCAGACGTCAGCCAACCCCACATATTTACATCCTTCTAATCTGCTCTGGCATGGCCGTGCACGTTCTGTTACGCATGACTGCGAAGAACTGTAGCCCGCGAACGTGGAAGATACGATGCTGGTTGACGCACTGTCTGTCCTGACCGTTAGGTTCTGAATGACACCATACGAAACATTCCGATACTGATCACGCAATGACGTACCGCTTCTAATTTTCCGGGTCAAATGTGCGCACGTCACAGTGATGTAGGACCTAAACTGCATAATGAAAATCCAGGGTGAGGCTGTACGAGTGTTCTTAACTGCACTTCTGTTAATAAGACCGGTCGTAAGACCCCTTCGCTTTGCCTATTTAACCCGCACGTTTACCTAGGGTAAAAGCGGATGGCCGAGTGGTTAGAGAACTGGGCTCCGAACCTTAAGACGCTTGTTCGATTCCCGTGCGCCGCACCACCCTCCACCGAGTTCACCCAGCTGGAAACGGGTTCCTGACCGATGAAATCAAAGACACTGACTTTTCCCCCGGTTGACTTTTTGTTTAAAAAAAATATAAAAACTTGACTTTATTTTCTTGACATTAAAAAATATCTCCACTGTTTTCCCCACGAATTTGGCCAGCATGGAACTGGGCTGGCTTGCATGAGCGTTCTTATCCCTTGTTCATACGTAAAAACACAGCGGGTGAATGAGCCTTACGACCACTCTTAAGGCCGGAAAAGCAGCTACCAACACTAAACCAGCCCTGGTTTTAACAGATTCAAAAGATTTCAACAAAAGGTAGGTGCTCAAAAGCTGTAGTGCGTTGAGAGTGCTCTAACGAGAAGGATAAACAGTTTAGGCCAAAGTATTTCCATACCTCGCTTAAGCATATTTTAAAGTATTCTGCTATTTGGAATTTAGTGCCGTTTGCGTGCACATTTGTGTCTACTACTGATCGATGATTTTTATTCTACAGATTCTGATCTGCAGTATGTTAAGGCGTCGTGTAGATAGTTAGGAGTACAAACAATATTGACAATTACTAGTAATACAATCAGAACATTTCAACAAAGAAAACGAAACATCTATCATATCAGTGCGTCGTATTTCCATTGCGTTCTTTATCGCGATCAGTGTGGCAGAGCGGGGCAACTGGTTTCTTCCCAGCCTTCCGGGAAGCTAATGTCTCCAAAATGTAATATAATGGAGTCTAATCTTTTCCTCCGTCTTCTATTTCCTCATATGAACAATCCCACAATAAGTCGCACAATGATTCTCAAGAACTAGTCGTAAACATCTACAGTCTGGTCTAGACTAAACAACATTTCGCCTAGCTTGCTCCTTTTTTGACATGACGTCAGCTCTGCTGTTGTGCTCCCAACTAATGTTTTCGTCAATCTCCGGCGCGGGAACTATCCGCAAGCCACAGTTTAAGGTAAAGTCATTTGGGCAGCAAAAGAGAAAAAAAAACGTTTGTATACATGCCTGGCAAACAACCGTTCTTGGGAAGCCGTACGGTAAACTGTTCTGTAAACAAGTTTTGAGTTTGTTATGTCACATGGAAAACCCCTCATCACATTGTGTCCCGTAGCCTTGGAGACCGTTGGGGCACCAATGATATCTTTGCAACCAGCTTTCTCTCTATCCTCTTTCAGTCTGAGCTTTTGCGAATGTCAGATCAGCCCACTCTTCGATGCTCCTCTGGCATCACATCCTCTACCTTTTCTTCTCCCCTTACCTTATCCCCGTACTACACCTTTGCTGAATTTTTTTTCAAGCCTTGATAATCTCGGTTTACGCTTTTCCACGCTGGTCAGCAGATCTTCATATGGTCTAATGGCTTGCTGTATCCTCTTTTGGAAGGGATAGGAAGAGCCTTTCTGAAACATCTTTTCTCCATGGCTTCATTTCTCTGCAGATCGGCCTTCAGTGTTCGCGTCTGACAACCACAGAGAAAGATGGAGATGACTAGGGAGCGCAACCGTCTGTCTTGGAAACGGGGATGGTGTGGCCATCCCAGATGGGTGGTTTTGTAAATGCTGCAGTTGTCCGAGTTATTGTGGAGATTCTCCAACCAGGTGTATCGCCCTGAGTGGACAGCACGATTTTCTGTCAGTTTTCTCATTCAGACGTTTTCGTTCCCAAGAAAGTTCACAAGGAAGTGGGAGCGCGCGAAGGACGGGAGCGACTGCTTTCCCCCAAAGTCCAAAGGACTTGCCGACTGTCCAACGCAAAACCGCTGTGGGGAAAAGCTTCTACCACACATATCGTGCATGGCTAGGATTCTTCCTGGTGTTAATGCTGTGAGGTATAGTCTAACCCTGACCTCATCCCAAATTTAGAAAACTAATCATAAAAATAAAAAGATCAAAACGGTTAAAATAAATAAAAATAAAGACAAAAGTAGTCGAAACGACATCCTTCAGAATAAAAATCCAGTCTTTTGCCACTAAGCCACGCTGGCTACTTCAGTATGAAACTATTCAATGGTTTATAACACGTCTGAACGCGTTAAAAATTCAATACATATACTTGCAACATATACTTGCCGTATTTTAAAAATGAATTTACCAATCACAAATAAAAACATGAGCAAAAAGGTTATGTATATTAGGATGCCAGTCATTCGCGTTTAGGTGGAAGCCAGTCGGGCGCGATTCGGAGAAAAGAGGCTGTTTCTTTGGCTAGAATCGTCTGTCCGAAGCATTATCGAGAAATGATTGGTCAGTTTTAAAGACTCCGAACCCCGCATGTGATTCACAAACCAGGCCAGAAACTCCGCTTATGTAATGCTCTGCGCCTCCGATGCGCTTGCCTAAGGTGATGAAGCCGTAAAAACGACGTGCAATTCGTGTACCTCGTCTCAACAGTTAAGCTTTTTTCCCCCTTTAATTCTCTCGCACTTGACAAAAAACTTTAAAAAAATTCTAATCGACACTACGCCGAGTTGCAAAATTCTCACATTTTTTTGGTTCGCATAAAAATGTAGAGGACAAGTGCTTTACTGATGTACCACAACAGTGCCTCTGCTTTATGCCGGAATTGTTCTACCGCTGAGTTCTGCAGTTAAATCAAACCTCAAATCTCAAAACCGTGAACGAGCGCGGGACCTGTGTGGGGGCGTGCTCGCATGTGTGTGTGCACCTGGCCGAGCCCTCCGGCATCAAAAAGCGACAGCGAATGGCCTTAACAAAACGACCAAGAAAAGCACGATTTACACACAAAAACGGCCGCTTCTGCGACACGTCCGCACAAGGTCACATTTCGTTCAATATTGTTTTCTACGTGCATTGCAATTATTTTCTTTTCTTCGGGGAAAATATCTCCTATCGACCGAAGGAAAAAAATCCCCTCCCCCTTCCCTGACTCTACGAAAACTGTCCTTTGTCCAGGACCCGTCACAAGCAAATTTATAGTGGACGGCAACGATCAGCTGGAGTAAAATGCATGACAGTTCAGGTGTATCAGTGCTTGAAATGAAATACGGATCCATTAAGATGTCTATCTGGTCAAGATACTGCTTCCTACTGCAGGTGTTTTTTTCGCTAACAAGCGATAGAGGAGAAGGAAGCGAGTGTCGCCCCCTACAGTAGATCGACGAGGAGATAACTCGTCGATCACATCAAAAGGCCTTGCACTGCTGGGGAAAAAAAAGTTAAATAATTTTTGACAAGGACCAGTTGCTGTGACATTTTATGAGCAAAGTTTTGAGGCTAATTATAGCTGTGGCGCACGTGGCGCCACCGGAAGTCGTCGTTTGTCAGCGAACTTCTGAGAGGACAGGCAGGTGAAAGGGAAAGAAACACGCACCCAAGAGCTTTTACACGTGCTTGGAGGAAGTCGTTTTCTCTGTAACGAACTCGGAGCTTGTTGTCGCGACGAGAAGAAAGACCTAACAGCATCGTGCACATCAACTCCTTAATCAAGTTGGAAACAGTAACGTAACGAGAGTGGAAAGTTGATGAGGGAGCGAGGGAAAGGAGAGAGGCGGAACAGAAAATGGGAGGAAACATGTTCTAGTCCGTCTCCTCGCTCTTAACCCGCCCGTCCCTCCCTCCGTTCTCTCTCTCTCAAGTCCGAGCTGAAAGTAACGATTATTTGGGAGATACGGCGCTGAACATTTTACTAAAAGGGGGTATGACGCGCGCGCAGAGAGAGAAAGAGAGACAAACAAGCAAAAGAGTGTGTGAGAAGGGAGATGAAGAATGGGTGAAGATTGTACCTCCTACAGGAAAAAAAAACTTTCTCTTTCCTACTTCCACTGTCACTGTTTCGTTGAAAACTTGTTATTGGCATTCACTTAACGGCACTAAACGCTGTGCGAACACCAAATAACTAAACCATTCGGCTTAGGGAAGGTTGCATTTTTCAGCGTGAATGCGCGGAGAGACGGCGAGAGCCCAGTCGCTCAGCGAGTAATAAACACGTCAGTGTGAAAGACGCGGCATACATGACCAAGGTCACGTCGATTTCACGCCCAGCAGACGGCGCTGTACATCGCTGGGGAGGAGCGCGACGCGACGTGGTGGCCATTGAAGGCCAGCGGCGCGTGAAGCAGGGCTGAGAATAGCGGGCCCTGACAGAAGCGCTGAAAGCCCGGAGCCGACACCTCGTCTGCCCGACATTTCGGACCGGCGAGGGGGCTTTGACAAACAGGAGTCCCGTCCTAATCGAACTAATACCCTGTAATCACCGCTAATGCCAGAAATTAGGTTGGCTGAAGTAAATTATAAAACTCTACTGGCGGCAGGACCGGTGCTAGGGACTGAATAGTCAGACAAAATTTGTTCCGTCCCATTTCGCCGTTGGTGACTGCAGAGCTCCGTCAGCCGGAAGTACTCGTACCCATGCGCGCGGATTCCCAAGTGCGCGAGGGTTCCCTGGCTGCCGTTAGCGTTAAGCTAAAAGGTTAGTGTGGCTTGCCACGTCTAGCAACGCCAGTGCATTAGTCTGTAGCGCTGAGTTTAATATGTGATGATTAGCGATGCCTCTGATATTGTCTGAACGGGAAAACTTTATGTACCCAGTAAGGCTCGTCTGTCGAACATGTCATGTTTCATCGCGTAGTTTGGCAGATACAAATCTCTTGGCCCCTTCTCGTCTTCTCCACACGCACGCACGCACGCACGCACGCACGCACGCACGCACGCACGCACGCACGCACGCACGCACGCACGCACGCACGCAGTTCTGCCTACATCTGGTGTCTCGACAACTACAGCGAAGTTCCTACGCGACTACTGTTTGTAGCGGGGACAAATGACTTTCAAGACGCAAAGATGCCCGACAGCTACTGTTTCAGGAGAAATTCCTCCAAAAGATAGCTCTCTATGGCATCGGGGCATGGGGGGGGGGGGAGAAGAATCCCTGGCTGTGACATACAGCACAGACGCCGGAAGGCCTGTCACGAACAAGACGGCGCACCAAGGTGGACCGCCTAGAGGACTGAGGTCTCTGGAACATAGTGCAGGATGTATTGTCTAGCTCAAACGCGCGTGCATGCGTGCGTGCGCGGGTGCGTACAGGCAGCTGAAAGAACACCAAATCCTGTCAGCCAGTTACCAATTTGTGTCGATAAGACAATGAAAAGGAACTGAAAGTGTGCCAAGCTTTGTGATGACAGCTCTCTGACATGAGCAACACTTCTTAATCGCAACACTCGTTTCCGCCCAAGAACTGCCATTTACTTTGTTTACTACGCCCAGTACTTCCCCCGGTGTACGAGGAAAAAAAAGCAACCCCGTACCATTACGTTGACATGAAATTCACCTTTATCAGTCGGAGGTATGCCAAAAACGTGCGTTCTATTGCTTAGTAATTGCAGTCTTCCAAAGTACCAAATTACTATGATATGTGATGTGTTTCACCCGCGCGTTTGACACAGACCGCCCAGTCACGTGGAGTCAGCTCTATGGTGTTTGTTTGGAATACAGCAGGGTGAACGCCAAGCGGATTGGTACCACACAGTCAGCATCCCTCTCTGGCTAACAACTACCACAATGCCCCCCCCCCCATCCCCACCAAAAAATCTATAAATGCGTATGTAAAAAAACGGAGGTAGGGAAAGTGATTATTTTATGCTCCACAATTCAAAGCAGTTTGGCTTCCACCGCAAAGAATGCAGCACTGGTCACATTACTTCGTAACATGGAACTGCTCAGATGATTTACATTAATCTCCAGGATAAGGACTCCGAGGGAATTCAGGTCAAATCAGGCGACAAGTTACATCGTCTGAAGCGGCCCCACGACTCGCAAGCCCGCGCGGTCTGCTGTTGACAGCGCAACCTTGCCGGGGGCCAGTCATTATCTCAGGAAATTAGAGCGCATCTCTCGGCTGTAGAGGGCGCTTTGATGGCACGTGCCCCCAGGTTTGAAGAAACAGGGGTAAGATGGGGAAAAAGAGAATAGAAAATGGAGGAAAATAACGACGTTGAAAAATGGGAGAAGTGGCAACCTACAATAATGACTCCCTCCCCACTCCCTCCTTAAGACGTAACGCTGTAGGCAGGGGACTGCACTCTTAAGATGATTCAGTACTATAACAGTCGCATACCATTTCACTAGGAATATGAATACGCACAACCAAAGCCAAGAATTGTCAGTATTTGTGCCAAGGAAAATGATGAAACTATGCATGTATGGGTTAGGAAGAGGAGGGGGATGTCCACTTTCTTAAAGATAAAATTACTGTATAAATAAGCACTGCCGATAACAATTCACTGATGGTGATTAATTATATTGAGATCTGGTGATGGACTGAGCATTGTACAGGCTAGGTGATCTCTACATACATCTATTTTGTCTCATATTTGAAAGCATCTGCAGCATCCCACTTATACAGCCGTTAGCATTTGTCAAATATTTTTGTTTTTGTTATTTCATACACTGCAGACATCGCCTGCTGGGGCTGCGCTTAAGAAGAAAAACGCAAAATGCTTAGAATCATTTTCAGTGTTTTTTGCATTTTCCTTCCTCCTTGCTTAGTATGGTTCACGTCAGCACACCTATTGTTCCATTCGATTGACGAATTAAATCTTCGCCAGAGATTAAAAAACAACACCGTACTGTTTGAAAACCAGGTTCTGGGTCCAAGACAGTAGGTAAGGTCGAACAGATCCCTACCGTTCTAATACCCTCCTCCCCTTTGCACACATCGCACACGCTGCAGTCGGTCTTCTCTGATTTTGAAAGCTATGCCTGTGGTGAAAAAAAGCTCATTTTCAAAGACGCCCGTCACTTTTCTCCTCTTCTCTTGTCAACCTTCAGGCTGAGTCTTCCTACGTCTCTGGGAAGGAATTCCGATATGCGAACTAAAAGATCTTTGACAAGAAGTTCAGAGTGCACCGCTGGCTAATACTGCCCTGTTGTAAGCAGCAACATCCGCGCGTGGACCACAGATGAGAAAACGGAAACCTGGACTGGCTGCTGCCGACCCGGCACAACAATGCTTTAACCGCTTTTGGAGGAACTGGGTCTATGCTAGAAATCTCCTGTACTGAAATGCGAAAACGTTAGAAGAATTTGCTAACCATGTGGTTAGAAAAGAAAACCTGTCTTCGCAGATCCGAGATCCTGTATCAGGAGGGAGTGCCCCACAACGAAAATCATAAGATGGGCACAAGATTCAAGATTCCTTAGCAAGAGGGGCATTGCACACCGACATCCCTCGGGGATAAATTTAGCGCCCTTTCTTAATCAGACGTATGGCTCAACCCAAAATGCACATCTAATCGTTTTACTACGATGTACATGCACGAGACAAAATAAAATAAGCCTTAGTGCATCAAGGTAATGCTGAAAATGAGTTTTTAGTGAGTCTACCACTCAGATCAGCTCTCTGCTCTCTTCTCCTTTCTCCCGCCACTCCTAGTTTGTAATTTAGAAAAATTCCAGCAGAAGAACTCGATGTCTTGGGAAAACAATGGCTCTTTGTCCTATTCAGCATCATTTGAAATGTCCTGTGTGTGATACTCTAAATGAAAGGTAAATTTTTATGTTATCTTTAAACATCTATCAACCATTTTCCCTATTCGAAGTCTATCAACTCAGTATCAGTGGGTTGAACAAAGAGCAGTATTTTGTTCCTTAATTTTTTTCAGCTCTAAAATCCACCTCACCAGAGGAGACGGCGAGACAAGCACCCCCCCCCCACAACCTCCCAACACCCCTACTCAAGTGCATCTTCTCCTAAATCACGTAATTAATTACTCCATCAGGCTAAGAATGCCAAAAGGAGAAAGGTACCACAGCGAAAGAAAGGAAAAAACAAGACGAAAATGCATTGTGCCTGATATGTTCTGTCATACAAGAACACAAGAACTCCCACTGCTCAAGATTTCTTTTCCGCCGTTACCTCCTAAGATAAGCGTGCCAGGGGAATTAACCCAAGCACGAGCGGCAAATGAGAGCCAGCATTGATCAGGATTACGCCACAGCAATCACAGCGCTCCATTAGAAAGCTCTTTGCGCAATCCCCTTGGACCGGGTTGGACGGGCTGGGCTTTAAAAAAAAAAGGCAATGGGAGGGGGCAGTGATAGTGTTGAACTGTGGCACAGTTTAGGATGAGTTCGGAATAAACAAATGACCTTCATGCATGCATGCGCGACCTTCGATCAGCACGAGCTGAAGGTGAGGTTGTTGTCATGGTGTCCATGCTTGCATGAAACTCATTTGAAATCGGTTTGTCTGAAAGTACAGAATGAACAGATTTGTTGAACACTACGAAAGCCACCAACCATCCAAGCAGAAACACACGCAACTGTACCACAGTCTGACCGCCATAAAACGCCAAGCAAAATCTGAATCGGTGATGTTTTCTGGAGATTATGTCCTTCGATGTTATTCATCTCAGACAATCTAAAGGCTATGCTACACGAGAAACACAAATCGCTGTTTCACTAATCATGATTCTGTGAATCAGTATCGCTAATTGCCGTGCGAAACCTGTTTTGCTGCAATGCTGTGCTACACGATCAAAGCAGGAAGCTCACGAACACAGCAAAAACAGTACAGATTCTTTCCCTTCAGCTGGCAAGATCCACGGGTTGTTCCCCTTTTTGCTAGCTGTTTCGGTATGTAGATCAGGTGGGAATGCACGCATATGCACGTAATTATAAAGTCCGCTGCGCTTTCTTCACCTGCTTGTTTCGATAAGGTTTATGTCTAACATCCTATGAAGCCTCATGAGCTTGACATATATCAATCAAAATAAGCGTTATTTTCAGTAGAAAGTTTCCAAACAGACACGTTGTTTTACCCGTACTCATTTATCAAGGTCGAGGTCGATTCGTCACATGATCTCAAACGTATATTACACTGGCTGGCACTCTCTGAATCACGAAACGCAAATCATCGCCTTCGAAAAAACAAACCAAAACTGAGGAGATTTTTTTAAAAATACAACAGTTTAGGGACTACTGGCTTGTTTGTTTTTTTGGTACATGCATTTGAACAAAGCGTTCAAGCTCGTTTGCATACGGTTCTTTTCCTAAAACACCTCCCATCACCACAACGTGCACCGTCACCGGGACCAACATTACTGAACACCGACAGCAAGCTCTCTACACATGCTACTAATGTCAGCTGGTGAAGACTTGTCTTCCTTTCCGGCATTTTCGATTAAAGTTTTAAGAACACATTGTCACTGTGCGCTCAAAGATTGTCAGTGCCAGTTGTGACATACAGCCAAGAAACTGGTCTGAAATTAAAGAAAACTCGACCCCCACTTCTGCTAAAAAAGGAAAAGATTTGTCGTCATGGTAAGCACCTAGAAAAGGTCGCATGCAGCGCGCTCCCAGCAAGTCTTGTAATGGATTTCGTTATTCACGGGTGTTGTGTGGATGAAGAAGTCCTGCCACGGTGGGCCAGCTGAAGCGCGCGTGCCCTCGGCGTCACTCACAGGGCTTTCGTTCTTGGCTTGAGACGCCCCTGGCCGCCTGGAGATCTTCTCTGTCCCTGTCTGCGTCTTTCAGTCTCCGGGCTGGCGACTGCCAACATCTGTCCAAGTGGACGCAGAGAACGCCGGACGACGTCGATGAAAGACGAGAGGAGTACAGCAAGAAGCAAGGAGGGCAATAGGAGGGAGATTTGTAACATGATTTGATATCGATCTGTATCTCTGAATAGGCAGCAAGAAAACGACTCCACTCTTCCTCAAGCCCCCCCCCCCCCCCCCCCCCCCC
>SMGT01006903.1:319542-359722 GCA_004794575.1 Lanistes nyassanus
GGGGGGCTAAGACAACTGTTATAGTTTTGTTAGTCTTGGATTCGCAAAAAGTACGACACTCACGAAAAATATTCCTCGGGGCCCGTATGGAAGACAACCGAATAGCTCACTTATTCCTGTTAGGGCGGATATTCTAGAATAAGTTCCTTGAATTTCCCATGCACGGACACCGAATAGCCTATTTTTCCTTCGTAATTCGGCAACAATTTTTTTTCGGTCATTCCAGTGGTGAACAGCTTATTCCAAGTTCGCCGAAATAGCGTTTTCAGAGACGGAAAAATTCCGCTCTTTGGGTATATATTTAGTACCGTTTACATGCATTCTCCTTAGCTGCATGAAGGAGACGGTCTGTTGCCCATGTTAGTGATATATGCGTTCTCATGTGGCGATTTGCCTATTAACAGGTCATCGCAAGAAAAAAATACCCCGCTGAAACCCTGTTAAATAACACACTCTACTGACCATCCCCTCAAAATTTCTTACAATACCACAACGGTTACAACCAGCTGACTCCCATAAAAAACACCAGAACACCACAACAGTTGGAGCCAGATATCCTAACAAAAATATCTGCTGGCGTTCTTAAAGTATTCTTCAATATTTGCATTTCTAAATGTGGAAAACGAGGGGGCGGCGAGGTTATAAACTTAAATCAACTGAAAGCGATTACTGAGCACCCGGCGGTAGGTCTTGGGCGATTTCTGACGTCTCACGGGTAACGCCGCAGTAAATTGTGTGGGTCCTGCTTCGGTCAGGCAACTGGACAGAAGGGCGAAGAAATAAGAAGAGGGTGAAGAAGACAGAAGGGCGAAGAAATAAGAAGAGGGTGAAGAAGACAGAAGGCCAAAGTGACCGACTGGAAGGAAGAGGAAACAAGGACGGACGATCATTATCTTCCAACGAAGTACATTTTTTTTTTTTAGCATCGCAGACATCAGGGCCTAAGGATAAGGTATCCTAAGGATAAGACGTCCTAAGGATAAGAAATAAATTAGTGTATTGTGCGTGTGGAAATGGTTGGGTGCCGGGGGAGAGCAGGGGAGAGTGGGGGAGAGTGGGGGAAAAGAAAAATCGATGCAGCAAAACCTGCTCCTTGATGGAAATGGCAATCGCTGCCTCGAGCCACGGGGCAGAACTGTGAGGCAGGCTTAGAGCGGGTGTCTGCAGCGATGTTTGATAATGACGAAACGGCTGGTCGGAAAATTAAAATCCCATGACATTCCGTAGCAAATGAAAATAATTGTTACACCGTGGCAGACCGGAAAACTTTCACCCTCTGTACCATTAAAACGAATGAAGTGTCCAGAGCTGGACTTGCACGATACGATATATTTACTTTTTTGGTTGTTATTGTGAGTAGTTTAACTGAGAGCGCGCGCACACTCACGCAAGGACGCATGCAGACCTTTTCTTCCAAAAAAGCGCGAGTTCTGGAATACAGAGTGAAACACACAGTAACCATATCTCTATTAAGATCTTCCCTATTACAACCCCTTTTTAGACAAGAATGAAAATTTTTTCACCGACGCTTGGTGGGCTACACTACCTGTGCTCTTTACTAAGATTTTTCTCAGTTAAGTCCCAGTTCTGTTGCACTTTCAAGTCTTAATAGGGAGGTTTTACTGTACTGTCAAACGTTCCGCCGTAGTGCAGACACACGGACACCAATTTCTGGCGCTGCCGTTTCGTCCTGTGCCATATATTATTGTACCTTTGCCTCGCCGTGGTAAGCCACTCAGTTACGGTATGCTCTCCTGAAAGCCATTCTGCTCAAGACCTTCTATCGCTGACCAGTCTTCCGTTTTTATCTCCATCACCCCACCCCCACCACCCCCCTTCTGTCTTTTTACTTCAGGTTCTGAGCTGGCATACATGAGCTTTCGTATGTGCACTTCCGCTCATAAGAGTGGTCGTACGCCTCATTCGCGCTGTCTATTTTACGTGCACTTGAACAGGAGATACGAATGCTCATGCAAGCCAACCATAGGCCATAATTGGCGATGACTATGTCGGAATCAAGTCAACAGAAATAAATACAACTGAATCTCAGCATGCAGCTTCTTAAACATTTAATCCGTGGACAGTCTTAAGCGATAAGGCCATGCAGTATCGCCAGTAGAGATTGTTTCCATACACAAAGGTCCATTAGGTTACCAGCACGAATTACTCCTACAGATTTACGTGAACACAAAATGCAGATTCATGCAAGCCACGCCACGCAAAAAACAACAACAACAACAACAATAAAAGAAAAAAAGAAAAAACCAACCTAGTTTGACGAGGAGTTGTGTCCAGATTTTTCTCCGTCAAAATGTCTGTTTTTCTTTTAGCATGAGCAAACGTTTACCGACACTAGTAAAACTGTAGTATAAAATACAAGAATAAAACGTAGACTGCTCTTAACGAGACACAAAATGATTTGTTCAATTACGGTACGAAAAAGACCTTATTCTCACCTTTGATGCGGAGTGGCTGGTTACAGGTTGGATATGGACAATAAAAAATCTCGAGTGGATAAACACTACCTAGTCAAAGTATCTGACGCTCCTAGCATTCGGAAAAAAGGTCACCGGTCAATGCCTTTCCTGGTACAGATACCACATATTCCGATCAAACCCACCTCCTCCGCGCTATTCCTAATCCCGAAGCACTAGGAGGAAACGCCGATAAAGGGACCCGCGGATGCTGGAATAACACGTCTCTCTAAGTTGTGATTTTAAGGTAGACGATTACTCGGCCTTGCAATGGTAGATAAAATAAAATGCTAACAGTGTAAGAGGAGGTACTAGCTTTAACAAATTTTTCACTCGTCTACACTGAGCCAACCCCAAATCTTTAGATGCGAAAAGAGTTATTTTGAAAATATCTTATAAACGGCGTCGAGAATTGTACAAAAACATTAGAATACTAACAAGGATGATTATCGTACATAAAGACACCGCCAAAAGTTATACAGTACGGCGCTTTAAGTGAGCGGGAGAGAGAAATTCACTACAAGTGGCAAACACTCACCAGCAGTATTGTCCGGTTGATTTACTGTTTTCAGTTTTCCACTGCCGCTCCCAACGCTTCAGCTTGTACAAAAGATATGTTATAGCTGTAACCTCGAGAAGTTACACAAAGCATAAAGTGCAAGGAAGGTTTCTTCAGATCTCCTAGCGAATACAACCCGGAGTTCTTCAGTGCCTCCCACTGGAAGCAGCGCTGCTTCGTGGCCTACCTAAGCCTCAAAGAGTTCACGTGGGGAGAAGGGGGAGGGGGTGGTTAACGCCAACTCTTGGCGGTGGTAGCCAGTAGGTATTGGGTGGCGTGCTGTAGCTTAGGCTCGAACGCACAGACGGAAGCTTTCGGAACCTCGGGACGACTACGTGTTTCTCCACCCAGTACCTAGGCCTGGCGCTGACACAGTGGAATCGGGACTTACACTGGTCCTGAGCAGGCACCGCGCCCGGCTCGCGCTAATGAGCGCGCGAGCTGTCTCTGTGCGCAGGGCACAGGGAGGCTGATTAATTCTGTATCTGCGCTGTAAGCATCATTTGAGCTGACAGGTGTCAATCAAACTCTCCCTTTCTTTCTGTATCTCGCGGCAGCCCACTGCGTCCCCATGCCCTCCCACCCCCACCCCAGCCTCCGTTTCTCCCTTCCCAGCAATCAAATCACTGAAAACGGGGAAGTAAGCTGGAGCAGACACCACCATCCCAGCAGAATTGGTCCACGGCGGAGGGGGAAATGGTGGTTGACCCTCACAGAACTATGGAAGACATGGCGGACAGGATAATGGCCCACACTTTGGACTCACTGATTTTTACTCCCCCCCGCCCCCCAACTATACCAGAACTACCGCACCACCAGCCACCCAAGCGAAGTTGTTGATCTTTCTCAACAAATTGAGAGCGGATGCCAGAGGAACTGGCAGAATTTAGAGCATGAAGCATCACTACTAAACAGATTTTCAATCTAAGGATACTGGGTGAGGACCCCCCCCCCCAATCAAAAACCAGCAAAGTTCATACCGTTTCCGATACAGACCTGTGACATGTGAAAACCATTCTGCAAGGACAGTACAGTGAGGAGGAAGAGGCAGACGAAGGAAGCGATGGGAAAACATCCAAGAGTGGATGACCTAAAGCTTGTAGAAGCCTGACAGAGGACACAGATACGGAGTAAGATGGTTGCCAAGTCGTCAGTGGTGCGCCCAAAGTCTCCAGGGCTACGGACAGAGCACATGGTGCTTATATGTAAAACAAACAACAACAAAAGAAAAAGGACCGCCGCGGTCCTGGGTCGGGTTGCAGGGGGGATTTTGTCTCCTCTTCATTCGTAAAGGCGCCCATAATATAGAAAAACAAACCGGCTTTACAACCGCTCTTATGATAGGCAGGACATACGTAGGCTCGTGCAGGCTACCCCTCATCTGCGTTTGTATATGCGTTCATTGTTCTCTGTTTACACGTAAACCTTCACGTAACATACACAGAGCAAACGGGCCTTACGACCGCTTTTTATGATCGTGTGCGCTCACACACGCTCAAGCAACCGACCCAGGCGATTGCGAAAAGTAGCATGTTCTTTTCAGACAGCAGCTATAAGGATTCACACTGCAGACAATTTCCGAAAACGGTGGTCGCGGCAGCCGTTAATATATATGTAAATTGTACAATCAAAATGAACGTAAGGTTACATTGTACAGATATCTCCTTTCCTGAGTAATCAAACATTACCAGATGTCTCGCGAACGTCATTAAGAAAATCGTTCCCTTTAACCAACAACAGAAACAGAACGACAATTACTCAGAGGCAAACGCATAGATAGGTGGGTGGAAAGCAGAGACAGCAGATTGACGGACGGACGGACAGGACACGCCGATACTATGAAGGAAGACATAAAGCTGGAAACATATCTAAAAAAATCCAAATCATACCTAAGTCAAAACTTGATATTATCGCCGGAAACATGCAGTTGCAGATGATAAGCACACAAATATAAGTGAGGACCGCTGACATTATCCTACACTGAAACACAGCTAAAGAATTGCTGGTGAACGCTGCTTACACCACCTTTTCTCGGCTATAGCGTGGTCAGTGACACATGCTTTCCCTGCTTGGTGAGGTCACTGAAAAGCAATCACGCGACACTCACGTCAGACCTAGCCCGCTGTCCTCTACAGGTAGCTAAAACCGAGTGCCGCTAGTGGGAATCATTCGATGCGGGCAAGCAAATCGATTCTTTCTGAAACAGGTTCCGACAAAATAATTACTTGTGGGAAGCAGAGTTTAATTCAGAACAGATCGTTGGTGAGAAGTAGGTCCGCAACACGCGCAGTGTAGATTAACATTCGAACAAACTCGGCAAGAAATAGGAAAATAGGAACAGATATAGAACAGTTTATTGGGTTGTCAATTAGAAGTCAATTTATATATTTTGCTAAAAGATTAGCGCGGGGGGAGGGGGGAGAATGGATGGATGGACAAAGAAGACAGGAAAAAAGAAAGAAAGTGGACACAAATGTTAAGAGATACGCAGGCTAAGGTACAAGAAATTAAGCAAAAAATGCGAAAAAAATCGGACAAACGCAGGACAGAAGGGTACAACAGAAGGGCAGGGGAGAGACAGCCCAAGATACTGCTGAGACAAGACAAAGACAGGGTAACTTAGGACAAGACAGGAAAGACGAGGCCAAGTAAAGAAAAAGAGCGATTGCACAGGTGGATGGAAGAGCGGACGTTTTACTTACCAAAAAAGTTATCGACAACCGACAGTTTTTGCAGACTTTTGTTTCCTCTCTCATTCACTGCAGGTAGTGGAACACGAAGCAGGTGATTAGCCGTCCAGCGTCAAGTGACCAAAGTGACTCCAGTGTCCCTGGTATCTGCAGAACAGCGCCAAAATTTCAAGAATAAGCCTTTGCAAAGCGCGGTGCTCACAATATCAAACAAGCAAGTCGGAGAACAAACGACACTACAAAGAAACATGCAGACGGAGTGGACAGATCATTTGTTTGAGCCTTCAAACCACGTCACATCTCCAAGAATCATATACTTAGCATGCTTATGGCGAGAACCCTTGAAAAAGGTATTTAGCAAAGGATTCCCCTCATACTAAACAAAAACTAGAAAATACTACGTTGACGCCGACTATAAATGTTGATTGCTATTTCACTCGGTTCGCAGGGACGTTTAGAATTTTCATAGAACACAAAACGTGTCGGGCACAGCAAGCTGCCTTCGAAACTGCTCTTTGGCTTAGCTTTGACCAGACAGCACCGAGTGGTGGCGGTGGTTATTTAGAGGGACAGTGCTTCCACCTTGCGGTGATTTCGCACTATGGGGGGGGGGGATGGGGTCCTATTACTAATCTATGCACTGAAAGAACCACCAGACTGATGGCTGCAGTAAGATGGCCAGTGCGGACCGGCAGTTTAATGTGCGGGGAAATGGCCGAATGGAGTTTGCACAATGTTTAACTCCAGGAAATAATCCTTAGCCACACCAGGATTTGAACCAGCAACCTCCATCTGCTAGTCCGCAGCTCTCCCAACTGAGCTATCCAGGTCCCCGGTGACAGCACCGAGTTCGTGTCGAAGCGCAATTATAAGGTGGCCACGGAAAGTAGAGGAGGTGGTGGTGGTGGATGTGTGTGTGTGGAGGGGTGGGGTGGGTGGGTGGGTGGTGGTGGTAGTGTGTGTGTGTGTGTGTGTGTGAGTTAGACGGCAAGGCATCCCAGTTTAGATCCATACCTCCATAGTATATAAATTATTCTCTGCAGCAGACGGAATGTTTTTTCCAAATAAACGAAAACGAGCTTTTCACCGAGTTGGAATGCAGAGATCATGGAAGTAATAAATACGTAAATAAGTCGAACTCTGGTGTCACTAGAGGTTTGTAGGGAACTCCACACGGAGTTGTCCAGCACAGAAAAGAACAAGCAAACCGCTGCGAAGGCCCCAGGCTACAAATATGTTGCCATGGCAATCAGCGCCCCTTCAAAAGCTGATTTTCCTAGGATTAATTTTTGTAGACAAATCGAAACACAAATGGTTCCAGGTTTAACAGTGCGTTCGATTGAGGCCAGGAAAGGTTCATAATAGTACAGTGTGGGGAGGGGGAAGGGAGTGGGGTGAGAGGGGGTAAACGAACAGATGGAAATGATTCGGCTTTGCTGAGAGATCTGCTGAACCGACCTGGCGACAGTTAAAGGCTTTATAGAAAATTCTAAAGAGAACAAAGGTGTTCTAACGCATTCAGAGGACAGTGCAAACGTTTTTCGGAACCAGCCTCAGTCTCACGTGCGGACACAGATCTTTTGTGCAACCTCTCAGGGACATCGGCCTCCACTCTTAGCAGTCGGAGGCTTACTACTAGTGGGTTCCATAGCCAAATCACCCGCAGCTAGACTTCCGCCTACTTCTGGAAGCTAATGACGTACACCCGTACACACGCACACAGACCATGAATAAGAAATAATCCCCATAATCCGATTATTATTATTATCATTATGTATTGCTCGGAGTGCGGCTCGCCATCTCGCATTTTAAAAAGCAATCCTTTGTGGCTACCATGTCCTACGCCATACATAAAATAATTCTAGCTTTTTTCTTCTCTTTCTAGATTTTTTTATATACTTTTATCCTCTTTCAGCAGCTCATCTCTCTCTCCCTTCTCCCCCCCCCCACGTCGTCATCTAGAACTTTCGACCTCTCCTTGCACCCAGTCCTACAGTCCTAAGCGTATTGCTGATTTCTAAAAGCTTACATTACATGACTGCGTCACACTGATGTTTGGGACAAGAGCTGCTCTCTAGTCCCGTGAGAGAAGAAAAGCTGTCCTCTAGTCCGGCGAGGGAGGAAAAGATGTTCTCTGGCACGCTCACGGAACAACTTCGCTCAAGTCTGGTAAGGAAGTAGGTTCTCTCTGGTGAGGAAAGAACACCTGCTGTCTATTCTGGTGAGAGAAGAACAACTGCAATCTATTTTGGGGGGTGGGTGGGTGGGTGGCTGGGGGAACAGGTGTTCTCTAGTCTGGTAGGGGAACAGCTATTCTCTGGTGAGGGAATATCCGCGCTCTAGTCTGGTAAGGGAAGAACAGCTGCTCTCTAGTGAGGTAACATGCTCTCTAGTGAGGTAACAGCTGGTCCGATGAGGGAAGAAGTGACTAGGTGTTGGCTGGAGACGCGGCTCAGGCGCTGAGTGGAAAACACGCAAAAAAGAGAAAAATGGACAGAGAGAGGCCAAAGGCAGGACAGCGGAAGAGGAAGATAATGGTGATTACATTGTTACTGACTTGCTTGGTGACGATGATCATTATTATTACTCATATTTACTGAGGAGGCGGAATGTATTTATGTCGTTTTGTGGAGAACAAGTGTGTGAAGTTCGCCCCCTTTCCCCCGTACGTCAAATCCTTTTGGTAACGCTACAAAAAGCACTGCAGACCCGAAACACCGGATGAATCTGTAGTTTCATGACTGTGGATTTTCACATGCCTCCATTTGTTGTACTCTCCATACCACATCCCCCCCCCCCAACCATCGCGTCGCAGCTCAGCACGACTTGTAAATTGGAGTGAGAAAGCATCATGCGATGTGCAGACGCCTGTTGATGCACTGCACTCATCGCAACACCGCTAACCCTCTTGAAGAATTCGCTGCCGAAAGAACATTTTTAAAGAATTCAATCAATAATGGTTTTTCTTCAAACGGACATTCTGCTTTGGAAACGTGAAATCGTGAACGGAAGGAGGCTTCGAAATAGAATGGAAGGTGTAGATATAATTTTACCACAAGACGACCTGCCTGATTAACCAGTTCATTTTGGTTTTTTTTTTTGGGGGGGGGAGGTAACATTTATATTATAATAATCTTTCCCATTTTTTAAAAGAAAAAATTAGCTGCTAAAAGAATGTTATTTAGCAACAGTACAGCAGACTGACCCGAATTCATTGGTAGCAATGGTTAAATTATCGCGACCGAACAGCAAAACTGTACCTAAACACTATCTGCTAGGTTTACTTACTAATAGCAGCAATAAAGACAAACCTTTGGTAGCATACCCACCGCATGGCGTCTGCCATCAAAATAATGAACATAAAACTCCAGCGACTTTTCAAACCGCTAACCGTGAGACACAGAGTAACTGTCTAAAATCGGACAAGAACGTTAACTGCCTCACGCCGTTTTAACGCTATTTCTCTCCCTTTTCTTTGCTCTCTAGGCTGGCATTGTGTGATCAGACGGGCCGTCTCTTGACCAGGTCGATATGGCCGTCGTTTCGTTATCTAGGACTGCTAATAAGAAACCTCCCCTGGAGGATGAGAACGCTTCGAATTGAATCTATTGAGTTCTCGAAATCAGTTTTAGGGTCAGCTGAAATTTGCGGATGGCGATTTGCACGAATCAATAAGACAAAGTAAAGGAAAGAGAAAATGGCGACAAAACGGGGACGTAACTCGCATTGGAATGCCATTAACACCCACAAAATCGCAATATTTGCTAACGTCCCCGAAAGGCTTCTAATAAGAGGGAGTTCAATGTCCGATTTTCCGTTCTCTTTGCTTTGGGCTGCACGCTGAACGTTCACGGTCCGACAGGAGTCAAACCACACAGACATAAATTGCAGCATTCCCAGGTACCAAATAGCGGGTTTCCAGCAAGCTTTTTCCAAGTGATGCCTAGGCAATATCGAATGAGTCATGAATTCATTTTCCTGTCCTGTCCTCTGCACGGCTCAAGCGTCTGTGGATTACGTCTTTCGGTAACGAAAGAAGATTCCGCTGGAAGAAAAGCCGGGCTTTCGTTTAATTAGGATTAAGACACCCCCCCCCCAAAAAAAAAACAAAAACAAAAAACAAGTGTGGTGTGTATGGGAGGGGGGAGGGGAGGAGAGTATCTGAGATTTTTGCGTTTGTGGCTGTATGACAGGGAGGGGTTTTCTCCACTTCTTACTGGGCCAAGTAAAATGTTACATCATCATACAATGAAAATATGTCGACTGTCAGTTCTTTTGATTCCTGAAATGACCGACAAAATGACAATCCTGCGTTGTTCAAAAATGTACCAAGAAGATGCGGTGCTAAAGATTTTATTACTAAAGAGTTGCATTCTCGAAATAAAATATGAAAATGCCGCGCTGTCGAAGATTTTTTTTTTACAAAAGTACTCAACTGCTCTAGGATATGACAAAAAGGGCTGTGTTTTTGAAAGATATGATTAAGACAATACCATGCATTTGAGGCGACATTGTGAATGGCAACATTAAAGAAATTAAAGAAGGAGAAGTGAAAATGAGGATGGGATTATTTTCAGAGAGTGGGTACCACGTGCGTAATACCAATTAGTGGGTTATCGGCAATCCAGGATGTGGCGAGAGAAAGTTTCATTATTATTTAGAGGTGACAGAACAATCCATGAAAAGAATAAGACATGGAATTTACTTTAAAAGAGATTTTTTTTTGGGGGGGTGGCAGGATGGTGGTCCATGGAAAAAAAGGGCCCAGTCTAGAAATGTATGATGTTTCCTTCTTTCATTCATACCAAAAGGCACTACAATAAATGTCGTCCCCCCACCCACCCACCCAAAAATAGGGTGCACCCTGGCATGCTTCCTGTGAAAGTGGTATGCCAAATCCAAAGCAGTAAACAGGAGAAAATTTGGACTCTGGTCAAGTCACATTAACATGAACAGCAGGCTAAAAATCACAACTTGCTTTGAATCAAATTCAACAACTGTGCCCAATTTGAACAGCAAAAGAATCCATGAAAAAAGTGAAGAAATTTTCCTTGAAAGAAACACGGAGCGTGACAACAAAAAGAAGGGTAATAACACTAAATACAATCAACCAGAATGAAGAGCATTTAACTACCCCCTCCACAAACACACCAAACCCCCCCCCCCTCCAACCCAGCCGAGCCCCACGATTTTATGTTTTTAAGCAGAAAGGTTGGGAAGCATGCAAAAGGAACGACTAAACCTCTGAACGTCGATACTACAGCCTCGTTCAAAAGCGGCAACGATGACAAGTACCCCACGTCCACCAAGAATCGCCTCTCGTGGTTCACGTGGGAGGGTGCAGTGCGGGGTGCGGGGTGTGGGATGGGGAAACCAGACGCCACTGGAGCGCAGGCCCGCCTCCGATTTCGGCTATTAAAACCCGACACGCTATTTTTGCTATGAATGTCGACAAGCTGGGCCATTATCTCCCATTTTGCTCCTCTCAGCTTGGGGCGCTGACCCGTGTGCAAAATCTCCCCGCCTTTTTCTGACGGGCCCTCCAAACCTTGCTTAATCTTTGCTCTTCCTTGCTCCCCTTCCTCACCCCCCTCCTCAACTCTCCATCTCTCCCCCTCTCCCCACTGTGCGTGTACGCAGAACCTCGGGTTACCAACACATCCCCGCATATACGCACTTCCTTCTTAGATGAACACGACGGAAGAGTTTCATTGTCAATAACGGCTGACAGCGGCTAGCTGGAGCTGTTTGTGGACAGGGAGGGGGTTTCTCCACTTCTTACTGGGCCAAGTCAAATGTTACATCATCATACAATGAAAATATGTCGACTGTCAGTTCTAGCTTGAGGTTGTCCCTTGTCCAAATCATGGCACATGATTCATTACATGCCCTAAGAAAACAAGCTCGCTAGATAACTCCCTCACCCATCCATCCACTACTCATTCGCTCACTCACTCGCCCACCCACCGACCCACTCACATTTGCACGCACCCCGATATCTGCCTTGATGCTATAGACGAGAGTTTCTCAATTACCGCTACATCTGCAGTTGAAAATATTAAGTACTTAAGTTCCCTGCCGCAACTGACGAAATTACTCGCTGCGCCGATACACACAACAGCTAGGTGTAGCTGTAGCGTGCTGCAAGTAGGTAACGGGTAGTGACTGAATGCGTGTCACCATCAGGGGGAGATTAGCAAACCAGCAAGTTCTTCCCTTTACTCTAAATTTACATCGCACAGGTCAACCGTCGGACTACGGTGGCCAGAGTATGATTTTTTCCTGTTTTTCTTTCTTTCTTTTTAAACATCCCGACTAGTACAGCTCACTCATGCGTTACCCTAGAACCCTGTTCGTTCTCACCTGTGGATCTCCGAGCTCTTGCAACGTCAATTCAAATTGTCTTGTACAGGTGCGCTGCGTGAAAGACACAGACAATTGCTGGCTTTTCACTCACCTGGTCTCACACAAGACAGATTGAAACTGCGCGCAACTCTTTTAGCTTCTTGTAGACTTCAATACGAGACACACAGTTCTGCTAGCAGAGCTATCATTTCCTCCGTCCTCCTCATCTTCTTCCTTATCATCTTTATCTTTATTGGTCCTCAATTATTATCACCACGACGACTTTACTGATCATCGTTTGGATTCGAGTCTCCAGACGTATCATTTCTTTTCTTTCTTTTTTTTTTTTAAATCGGAAAAGTAAAAGGCAAACGCGAAGACAGAGCCGGCGAGAAAAAATCGAGACCCGATAGCTCAGCGGAGCGGTGTCCCACTGACAGTCTGACAGGTGTCGTGCTGTGGCTATCAGGACACCTCAATCTTGGGAATGCAGGTTTGACCCACCCGAGGTGGGGGGGGGGGGGCTGGGTTATTGGACAAGCATGCCCTAGTCCCTCATGTCATTTCCAGCCAACCAGCCTGGTACAGAGGTGAATAAGCCCGTTGAACGACTCATAGGAACTCCAAGCCTTACAACAGACTTTCAACACTAAAAAAAAAAACCAAACTGTTCACAGAGTTAAAAGTGAACCATGGCAAAAACATTGCACAGATATGACATCCTTTTATCGCCTTCGATCACACTCTAGCCACACTCTCTTGCAAGCTGCCCCTGATTAGAGACTGGACGATTCTTCAACAGAGGATGGAAATTCTCTTGCAATGTATCAGAACTTCTATCACGCTACAGGTTTTTACGAAGACAACACTTTTCGCTTAACGCAACGTAGAATACTATTATACCGACATGAACATCCGCTTGACGACGAAGATAACGATAAAGATAACGACGGGGAAGACGAAGGCAATGATGAAGATTATAGCGTGGTGACAATGAGGAAAATAAGTAAGAAAAAATACTGTATTTAATATAAAGAAACCAACTGTCCGGCCAGATCCAGATTCACATTATTTTGAGCCTTAATGCCACAGAAGGACAAAGGACTTTACATTTTTCTCTCAAAAGCCGAAGATCAGAGACAGCAGGGGATGGGGGAGAGTGAGGGATGAGACAGAGAGAGAATTTCCGGCGGTTGCAGGCTTTGATGTTGCCCTATCACGCCCAAGGAAACATCATGGCAACTCTGATACAGACCCTCAAGACCCTAACAAGTTCGAGGCTGGCCGGGTCTGCTGGTGGACGCGTCGTTGACAGAAGCCAGCATGGCGAGATGCGGAGACCCTGCGAGAAGTCGCGGGTTTTGCCTAATAAACTGTTGGTTGAAAGATCAAACGCTTCTAAAGCAATCAGAACAAGGCGATAAGGAGGAGGGCTAGAGAAAGCTGCGGCTCCCAGGCAAACACGGTCGCTGTTTCCAACCGGTCCGCCTGGAGGTCTGACTAGTTCTGGTTCCAGCAGAGCTTCCAGACAGATGGGGTGTAGAGCGCACGTCCTTAGGGCCAGCACGCAAACAGGCTGGCACTCCCAGCAGGACCACTTGTTACGCTCGTCAAAAGGCCTCAGGGGGAGAAGTGTGTGTGTGCGTGTGTAGGGTTTGCCCTCGTCAGAGTCTCACATTTTGACACAGCTCTTTTCTGCACTGGTTACGGGTCGCTACGGAACGTGACACTGCCATTGCACAAAGGCACGCGACTCGAAGAAACGCCACACAAAGACACAGGACAGTAGAAAGACAGTACAAAAGTGGATGACAGCAACAGCGCAGGGCAGTAAGAAGCACCCAACACTACCACTCTCGACATTAAAGGCACCCAGCACTAACATACCCAACGCTAAGACTCAAAAAAAAAAAACTTAAGGCACCCAGCACTAATTTATACTGACTCACGACACTAAAGGCACCCAGCACTAAAATACCCACCAATAAGACTCGCAACACTTAATTCACCCAGCACTACGACACGAGACTAAAGGGATCGAGCACTAATATACCCAACACTACAACTCACGACACTAAAAACACCCACTGGGGTAGCCAACACTACGACTCCCGACACTTGAGAGATTCATCACTATAAAATCCAGCACTAACACAATACTAAAAGTGCCCAAAACTACGACTCAAGACGTTTAAGGAGTTCACCACTAGGACACGCAATACCGGGATCCCAACATTACGACAAACAGCATAAAATTACACACCACTGCAACGCTGAATATCTAAGACACACACCACTATAATACTGCACTATGCCACAGAGCACCAGGAGACGCACCACAAAAACACATACACACACGTACAGTTTGCGGCATACATCACTAGTCCAGGGATCCCCTGAGGCACACTGTATTTAACTGCATGTCATGAAAGCAAGCGCCGTTAATGTATATCTCACACTGTTCGACAAAGTTTAAGAAAAAAACCCCGTGCAGCAAAAATCAAGTCCAACCCTACATCCAAGATTTCGGTGGAGAAATGTTTTTCTGTCACTGCTTCTGTCACTTTCTTCGTTAATAAGACTGCAACGAAATATGTACCAACATATAAAAGCTCACTACTATAGTACTGACATTAAATAAAACTCTTTTTGGTTTTGGCTGCAAATAGGAAGGATTAATTCTGTTATCGGTGTCTTCTGTCCATACTTTCAAACTGCGTCAAATTGGCATTAGCTACATAAAACTACCGAGTATGCCTGTAAGCTGACCATACGAAAGCAAACGAATGACACACAAAGACACAGTTCTAGGACGTATATCACTGACACAGCCTAAAGGAATATAAAAATAAAACACGCAGCACTAAAGCATGTTGCAATCAATTGCATGGCAACAAAGGAAACCCTGCTAGTGACTGTCTCACCCTGCGTTGTGTCAGGTGCATACTGGGAAATCTGGTGCAGCGAAGCACCGATCTCTGTTCACCAGTTAAGTGTCTGGCAGGACTTCTTTCCGCCAAAGCTTTTCACAGCCAGGAAAGGTCGCTCCGAGAACGTGACCATTAACCCGTTAGGTACGACCTCGTTTGGGCTGAGACAACTGCGGGACGGTTTGAAACAGTTGTAGCTAACTACTCAAAAAGCACTAAACGGAGCATTAAAACTGCCAGCCGGCTAATCTTGGCACTTAACGCTCCAAGCTTGCGGTCTGCTCGCTGCTGTAGACTGCAAGCGAACGCCCCCACCCCCAGCGTTCCGAATCTTCCTTCCCTCCCTGAGGAAAGTTAGTTTTTTTTAAAAAACCTCCTAAGCATTACGTTCGTGAGCGAGCCAGATAAACCGCCTGCCAAATCTTATCTCTGCATCCATCCTGATTACTAAATTTCCTGTCAAGATCGAATGATGTCGACGTCGTTAAAGCAAAAACGAGGTTCGGGAGTGGAGGGGGGGGAGGAAAAGCCAGGGACAAGAGCGGGGAAGGAGGTTACAGGCAGTTTTTTTTTAAACTGTCCGTTTAGCTTGGTAAGCTAAGCTCAGAGGAAAACAATTCCAGCTGATCTGGTTACGAAAGCTAAGCTCGGAAGAAACCACTTCCTGCTCTACCTCCGTGGCAGTGAATCCACATCCAGTGCCCCTTCCAATCCAGCCAGCTTAAAAAATGGCAGAGACTCCATGGAGAAACCCATACGATACTGAGATTAATTGGCAGGGCGATGTAAAGAGGGGATAATCAGCGACAAGCACGGTGAAATGTAACGATGACTCCTACAAAACTACCCCACCAATGTCCAGGCCAGGCAGCGAGTACGGGATCGTATCGCAGGACCTCCCGGACGGAACTGACTCAAGACATCCTCCAGCAGGTGGAATGGTTTTGGCCTCGCTTGCAGGCCGGGGCTCACGCAGAATATCGAGTCAGGAAATACAGAGGAAGAACTATTCTTAACTTTTGGCGAGAGAGTTTTCGTCCTTCTGAGCTGTGAGCAGACGACCAATGGAAAAATCCTCGAATCCTCCCCTCGCCCTCCTCCCACCCACACTGCCTCATATGCAGTAGACTGCGTGTAAGGAGGGTGGCATATTTATGAGTCTCGTGGCACGTTTACGAGTCCCACTTCTTAATGAACACTCCCCGTAACACATAGAACACACGGACGCACGCATGGACGATTCTCGAACGTCCTTCCACACACACACACAGAAAGCACACACACACACACATACACACTGCATTCATCAAGAAATCTTAACCAAGCTCCGTTCTGAACGTTTAGCAAGCTTGCCGTCGTTCGCCAAGATCCAGCGAAGTGGGGAGCGGGCATACCGGAAGTCGTGTGCACGGGTCGATCCTGCGCGCGCAGGTACTTCATTCATCGATCGGCACCTGTTTGGCAGCAAGCGTTTGACTGAGTCACGACACTAAAACTGGACGGCTCACGACAGTAAAACTTCGCGGCAAACAAAATTCTTCCCCCTTCTCCTCTTCCTGTTACTCCACCATTAGTTTGTTTGGAATGACGGAATAAGGTCACCTTGTTATTTTCAGCGATGGCAGTTTTTGTTTATTAACTTTACTATCGTATTTACACCCAGCCATTAACACCGGTCATTGAGTGTGTACGTCACTGAAGTTAATAAAAAAAAGGTTGGACAAACTGACTGTGATAAGCGCTCAAAGAGCACAGACTCATGTGAGATGTTCTGTTGCGCAAGCCAGACGCAAACAGGGCCGAATTTTAGTATCACCCCTTGTCTTGAGACGAATCGGAGGAGAATGAACTTGGGATCACTGGTATGTGCAGGTCAGTGTTAACTCAATCGGCCTGACGAACTCTGGACTGGAAGCAATCCTCCTCCTCCAACACCACCACTACCACCACCCGCCCAAAGAAACCTCCCTGCTGCCATAGACCAGAGTCTAACCATCAGCGTGAGTGCAGTGGCTATACCTGGTGAATGCAGTCTGTCTGGTCCTGAACTATAGCCAGTCTATATAGCCAGTCTTGCGCACTGTGCTATGGCTATACTCTTGAGCCACACACACCACCCGCTACACAAACTTTTCGGATTTTCTGGTTAGCATACGAAGCTTCGTGGACAGAGTAATTTTTAATGACTCTGAGGGCCCGCGGAAGCGTATGCATTGGGTGTGCTTCCACAACATGATATAGTGCACCGAATTTATCCACAATAACAGCCATAATAATAGTAATATTAGCACTAATAAAAGATGAAGTTAAGTGTATTTTAAATCGGTCTCTCCCCAAAAATGTAAGAGAGCAGAGATTAGAAAAGAAATAAAGTGGGATGCAAAGCCGGTAAAAGTGTTTCTCTCCAAGTTTTACTGAAATATCACTTCATCTGTGAAAATTCTTCCGAAAGCAGCTAATTATCATTAGCGTTATATCAAACACGGCGCACAACGTTGTATTGTTCAAGCACACCGAAAACAAACACTTATCGGGGCTCGAAGGCAATGAAAATGTCTTCACAAGGCCCCGTATGCGAACCTAAATATCGCAAACGTATGTGTCGGGTGCATACTTTATCTACTTCTGACCACCTGTGTACAAGGACAGTACCGAAACAGCTTTGTAATGTCAGCTTGTCTAGATGCACACCATTTCATCAGGTAGATACTAACGACTGATGCGGTATGAAGTTAGTGCCCACTGTGTTCCCATTGACCGTGCTCTCACCCTTTTTCTAGACTCATCGAGATCTACACCTGCAGCGGTTTGTATGGCGGCAAAAAGTTTTTGTTTCGTGTCTTTGATTAGCGTCAAGAAAAGGCTGCTGCCTGCCGCGCGGTGGCGATGACGCGACAGGAAATGGCACGCTGTGCGTGCGCATCCACACAGAGAGGTTTTTCGTGTTATTAGCTAACAAGCTTTTGCTAATGAGGGGTTAACCAATCCCAGCTGTACCAGCTGCACCTTCCGATCTGTCTGAAAACCAAAGCCCCCGCCTCCCAGTCTGAGCTTGTTCTTCTATCACCAGGCTGCCTTGTGCGCCTAGGACCACCCCAACTGACGGCATTCTGATTTTTCGCACATAACTGTGCGTGAGCATGCGTGCGTGGTGCTTGTTGCAAGAAAGTGGGATCCTATTTACATTCAGGCATCTATAATTTGAATCTCTCTGTTTCTTCCCAGATTGCCAAGGCAAATGCAATTTGAAGGAGTCATCTGAATGTTTCTTGAATCCTCACGACGCAATTAATGTCCAGTAAAATTTCGTTAAATGTGAAACTTCCAAACATTTTAAAGGCGCGGGGTGAGAGAGAGAGCTAGAGCGATCTTGCCGTACTATAACGTCACATGGGTAACAGAGTAATGGTAAACTGGGTATCCTTCGCGTGACGCTGTTTGTTTTCCGAAACCTGCTCACCTTGGGCTAAGTATGCTCAACACAGTGTTCACCTCGTGCTGCCGACCTTCGCGTCCTGTCGGTACTCCGAGCATGCTGGACAGTCAAAGCACCATGTGTAAGGAGCGACATGCCATCCGTTCTGCAAGGCACGGTAGTCTTTTAATTCATTCATTCATTATTTTCTCCTTCTCGCTCTGTCCCTCCACCCTCACTTATATTGCCTCCCCCATCAAAACTTCTTTGTCCTTTTTCCCCTGCCTCGTACACCCTCCCCCCCCCCCACTTTCTCTCTCCTCTCATCTCTCGCTCACTGTTGCTCCCCGCTATAACACTGAGGTTCAAGGATCAGAAAGCTTTGGATTTCATCACACAGTTACCGATTCCCCCACCCCCTTTGGGAGTGCGTGCGTGCGTGTGTGTGTGGTTTTATATACACAAACGTCGCAAATGATATCTGGTGCCTTTCTTTCTCTCCCACCGTCTCCTTCAAGTGTAGACGACTCGTTCAGGCAAACTTACCTCCTCCTTTTTTGGTAATGATTGCATCTGGCAGTTCGTTCTATGCACCGACCGTTCACAAAGGAACTCGCTACGTTCTGTCTCGCTTCGTGCACAAAATAAGAAAGAGGAAAATGGTGCTGAATAACCACAAACTCCTCGTTTCTCCCATTACTGGGGAAACTGGAAGCTCTGGAGGTTACGAAGCACACGATACTGACTAAAGAGAGAGCACGCAAGGGGGCAAAGACAATAGCCCTGCAGTTGCTTCCCTTTCTCCACACCTCCCGGAAAGCTACACTAACCTACGCGTGAAATTACAGCTCCGCTCGCCTGCGTTTGATGAAGCATTCTCCTCTTGTGGAACCAACCAGGGTGAAGGCTGAATGCAGGACAAACTTAAATGTGCATCTAGAGGCGCCTGACACGCGAAAGATGCAAATGTTCCGACAATGAACGATCCCTTGTCCTATCGCACAAATGCCAAGCTCGGGGTGAGAGGTACAGTATTCTGTGGGTTGGGAGGGATAGGTTATAGGCGAGACTGAGAATGGGTGAGACAGGGTGAGGGGATGAATATAAATGAACGAAGGTATAAGCGAAGGACGGAAAGAATGAAAAAGAGGCGCGCAGAGAAAGGCACTGAGAGAAAGGAAAGTGAGATCTCGGAGACAGAGAAACAAGCAAAGAAATGGAGGAGGGTGGCGGGAAAGGGGAACAAGTCTGACACAGGCAATAGAGAGTTGAAAACTGTGGCCGTAACAGCTAAAATTTAGATAAATAATAAATCGGAGTAACGAAAAGCCTGTCAAGTGTTTTGCTGTCGTCTGCTAGTGTCACGTGGCCTGCCTGCCTGCCTGGCTAACTGGTGTACCTGATATCACCCGCCCCGCCGCAAGTGTTCACGGCATCATCATTCATACGCAAGGTTTTTTCCTGTCCTGCATGGCACGTTGTTTCATCTCCTGCACGTCACAGTGTTATGTGACGTATGCATCCGCGTAGAAAAAAGTAGATTAAACAAATCCCTTTGCGGTATTCTCTGACCCAGCCACACAAAACAGTGCAAAAAGTTTCCCCCTTTATCTCTCCCGATCTCTGTCTCTCTTCTCGTTCAATCATCTCTCTTCTCTCTCACCCACACACGCATTCTCGTAAAACTTGTTTGGTTTAAGTTGTAAACAAGATTTTTTTTCTTCCTGTTTGTCTTCTCTCTCCTATCGTTGAGCCTACCCGAATAAATAATATAATAATCTCGCTTTCTCTCCTCTCTCCCCAGCTCGCTCGTTCGCTCACTCTGAGGGCCCCAGCGACTGGCAAGCCAAGCGTGGGAGCGAGGCGAGCGAGAAGAAAACTATTTAGTAGCCGATAAGGCCGAGACTGGCACATGGCAGCCCTCACAACAGCCATTTCAGCACTCAGGCTTCCCCTATCATCCTCCCGCCACCCCCCCGTTTCCCAGCTTTGGCTCGCGTCCAGCTCCAACGAGGGAGGTGGGCACCACCTTTAAATCCTGCTTCCTTTCCAGCCTCCCAGCCCGTGGCCCACGTGCGACCAGTTGAGAATGAACCAAAGCACTAGAATGCATCCACGTCCAAGCACGCGCGTCGTTGCATGTGGGTGGGTGTGCGTGCCCGTGCATGCGTACATGTGCTGGCAAGCGCTGAACGCTCGTTCTCAGCTCACTCGCGTCTGAAGCCGTCTCGAAGGCGGTTGAACACAGCTTACATGTTGTGCGCGGACGTCTCGGGGACACGAGAGATAGAAGAACACTGCAGAGAAGCGAGTAAACAGAGATATCCGCTACAGACTGCCTTTTGATTCCAGCCCAGCAGACGGTTGATTACGAATCCTGTCTGTCCGTCTGTCAGTCTGTATGTCTTTCACCGTTGTTCTTAAATAAAAAATATCCCCACAGAGAACCAATACATGACACTGGCGCTTGCTTCATCACACACAAAATATATGCAACACAGTTCACAAAATTTACACTAATAGAATGTCATGGCAACAAACTGACACTCATATAGAATAAATGAACGAATGAAACATGTCGTACGTTACTCAAGACCCCCCCTTCCCACCCAAGACAAATTTTGTAGATCGCAGAGATCTCCAAACAGCTAAAGTTCCCGATTTCTGTGACATTTGTAAAAATTAAGAGCACCTGGCAACAAAAATACTTTTAAATCTGAGGCGCTGATCGTTAACGGTAATGGTATAATATGATCTACAGTGGCAGCAATCCTTATAATCACGAGACACAATATCTCCCACCATAAAAACTATATTACATCCTCATTTGGCAATATTTGACATGAACAAAATAACAATAACTGGGTCAAGCTAGATTCTAAAAAACTATTTCGCTTGACGCACTTTGTTGCTACCAAATTTCACGCTCCAAACAGCAGTTACTTGACTGATTGATTGGTGGATGGATCGACTTTTTGACTGATTAAATGAAAATACACTATGACAAAAACTGCAACGCTAGCTCAACAGAATCTTTACATCTCTTTCACACTCTCTCACTTGCGCACACACCAGCGTGCACGACGCATACCCACAGACATGCGTGTACACACGCTCGCGCTGGCATGCGATAAAAAGTACCAAGGCAGAGTAATGGTGGATGACAGATAAGAGTTACTTATCTGACAGACTGTCTTCACCATTCATTCGTTCTCTTACCATTCCGTAAGCTGCTGTACCAGAAGTGGGATGTGAAGAAGGCAAGATAAGAGGGAGAAGAAGAGTTTATCAGACACAGAAACACGCTTAGGACGGAAGTACAGTGGCAATTAGGATAGCTAGAAAACAGAATACTTTTGCTCTGTGGAACCTGTATGAAGAAACGAAAAGAAGATCAGTCTTAGAGCTCTGGCGCTGGGCTTGCCTACCATTTGTGAACCGAAACACCTCAAAAAACAGAACAACCGGAGATTTCAATTTAATATTCCATCGGCATGGAAGCATCATTTTTAGGGACGCAAAAACTTTGCCAGCGTTGCGCTGTCACTGTGTTGGGTTAGATCTAGCCTCGAGTTTTGCATACAGGCCCTTATCTATGATTGCAGTAGTAGTTCGTCTAGTCTGTTTCGCAATATACGCAACTCCCTCGGTGTGAGGTGGGATGATGGTGGAAAACTGGAATATTAAGACCAATTTGGTAATAGTGCCCACGATGAATGCAAGTTTCTAGAGAAGAAAACCTAATTATACAGTGGAGCGTGCGGATATCCCTAAAAGTTATTTAAAATAAGAAACAGGTTTCCAAAGAAAGAAGAAATGGGCCCATACTTAAAACCCCCCTCCGTTCTTGCTAAACGTTAAAGATAAGATGTTCAAGGTGCGAGGGATTAAAAGTCCAGCTTAAGTGCTGTGTCTATTTTTCATGTCCGATGAGGCCTGACCATAATCTGGTGTCCGTACCTACCCACTTTGCAGCGCAAAGATCAGGTCACGTGGCATTTACAGCTGACGTGCTAGAGTTAAGGGAATAACATAAACCTGAGGCCTTTATGTTCTCTGCGTTTTTACGGTGAACTAGAATTCGTGTTTTAGTGTACAGGCTTACCGCCAGCACTAAGGGCCGTATCGTCTTGTCATGTTATCAGTGGAAAGCGGCCCAGACACCGTGACTCAGCAACAAAGTGCCACGGGGTTTGGTATTCTAACCCTGGCAATGGTCTGTGCACATACACTTTACTGGTCAGTGAGCAACACTGCACTCTAATCCCTTCAAATTGGTCTCAAAGCCGTCCCTATGTGTGGAATTAAGTTCGCACGCGTGCGCTCGCGCTTACGTTAGAAAGAAACAAAGTGTGTGTGTGTGTGTGCTCGCGCGGGCAAGCACGACATATATATATATATAATTTCGTTTCTAGTCCTTCTGAAAGATTATGGTTATCTATAGCGGGTTGATAATAATGGCGCAGCATCTCTGCATCCTATGGAAGCAGGCAGACGTAACTCCACAGTGCATCAATCCCTTAAAAAAAAAAAACCAGACTTAAGCACACATGGAATTAAGGCTGGATTTCCCACAGTCCAGAGTCTGATTTTTATTTGAAAGCAGAAAACACCAGTCACTTAAGGTTTCACCAGGGGGAAGAGACCAAGGTGAGGTATAACAGAGAAAAATAGAAATCTGGTGCTAAAACCTTAGATTCCTTTTTTTAAAACCCCATCTCTTTCGCACTACTCACTGAAACCAACAGCTACTTTTTCTCCAGACAGTCTGGAAGAGACCAATTAATAGTTCTGCAAATGGTCTGCGCAGTTCTTCTGTTTCCTAAGAATCTTGACCATCTTTTCTAAATGCCCCATTTACGACTGGTTAAAGCACCTCCCGCATGTCGCCAACGCCGATCCAGATCTTTCACATAAGCCACGATGTGTTTCAATACCAATACTTATCTAATAATCATCGGCCTTCGCCATTAGCTTGGAATATGAAAGGGGTTCTGTACGGACCGACGAAGTTTCATAGAAACAAAAAGGTCTGATGACTCCTGAAAGTAAAAACATGCCGAATTTGGGTATGAACATTGTAGGTGGCGTTTAAAACTGAAAAGTGATTTTAGTCCCAAATAATTTCCCATATCTTCTTACGCTCGTTTATTACACTCCACTGTCGCGGTGAAAAGCATGCGTTATTTTAAGGCAAATGCTCGCCTTACGATGAACGCTGGAAGTCATTAAAAAGTTCTAGTTCAGAAAAAAAACCACCCACCACACTCCTTCACACACAGACAGCCAGAGGGACAGGCAGTCTGACACGAACAGACACAAGACAGCGAGAGATACAGCGAGACTGAGACAGCGAGAGACTGACACGGAGACAGTGTGCTGGCACGATGATGACATGATGTAAACGGAGATACAGAACTGTTAAGAACAGATCGCCGACTGGGTGATCCTCCTTCTAGGAGCGTTAAATTATGAAGACACGAGCGCCACCAACTCCATTTAAAAAATAATCTGCGGGCGAAAAAACTTCCATGCACTTGTAACTGAGAGGAACTGGAGCGCCGAGGCACTGGGGTCTCTATTATGCAATCAGACCACACGCTACCGTCTCCCTTTCACGCGCGGGTTCTCGTACGGACCCCGGCAGGCAGGAGGCAATGTAAAGTAGTCTCAACAAGCTGCAGCAGCGCCGCACCGCTACGCACGCCAGACCCTTGGCAGCACGCGGCACCAGCCGACAAGTCAGGCGGCAGCAGGTCTAGAATACACGCAGTGAACCTTCCCCTATCGCGCTTGTCAAAACTTTATTTATGGAGAGGGCTCTGCTTTAACTAAGTCGCTCTGTGCGTAAACTCCAGCGCCACAACTCCACTCTCCCCTGCCCTCGCACAAACTCACACATACACACGTACGCACGCACACGGACGGACGGACGGAGCCACGGCAGCTGGTTTCAGCCTGCTGTTGCTATTCGCCTCGGTTGAGGGTAGTCAGTGCCAGGATGCCAACGTCAGCCAACGGTGGGAGACAATGTAATATCCGCTCCAATTAGCGGCCATTGCGAAGCAGCTGTCAATCAGACGCCGGGTTCGCGAGCGCTGGCCTGACCTCACTGGGGTCACGATGTGGCTGCCACCACCCCGACTTGACCATCTCGTTCGCGAAGGGGCAAGGGTGGGCTTGCGGAAAACGGGCGACGCTCGTGCGACACAGAAGGACCGCGAGGTCACTTCCTGTTTTGTCTCTAACGGTCGTGTCACCCGAACTGCCGTCGCTCACCGACTTCCGATGGCAGCGGAACTAATTGTGAGAAAATAGCTCGCCACCTCACGGGCCGGACAGTCCATATCCGCTCGTACAACGGGCCTGACGCGGTCCCGTCAACGCCGTCTGCCACTCGAACCCCCTCCCTCCCTCTTGTCGCCTCCCTCACCGTGTACCCACCCTCTCCTGTGACACGCGCGATGGCCACTTATCTCTGTTTACAAAATAATGTTCAGATGCCCGTGGATGTGCATTCTCGTACCGTTTTACTGCGAACATTTTATATACTTGCTTAGTTGCACACGAGGGAGGCATCTCCCTGATGAAGTTTTGAAAATCAAGTGGTTCTTCCTCTCGCCCTCTCACGCACGCATGCACGCATTCTTCTTACTTTTTTTCTGGAAGGGATTTGCTTGCCTATCACATACTTCTGCACAAGGATCCATAATTAACGTCTCCTGTGCGATTAAATGTGAAAGGTTTACGGCCTGGCCCCGAGTCGAGTGCTGAAAGACAGCCGAAGTGATCTCCTGTCGGAAAGTTTGGCTCGGGTGTGTCGTCTGTACGCCGTTCGCATGCCGGTAGCCAGACTGAAACGCGACTATACATGCGCATATCTACTTGTTTTGGATGGGGTGGGGGTTGCGGGTGGGGGTAAAGTTTAACCCAGAAGTGGTATTTAAAAAATGTATGTATGGTAAGATGGGTATGTCACAGGATAATAAGTGGCGGTCAGCACCGAGACAAAACACAGTGGCGCAGGGTCCTGCGAATTCCTAGACACTCTTGGAGAGTGGCAGTGTCTTGGTTACATCGTCAGTTTGTATTTACCTCTCCCACACTTTTATCTCGACATCCTTTGCGTGTCACAGGTGCCTTGACCCTTCGAGCGCTGTTGTCTTCCCCACATCAGTTATCTCTTTTGTTATCATGCCATTCCTTTCTAGCTTGCTTGGGTCTTTCCATCCTTTCTGGCTTTTAAGACTGAATAAATGTACAACGAAGGCGACACTGCCACGAGACCCTGTCGACACGCACTCGACGCACGGGTAGCTGTAACGATCACCACGTGCTTATCCGCCTCGTGGAGGTGACGTCTCGTTGGTTCGTCATTCAGCTCGGGCCGCCAAGCAGGTACTTGCACCTCACAAAGTCCCGCGCGGCTTCATTTCACAGGCAGTCTCTTCAGCACTCGTTATCACAGCCCCGATCTTCAACCCAAAGCATGTGGCGCATTTACACACTTAGCCTCGTGCAGTCAGAACAGGAACATCTTGCGTTGAAAAAAAAAGGAAAAACATCTCTCGACACAAAGCGCACACGAGGCGGGACAGAAAACAGTTTTTACCTAAAAGAACGCAAGCACAGTATTAATTCTTTCCGGTGCTGGGCGTATGGTGGTGGTGGTGGTGGGGGGGGAGCATTGCATACAACCATCGCGTACAGTCGTTCAGCTGGACCCAGCATGCAGAGCGATGTCGGCAGATGGTCTACAACTGTCATGCAGCGGCTGATAGCGGGTCCACATGGTGTAATTGACAGCGGGCGACAGCGGGTCCACAATTTTAGACCACAGGCCGACATCACCTTGCATGCTGGATGGTGCCAACGTTGGGCGTCTTTAAATCCTGCAAGCCCCCACACCTCCCCACTCTCACACCCAACTACGGCTAAGGCACCAAAGACTGATTATTAAACCACTAACAGACAAGCGACGGTTACAGACGGAAACCACAATCCGCATTGATCGGATCTGGAAGTTTAGAGAGGTGAAGGTCGTACCACTGTGCACAGATCTCTATCTTTTTTTGGGGGAAGCGGGGTTAGACTGTTTCTTTCCTAACCTTCCTTCAAGTGACCGCATAGGCTAGAGCCGTTTCCCTAAATGCGTTAAATCGGCAACAAGAATAGAGTAACAGTCACCTGGCAGTAGGCTGAATAAATTAACATTTGTTTCCTCGATCGAAGCTCAGCTCTAACCTGAAGTACGCTCCATGTGCCAAGGGAAAATGTCTCCATAAATCTTGTACATCGTAAAAGGGGCCATAACCTTGCTGAGCTTTAAAAGTAAGGAGTGACTTCTACTTCGTCGTGTACATTAAAATCAGTCCCAGGAAAATACTCTGGGGGTGATACGGACCTACAAGATCGGATCTGGGGGCCATTTTGTAGGATAGCCGGTGAAGAAAACAGCCCTCTGCTTAAATATCTGCGTGTTGTAACCGGCAAATATTTTAATATTTAACTCTGTAAAAAAAAAAAAGTTTGATGGATACTCGTGAAGGTCAGAAAATGTTCCGACTGTGAGCCCAGACGTCTCCAGAGTGGCTCACACGATAATCGATAACAATGAAGTGAAATTTGATTGTCAAGAAATTTAAATTAAGAACACCCCTCTTTCCTGTCTGCTTTCAAAGTGACCTGACCCTGATGATTTCCAAGGCGCATAAGCGTGGTAGACGCAACCAGGGCAGGGATACACTTTGTTGTGACACCTTGTTGGTTTCTTGAAGAAAAAGATGCCAAATATAACTGAGTAAAAATAAACTAAGTGGCCTGGAGGGGGAGAGAAGAAAGTGAAAGCGGCGGACCGGTATTTTTTTTTGAGGGGTATATATATATATATATGGGACTAGCTATTTTCAATGGGTTTGTACACGTTTTTGAAGAAAACAGCGTACGGGGCTATACAGAGCATCCGTTCCATTTCCAGACATCTGACAGAGTTATTTCCAGACCTATAAACACTGCCTGCCCCTCACTGACACAAGCCAATGCACGTGCGTCAGTGACAGACCGCGCTTCTCCTTCAGTCTCCGATCCCCGAAGAACTGAAAGCATCGACAGACCTTCGGGCTGCTTCTAGTGCGCCATGCCACCTGGCCGCGGCCTGGTTGTTATCCTTAAATCCAATAATACAGTTCCTCGCCTTGCCTACGTTCAGATGACTGCACGCCACTGTGCGTTGCTGCTACTGCTCTGTGGGTGTTTCTTTAATTTTGGGTGTTTGAGTTTAACGGTTACACTTCCCTGGCCTTCCTTTATCACCGCCGTTATCAACCAGACTGTTTTGTTCTCACGTTAAAACGCGCAAAGATGCACGTGCCATTTAGTAATGTATCAGCGGGTTGCAGAAGACGATAACTTCCAGAAAGAGAGGTTTAGAAAGCTTCCTCAAGTCATCAAAAAACTAGAAGCTCATACCGTGTGTTCAGCCGCCGACAGCAGCGGACTGGAAGCTGAGGTGCGACAAGGGCTGACACAGCAGAGGGAAATGTTTTACTGTGCTAACCAAGATTTGGTGGTGTACTACATCCCCGATGGCGCCTCAGGTTCCTGTAGGCGGGTGGGATCTAGCAGGGCTACAGTATGAGACAGCAGCTCTTCAACAAATGATAGTATCATGCCGATGTCATGGCGTGTCCCTTCGTCCGTCGTAATCTTGAAAGAGTGCCACCTTCCTTCACACGTAAACGTATTACATATACAGGGAAAGAGACCGGGAGGTAGGGGTACAGCGGGAATCGTTTTAAGAACAGTGCGCGGTTCAGATTGGCGGAGGAGGTGGAACTATAAAAGTCTCGTCCGGTCTCGGTTTATCGCAAATACAGTGTACTCCTTGGTCGCGGACAAAAATTAGGGCATATCCGGTAAGGGGAAGACGTCCTCCTGGGTCCTTCCTGTCGTCTCCTCGTCCGTTCTCCCACTTGTCCTCCTCTAAACCCCTAACATTGACACTGGCGGAATACGAGTTTTCATGCAAAGATGTACGTTGAGTTTCCTCTTAGTGTAAGACGACATGTCTGACGCAGTGCTATCCAGTCTCAGATCAAATCACGGAGACGAGGCGCCGCACGGCATTAAGTCCCTACAGGCACACACAGAGATGTGGGAGGCGGTGCTAATTACGTAACCTTTTGACCCGGTAGGGCAGAGGTATTGGGACACAGTGCGTCAGGGGCAAGGAGGGTAGTGGTGGAAAACAAAAGTAAAACCTGGGCTTACCTTGATTCAGAACAGCGAGCGCCGGCGTTCGAAGTCAGGGCCACCGGACAGCGAGTGATCACTGCAAACAGAACGAGGCCTCATCAGTGACTGAGTGGTGCCTTTAGTGCCGGCTTTTACGAGGTCCCGCCGATCTCGAGCACGAGGCTCGACGAGCAAGACCCCAAGACCCCCCCCCCAACACACACAGACACACACTCAGCTCAGGGTGGGCACCGTACCACAAACTTTTTGTAATGTTCGTTATAGGCTTACTGGTTTGGCCTGGTAGCACGCACGCACGAACGCACAATGAAAGAATAATAACTGTTCTTTATTCTATCACCACTCAAACATGCAACAAACTACTGTTACAAAAGAGTAACAAAAACGATTGGCTATACATAAAAGACGAAAGAAAAACTCTTCTAAAAAAAAAAGAAGAAAGAATGAAAGAAAGGGAACACAAGAAAAAGTGCTGTTACAAGGCTGACCAAATGCATAAAGCTATAAAGAGCACAGGGCCGATGCTTCGTACCAAGCCCACCACAGTAAAAGTTAAGTTGTCCGGCTTGATTTACGGCGCATTGCATGCAGTAAATGTTTTTATGCCCTTGTGGCTGTGTACACATGTGACGCGGCACCGATTCGCCATATCTGCCGCGGCAATCGACCGCACGGGGGTTAAAGCCATTGTGAATTATAGCTGGTGTACATCCGCGCTGTTTCCCTTACAAAACATACTCCGTGGTATGTACTAGCTGCACGTCACCGCTTTAATACTGACCTCTCTCTCTTTGACACACACACATACATACATACATACAGGCGCGCGCCAGCAATCACGCACGCACACCACTTTTCGTCTTGAAGACCCTCGACGTGTCTATCCTAAGAATAATCTATTTCCATTTGCGTTTACTCTTTTATTTTCTATGTGGTTCACGGCATTTCCGCAGCCACTTAGAAAACACATATACCTACCCACCCCCACTTCTCTTATCACTACCACCACCATCATTGCCGGGGTCGTTGTCGTTATCGTCCTCGTTGCTCTCATCGTCGTCATCCTCCTTCTCGGCAATGAGAACAAATAAAAAACCCAAGCTCTTGAGTTTATCGTGCAGTTCATAAAAGGGGCTGCTATATATTTATCCGCGTGGGGATGCTGACTCGCAGCTCAAAGAGGAAGACGGCGTGTGGAAGCTTTGCTACCTGTGAGCCCTCGAGGACTCTGAGGACAAAACGTTACAGCGCCAAGCGCCCTCCGGTGTACCCCGGACAAGTCCTCCCATGAACTCCAGAAGGCACAGAGGGACGCTTCGAGGGCTCAGCAAACAGATTAAAGAACCTCCGTTCCGAAGCATTGTGAATAGCAGACAGACCTCTGTCGCAGTTGCACTCTAGCAGCGTAAATAAATCTTCATCGTCTACAGCTGGGAGGTGGGGGTGGGGCGGGATAGCGTTATCAAGGCCGCGTCTCACTGCGACACCTTAAATCATTATTACGATGGCCTGGCAGCCATTCGTGGTGGCATGTGAAGAATATCGACTTTCAAGAAGTTTGACTTTATTTAGAGGCTGCCGACACCTCCCATCGGATGTCTGAGTCAGTTTGGTCCCAGCTGCTATGTCAGCCCCTATCCCTATAGGGAGTACATTTTTCTTTCTCGATCTCACTTACAGGAACACCATACATATTTGTCGACATTAGACAACCTTAACAAACAGCTTCAAGCACTAATGTTATGTAAAACACCATAAGGAAAGGTGTGTCTGAGTTGAACGAACGTTAATAAGAACAAACTGCATGCCAAATATCTAGTGACATAAGGCCGAGGATTTAAAGGGACGAAATTTTCTCTCTCCATCAAATATAAAGATAACTCGACTAGTCCAACAGAAAGTTTGGAACAACTTATTGTCTGCTGGCAAAGATACAGAGACTTAATTCCCTTCCTTCAGACTGGCGAAAACTTGCAACAGTTTCAAACCGTTAAGTAGACAAGAGGAAAGCTTTACGTTGGTCTTTAAAGGCAACTGGTGAATACGTCTTGAGTTATCAGTTACCTGTCCACGAACAGTCACACGCATGTGCGAGGTCTCGCACACATCTATTCCCCCCCCCCCCAAAGGTAGGACCGAATTTCACACATAGCTTGTTACTCAAGCGAAGCGATAGTGCAAACGCTTCCAACAATCTATCCGGTTAGTGTAATGTTCAGTTTCGCATGCAGCTGCTCATCTCGTTCTGCGCAGTTGCTCAGAATTTCACACCGAATTACCTGGCCCACTGTGTTGGGTAATGGTTGAAATCACACAATAATCAGCTAGTAGGACACTGGGAAGCTTCGCACTGTTATCTATCCACTGCGAATTGCTGAGGAAAACCTTAGCAAGACGGCTGGCGATAAGTCGCACTGAACATGCACAAGTTTTTCCAGACAGTGAAACCTGTACTCAAGCCAGTTACGGGGGAAAACACCTCCCCACCCAGGTTTTACTCCCCTAAACCCCGAAAATTCCAGGGTATAGCAACGTCTGGTGTGGCTACCGCTTGTAGACAAGGGATGAACGGGTCTGTTCTCCTGGCGTCAGCGTTAACACAAATAACAGGGTAGTTTGGCCGTAACACCACGCGACAACGCGCGGCCAGGCGCCGGCCCATTAGTCACTGTGACAGTCGGGCTTGTACGGCAGATGATGAAACAGAGCGGGGTGCTGGGCAGGCATGCATGCAGTAGCTCTCTGGTCGCGAGTGTGTTAGCAGTTCTAGCGGCATTTTTCTCGTCTTGCGTTTGTGTGTGTGTGTGTGTGTGTGCGAGCGAGCGTGCGTACACACGAACCTCAATAAAGTGTTCAGTTGCTGCTACAAGCGAGGCTATAAATACGACTGTCTTTGGCTAGCAGCTCTTTCAGAACGTTGCAGTTGGAGAATCTTGAAATGGGCGTACGAATTGCACGCGTAAGAGTAAGAATCTCACACATACGCTCTCCCCTCTCTCACTCTCGTCACACACACACACAGAATGTACACACAAGCGTACACGACTACATACGACGCACACACATCCACTGACAAACGTTAACAATGCTGAGTATCATCTTACCAGTCATCGTTTTTATCGCCACCTCTCTCCGTAATGAAACGTTGGGCACAATCAAAGGAAGCGACACACACGTGCTCATAAAACTCTCGGGAGATGGGGTCAGCAAGGGGCTGGCACAAGTCAGCAAGAAGACGTAAGAATGCACCGCTGTCATTCCGCGGGCATCTCCTTTCAGCTGCACGTGCAGGCAAGCTCCCATCCGACATCGTCAGGAAGAGGGTGTTCCTCATATAGTATCCAAAGACAGGGCAGCGGGCAGGCCAGCCAGCCGGCCTTGCCCCATCACCACCGCCCCCGTCTCGCCACCAGGCGCACGATTCTTCGGCTGACCCCTCACGCGACGATCACAGAACCGCGCATGTCCGCGTCAGTTTGAAGGTGTCTTTGATGCTAGCCCTCTGCCGGGCCTACCAGCGGCTGATCCTTTCAGCTGGCGCTGGCCCTTCTAAGCGTCGTCTTGGCGCAGGGATGGGGACTAGCACGACCAAGGGAGCCCAGGGGTCGGGGTGGCGCGGGAGCACAGCGGTGCGTGGACGGCAACAAGAAACACGACTGCGGCAGGCGGGGATCCCGTGTTGAGGAAACATGACTGCGAGCGTCCCAGCTCCCAGTCACATCCCGCAATACAAGCATGTGCTTTGTCAACGCCGGCTCGCTGATGAATACGGCCAGCACACAGGCCCGACAAGCGGCAGCTGCTGAGGCAGAAATAAAGAAGCTAGTTACAAGGCACGGACAGTCAGTGTTGCACGGGGAAGGGAGGGGAGGAAAGCTGGCAGCCTCTTGGCTCGCGTCGACCCCTCTAGTGCTCACACCACACGGGGCGAGAGCAGCGCGAGCAAACTTGTCGTTCGTGGACTTTGCTGCACCACTGCTGCTCTACCCTGAAGTCGTCGTGTGCAGCAAGCCGCTGTTTGTGCCGTGTCGGCGGCTTTGCTCCTTCCACGGAGGGATCACCAGGTGACGACGAGGGAAGCACTCGTGCGGAGTGCGAGTGGAGGTGGGGGGAGTGTGAGTGTACCTGTGCGATGGTAGCCGCGCGTGTTGACCGTGCGTGTTGAATTTGTGACTTTATGAGTATCTGCTTGTGAGGTGCGCGTGCATGCAAGCGAGCGAGACGGCTAGAGAGAATGACAAGACTAAACTGAAATGTGCGGGCCGTGGCAGTATGTTCCCCCCTACATATACACAGAGAATTTCACTATATACAACTATATAAAGAATTTTATTACAACTATACAGAGAATGTTACTTTATACAACTATATAGAGCATTTCACTACAAATATATAAAGATTTTTATTACAACTATATAGAGAATTTCACTATATACAACTATATAAAGAATTTTACTACATACAACTAGAGAATTTCACTATATACAACTATATAGAGAATTTTACTATATACAACTATATATAGGGAATTTTACTATATACAAAAATAGAATTTCACTATATACAACTATATAGAGGATTTTACTATATACAACTAAACAGTTTCACTTAACATAGCTACAGAATTTCACCATATACAACTATATAGAGAATTGCACTATATACAACTATATAGAGAATTTCACTATATATAACTAGAGAATTTCATTATGCGTCAAAATTACGTCTACAAGAATGCCCCCCCCCCAAAAAAAAAGTTTTCAGTACGTTGTGACGGTCTTGGACTGAGAAGAGAGAGAGTGTGTGGTGGGTGGGGGTGGTGTTACGTGGTGGTCTGAGAAAAGCTCATATATATTTTACAATTAATGGCGCGAACAGATGTAAACATCGATGCACAGCGACGGAGAAAAGAAACGCCTCTGTGGACAGCTGCGTGTGTTCTCACTGTTGTACATCTAGGAACACGCACTGGAATGGTTGGTGTGTGTCTATGGGAGGGGGGCTGGTAACCCCGAGAGTGCTTAGTCGTGGGGGACGATTGGTTGAGGGGGGGGGGTGTTTGAGAAGCTCGGTTTGCAACTCCGGGGAGGATGCGAGGAATTTGATTGTTTTCTTTGTCTCCCCTTCCCCTAGGTGGACCACAGCCTCGCCCTGGCCAGAAGCCCTTGGTGAGCGGTCAGTATACCACTGGGCACGCTGATTCAGCATATTTACAGCCACCTGTACATGCGGGCGTGCACTGCGCCTGTACATGTGCGTATTTACAGACGAGATCCGTGCGCCGAAGGGGAGACTACAGCTCAACCCACGACTCGCAGTTCAGAATTTTGGTGACTGGCCCCACTGTGCCAGCAGAGGAACCCAACCTGAAGGCGACAGAAGGCACCATTTGACCAAATTACGAACCCTCACTTTGTTGGACGCGGTCACAGAAACCCCCAGCACCGTCTCATCCTACCGTGACGCGCTGAGGCACGCTGTGCCACATGCCGTTTTAGAATCCATATGTCGGATTTGCACCCTTCCACCGAAAGGTAAATAGATTAAAATCTGGGATAACACAGGACACAGTGGAAACGCGCTGCACAGTAGCGTCATTGTCCATTAGTTTAGTCTGTTTGTAGCAGAGATCAGAGATTTTCTTGCTCGCCTCTGCGGATCTATAGAACCACGGACACATAATTCGTTCTAATCATCTGCCTGGCAAGCCCGATCTCTCCTGGCAGACAGAAAGTGTCCTGGCAAACCAAACCTATCTTTGCATGCCAACGGGAACGAGCTACGACCCTGTGCTTCCTACCAGCAGCAAATTAAAGAATTTAGTTTTTTTTCCAGTTAGGTGGGTAGAGAGTAAGGGAGGACCAGCATGCAATGCGCGAACGTGACGTGACGGGCTTGTGGGATGCGGAAATGAGGCTCTAGGCTTCTCAATCCATCTACTTAAAGCCTTCAAGCACCCACTAAGCATTCCAATAAAAAGTTTCCTTCTTTTATAGTCTTTGGACAGAGCTGAAGCCAAAGACTAACAAACTAACCCAAACTAAAAAGAAAAAAAGTGGTGGCAAAGCATGTTAACGAACATACCAAAGAAACAGCCACACGCACTGCACATGGACACCACGAAATCTGACCAGATTCATGGTGTTTCGCCTTAGTCACCAGTTTCCTTACAGAGATTACTCACTACCATGTCATGTCCACTCAAAAGTCAGGGCAAGCAAAAGGGCCTAACGGCCTTTAAAAAGTGTATGTCGGCCCTTTTCCTGTCTTCATCTCTTGCTTCTATTTATGGCACCGTCGTCACATTCTAAAAGGCGTGTTGGTGTGGAGAAACCTCAGCCTGCGCGCACGACTTTGATTGTTCTCTGTGAAACTCCAATGGAAGACCTTATGCCACTCTCACATGGTTCGACAATAAAGTTCCAGGAAAACGGTATTTAAAAATTACTCCCATTTTGTGCTAAAAATGATTTTGTTTTACCAGATATGGAGTAGATTTGCGGATGACACATGAGATAAGTATAAAATGCCAGAAGGACAAAACTGGAATGGGGCTGGACATAGGAAAAGACTACATGGTACAACGAGAGGATACAAAAATAAAGATTGAGAAAAAAGAAATAAGTGGAAAAACACTGCGAAGAGAGAAGTATTATAAAGACAAATCCCTATACGAAAGGAAATACGCTATGGATAATTGCACGGAGGACAGAAGTTTAGCTTTTGACACGCGTAGATTAAAAAAAATTAAAAGCACAGAACTGGACAACGGCAAAGGGCACTATAATTTTTGCTTAACTCCCAGGGAAGCGGTAAAAGAATTGGAGGGAAGGGTAAATGCTAATCATTGGCGCCTTCTTCTGTTGGAGAACTTGAGAGATTCGACAGGGTTAGCGCTGTTTTCTTAGGTCCTTTCTCACTAAACAAATGTGCATCCTAGTCCACCGAACCTGGCCCCGTATGCAAGACAACCGAATAGCTCACTTATTCCTGTCATGGCGGATATTTTAAAATAAACTCCTTGAAATTTCCCGTGCCCGAACACCGAATAGCCTATTTTGACCTCGTTATTCGGTAATTATTTAAGTTATTCGGTGGTCCCAGGAGCGAATAGCTTATTCCAAGTTCGCTGAAACAGCGTTTTCAGAGATGAAAATTTATTCGGGAATAAATTTATTACAGTTTACATGCATGCGGGGGCTCGTTCGGCCAGGTTCGGAGAACTGTTTCACATTTGTTTAGTTAAAAAAGACCCTCCGTCTCGCAGTGACAGGCGTTTTGGGGTTTCACTGCGCAGCCTTGACCTGGCATGCAGGGTTGGGGGGGGGGGAGGGGCTGAAGGGTGTGAGATGGGAAATACCGTTAAAGTCACTCAGAAATTAGGCATCTCGGTCGATTCTCCACCCCCTCCCCCCCATTCGACCCCACATTACTCCTTTCCTTCATCCACTCCAGTTTGAAAACCATCTGCGCACAAAGGGTTCGGGATACTAGTCTCCTTCGAGGATTTAAAAAAAATATCTTGAACTTCGTGCATCTTCTTTCATTTTCTAACAGCTGTAGATCGAAAGGAACGTCGAGAGAGAGAGAGAGAGGAAAAAAATACAGCGAGAACCTTTTGTGGGGCGGGCGGGGGGTGGGGTGGCGGATTGGAACAAAAGGGCGAGGTGGACGAAGTAGAAAGGAAGTACGGAAACTCGAACGAAGCAAAATTGTTGCTCGCAATTTACCCCCAAGGGTTCGAATGTTACGAAAATCGACCATTAGGTTGAGCAGTCGAGGTCACTCGCCAGCGTAGAGTTACCGTTCCTACGGGGCATCGCCCGACTGCGCATGCGCGATGAACGTAAACTGTACGTCAACGTCAGACGAGATTGCGGTAGGCATGCACGAGCGTTACTAGAAATCCCCCGAACTTGCGATCACAGCGCTAGTCGGGCGGTGAGTGTGCGTCGGTTGGCTTAAATATCTCTCTGTCTTTCGTTGGAAGCCTCGGGGAGGATTGAGGACAACATCGTCCAAGCTGGGCACATCTTGGTATAAACAAGGTTTATTCATTCGTTTCGTAATATAATAATGCTGTTTCTATAGGCTCCACAAAGAACCATAAGCTTAGAACAGCGGTCACCTATAGCTTATATACAGAAAGAGCGACATAAATGACGGGTTGATGTAGATATGGTATCAGTAAGTAGAGATGAATAGGGATGTCACTGATTAAGAAGACGACTTTAGAAGGAGAGGACCTTAGGCGAGAACATTCTCTACTGGGCACGTCTTCCATTTGCCGTGGTGCACGAGCGTGACATCTGATCTGCGTGTCGCCAAGGCCAAGGACGTGGGACCGCCCAGGCTGAAATATACTCGGCGTTGGACAAACCAATGGCAAAGGGCTTTTATTGTTTTATGGTTTTTTTAAAAAATTTCTTTGTTTTAATATCAGGATGGCCAGACAAGCTAGGTCCGAACGTTTGTTTATCATAAGGTTTTTGACGTAACGAACTTTCCTCGCTAGCAAAAGAAGCGCCCATAAATACTGAAGGGCTTCGTGTTTTGCATTCTCTCCGCCTCTGCTCTCTTTCTCTCAGCCGCCATCCCATCCACATCTGTTTTAGCTCATCGGCATCGAGGAGGGACGTTAATTGTCGCGATCAGCTAAGTACGGAACAGTCGCTCATTACCACATGCCCGGCACGGTGACTGCAAGACGACTGGACTCGTACCCGCTCTTAGGAGGGGAGGGTCCTCTCTTTCCCAGCCTCCCCTCTCCTGCCCCCACCCTCCCTCGTCTCCCTGGCTTCCGCGTGAAGAGGCAAAGGAGACGCGCGGCTGTGCTGGGCCGGCGCTCTGTCTGGGCAGGCAGGCAGGTCGGAACCGCTAATGGCTGGCGACACTTATTTATTCCCCCTGAAAGGTTAAAACAACCACGGGCCGCTTCCGACTGGCGCGGGGGTCGCTGGCTGATTCATGGCCTGAAAGCTGGTGTTGGCTTTCCAGAGGATCCCCTCGTTCCCCTCCCGTTGGGTCGCTTGGCGTTGGCGTTGCGCAGTTTTACAACGTGACGCGAGGTGCCCGCGAACAAAAGGGAGGTAAGGCCGGCCAAACAGCAAGAAAAAATATCCGGCCTCCATTTATTCAGTATGCGAATTTTATTGCTGGATCGGAGAGAAGGGAGAGGAGGCCAAGGAGACAGAGGGAGGGGGTGGGGTGGAGAATGCTTAACAGCTTCGAGGAGCTGCATTCCGTCTCGAATAATGGTGACGTATGTGTTCCTAGCTTGGTAATGCACTGGCATTGTTACCCCCCTCCCCCCAAAAAAAAAATCCCAGGGGTGAGGGTTGGGGGGTAGGGTATGCCCAGCGAACCTGGGTGACTGAAGGTTGGGAAGACGGTAAACGCTGAGTTATTTCAATCCACTATCATACGAACCAAATGTCACAGACGGATTTAAAACAATAACTTAAAAATGAGACTGAGAGAAGCTTTGGCATAAAAATGTGTGTCTGGGTCCAGGCAAATCTTCTTAACAGCTCCATGCTAGGTAATGCCTTGAAGGTTTAATAATAAATAAATAAGACACTTCCCTTTGTCTACTTCACGACATAAGACTTAATAACCAAAAGCCAAGTGCTAACAGCATCGATCTGCAGCACCATTCTTGGCCGAGTTACAGTTCGCCTACGAGCCTATTTCTCCCGCGTCTTCAGTTTAGATCACCTATGGTCTACAATCTGGTCACCACCCGTATACTGAACCATGAACACGCAGTTGTGTTAGTGTAAGCAGCATCCTAATTTCAATGACTGTGCTATTTATCAAAGCGTTGACAAATTGCTCATTAGAAACTTAAAGCTCTGGGACTGACACAAAACTCGTTCTTCCACTACACTTAACCACATGCATCGGGGCAGGTCTGTTGATCAAGTCCGCAGTGGGGATTGGGTGCAGTTCAGCTGTCCTGTGCTTCCTGTCTGGAATCGTTTGACCACGTCGCGAGGCTACCGACCGAAGGGCACACGTTAACAAAGACCGTTGGACAGCGCGTACTTGCTGGCGCCAGCAGATTGCACTCGTGTTCCTTCCAGCTGTGGGCGGACCATTTTGTAATTCTAGCTGAGTGGACAGACCGCTCCCTACTTCCAGCTGTGAACAGACCATTATCTACTTCCGAGTGTGAACAGACCATTATCTACTTCCAGCTGTGAACAGACCATTATCTACTTCCAGCTGTGAACAGACCATTATCTACTTCCGACTGTGAACAGACCACTATCTACTTCCAGCTGTGAACAGACCACTATCTACTTCCAGCTGTGAACAGACCATTATCTACTTCCAGCTGTGAACAGACCATTATCTACTTCCGACTGTGAACAGACCATTATCTACTTCCAGCTGTGAACAAACCATTATCTACTTCCGACTGTGAACAGACCATTATCTACTTTCAGCTGTGGGAAGACCGCTCCCTAGTTCAACTGTAGGCACATCCCTCTGGTTGCTGCTACTCTGTGGCAACGGCGTGACGCTGGTGAGGTTTGCTGGGGACGGCGGTTAGGGCTTTCGTAGAAGGGTGGGGGGGGGCACGTGCTTTGTCACTGGTTACAACTTACGTACCCAGGTCGCCGCCTTAATGTGCAAGTGATCTTAGGTCTACCCTAAAAAAAAAAGAAGCATTTAACCACTCGTTTTTGTTGATCAAATCAACTATAATGTTGTTCTGTTGTCAGCTCTCAGATTTTACATCACGTCCCCCCACCCCTCACAGCAGGCGAGGGGAAGTTTATCAAAACGCGTGAGCGACAGTTCCACAGACTTCCCCAAGAAAACGGATCAAACACAAACTGTTACTTTTACACCAGACTGAAAATGTAACGCTGCAAGAGAAGACAGAATCAAGTGAACCCTCACAGGGTACAATCCTCAACTAGTAGGTCGCGTCGTGTGCTATACATAGAACTGGCCTTTCGCACCTTCCCTACGTACAACAGTTAAGAAGGCAAAGGTGCCAACAAACAATTCAGACAATAACTGTAAACAGCGACTCGGAGAAAACAATCGCCAACCTGTAACAGAATTAAAAAAACAATTTCTACTGTTTTATGCATCAGCCGTACTATCGCTTTCGCGTACCTCCCTCGGCAGGAGTCATTGCAGCGCATACACACAGAGTGTCACGTGTTGGGGTCTGGTGGGTCAAGGAGATTGCACCATAGATTCCAGGTGTGAACCATCCTCGACTCTCAGGCCTAATTAAGGTCTATTATCCCCTTGTTCAAGCCGCCATCTAGCCGCTCACGTCATCACCAGCCCAGGATTAGTTCCCTGTGTATACTTATGATCGGGGTTACTGGCCCTAGAAACCAGGGGCAAGGTGTTAATTACCTGGGGCTGCTAGGGTGGGATTCGTGAAGATGTCAGGCTCACCAGGTGTGCGTTAGTTGTTCAGGGAAGATTACGTAGCTGGAGAAAACTAGCGACGCGTAGTGTCGAGCATCAAGAGCTTTGATGTA
>SMGT01006903.1:360973-379969 GCA_004794575.1 Lanistes nyassanus
GGGGGGGGGGAACGCCACCACGAGCCGTTTGTGTGCGTGTGACAAGGTCACGCAGGCGGGGAGAGCAACACGGAGGTCGGTTGTCTCTTTCAAAACCCCCAGTTCGCAACACAGAGAACTGGAGAGAGCGAGAGACTAAAAATATGAAAACACAGAACAGATATCTTGAACAGATCCTATGACATACATTGTCGGTGACTTTGCTGAAGACAGTACCACTTACTCGCTTCTTGAAAACCCAACAATAGATATGTTGTCGGTGACCCAGGACACCAAGTCGAGCGGTCGCTAAGTACGGAAACGGTAGGATGGTTTTTCAACTGATTGTGTCATGGTTCAAGTACAGTCGTCATAATGTCAAGCGTTCTAAAGACTTGTCTTCCGGTTAGCAACGTGCGACAGAACTCGGCCGGTGGGTCATTCCAGGGAAGTTTGCAAGTCTCAGAAACGCCTCCAACCTTGCGACTCCCACCTTGCGACTCGAACGTTGCGGAATCAAGGCAGACTACCAACGGTAGCAACGCTTTTTGATCTGGGACGACCAGTGGCAAACTTTCTGTCCCCCATCACTTTCACCTCCGTGTCTGTACCCCCACTCCCTTCGCGTCTCCAACCCTTCCACTTGCCACAATTCTCGCCCCACAGAAGAAAATAGATGTAAACCGTTTCTATCTTTCCTTACGACGTTTCTTCACCGGGTAAATGTTTACTGAACAGTTCTCGACTTCGGTCTCGAGCAGACAACCGGGCTGCAGCCTCTTCGTGATTTTCGATGAACATTTGAGCAAATATTTACAGTTAAGTTGAAGCTTTTAGTTCGTTACCAATTTCTCACATTCCCCCCCCCCCCCGCACTAATCCTTATTACTGTGTACTATGTAATTTTAATGTCATTTCACCTGAATGGTTGGTTTATTCACCGAGGACAATGAACTGCTGTATACGTTACCGAGCCTCGCCAAAGCACCAGCACCTAACCCTGTGTATTTACGACTGTTGACAGTAGATGGAACCAAACATGTCTAACCCACACAATTTTCGCCTTCTGCGTGCTGTATCGGTATCGGTAGCGTGTTCCCCCCAACTTTACCCCCTCCCCTGCGCCTCTCTCTCTCTCTCCCTTTCGAACGGGCGAGCAACGGAGGCTGGAAGTCTATTACAGGGCTGCATGGAGCCTCGCTTTGACGCGCGTCCCTTCGCGCACGGGATGAGCAGAAAAGGGACGCCATCCATCACGTGGGCGCGAGCAGCGTATGACGGGCGAATGATTGAGTTAATCACCATGTAATAGCCGCATGAAGAACTCAAACTGCGGAGAGATTTGTAACCTCAGCGAAGAGTCCTCACCACCAACTTGTCATGCTAGTAAGGGGAGATTTATGGGAGACGCTTTGCGAGGCATTTATGTCAAGCCCTATAATAAAACACATGTTCGGGTGCCATGCATTTCTCCGACGCCTTCTCTAAAAAAAAAAAAGTGGGGGGGGGAACAGCTCAATACTTTCTCCGGCCTGACTTCGTTTTAAAGCGCTCTTTCTATTTTTTATTCATCTGCTGGAGAACATTTCTCTGTGGCGTTTTTAAACATGAGACTTTTTTTTTGGGATGTCGCAGGGTGATACAGCATTGACGGGAGATTGCTCTGATGTGAATGAGCATTGAGTTATCCCGACATCAGGGTGCAGAAATGCATATGTGCGTGCTGGTGTGAGCGTGTTCGGAAAGAAAGAATTGCCAGATTACGTGACGGATCGATGAATGAAACAATGAATGGCACAAAACGACGGAGTGAGGGATGGAACGAAAATTTAGAGTTTGTCAAAGTAGTTAGGAATGACGTGAAAGCAACTGGTGCGTATAAATCGATGTCGGTTCGCTTCTTAAAATAGCCAGTTCACAAACTATGAGCATGAAGGAAAACGATGCAACAACAAGAATAATAATAATACCACAACGACAGCAGGTGGAGGAACAACAGCAAGAACAGCACACTGTACCAATCGAAACAAATTCGAGTGCACGGCCATAACGAGGGCTTAAGGGAAGCTTATGTCACATTTTGCCTCGGTAGGACTAATAATTTATCTCAAAGACTTCATAATTTATAGAGTTCACAATTCGTTTATAAGAAAATTGTTTATATTTTTTATTACCCCTCACTGTAAGGCTGTATCTGGACAGATCGTGTAAGGGCAAGGTCAGGCAAACCCAGCCGTCCTCAAGAGAACAGCCGCAGCAGGTGTCCAGCTGACACACGGTTGGCTGGCTACTGCACCTGTGAATGGGTAGAGCCGATGCAGGGTTAGGACGAGGGAAGGTGTTGGTTGGACTCAACTGCTCTGGGGCGGGAGATTTCAGCCGATGGCCCGTGACTAGAGATGTTACACCCAATCAAACTAAATTTTGGGAGCTGAAAAGGTAGAAGGCGGACAGGGAGCTGCTACTTCTTCACGGAAGATATTTGCACCGATGAGCATTGTGCTGGTTGGGCCTAGTGTTAATGCTACCCATCAGTTAGTTGTTGTATTGCAATTACAATTCGGCGTGCGAGTGAGCACGTCAGCCGACGCGTCAGAAGTAGAAAGGAGTCCCCGAGAAAACCAAGCAGAAATATACAGACGTAGACGAGGCGTAGAGAGACGGAGAGAAAAACCAAAAGCACATGAAGTGAGCGAGTGGAATAAGAAGACGGAGGCCAGATCATAACAAGAGAATGAAAAAAATGAATGAGAAAATAAATGAATGAGTGAATGAGCAAGAGATATAGACAAGAGAGAAAGAGAAGTCGAGGTGGGGGAAAGAGGAATAGACATCTAGAAACAATTGTGTACAAGAGAGAGGGAGATGCCTGTGCACCATTGCGAGTGTAAGGTGGGGATAACGGAGACGTCTAGACTAAAATGACGGGTTCTGCACGATGTTACCTGCTCTCGGCAAGTAATCATCGTAAGCAGGAGACAGCTGTGCGTGCAGACCACAAGCTGCATTCTCACCTACGACGGTCCCCTCCCTCCACCAACCACCAGCCCTCCGCGTGCTCAGTGAACCCTGAAACTGCGGGGGACCGAGGCCTGACGAGAAGATGATAATGCTTTTTGACACGCAGCCTCGGATCCTCCCTGACAAAGACTTGTCCCCACCGGAGTTAGCGCCGACAGCTACTTTTTCTTCACGTCCCTGAGATGGTCTAACGCGCAACATTTTTAACACCACCCAGGTTCAGTTATAGTCTATACACCCTCTTAATACCTCCTACGTGCAGGTAACATCTACACACCCTTTCAACACCTACTGTACAGTTAACACATGCACATCCTTTAATACCTCGCGTGTAAAGTTATTGTGGACACATAATTTTAATGCATCCTATGTACATTTAATGTTTATACACCCTGTTAATGCCTCCAATGTACAGTTACAACCTATACATCCTTTTTAACATATTCCACGTGCAGCTAACGACTATATACTCCTTGAAGACCTCGCAAGTGTAGTTAAGACCTTTTTATAGCAACTCGCACGTAAAGTTAACATGTCGTATACATACCCTTAATACTTCTCTAGCGCAGTTAACGTCTATACACCCTTTCAACATTTTGCGTGTACAGTTAACATATCTACACCTCTGAAACACTTTCCTTGGGCAGTAAACATAGAGATACATATTTATACACATTCTTTTGATACCTTTTTTATAGTTTATATATATATATATCGTGTTAACATTACCCTCCCCATAGTTGACACACTTTTAACACTCTCCATGAATTCCTAACGCACACCCCTTTACACTTCTCATGTTAAAATCACATGCGACCTGTAGTATCTGTTAACTTTCTTTGTGTAAACCCAACGTAACACTGCCTCAGTAATGTTAATGTGTCCTTGTTTACGTGTAGCTGTAATTTCCCTTGTGTATAACTAAACAACGACTTGGTACTTGTAGGATGAGTTTGGTTTTCAACACACACAAACTGCACAGTTTACGTAAATCTTTTGAACGTGCGTGACTTAACAATGTTCCTGTAAAGTTTGCCTACGACCTGTGTGTTTAAAGCACATAATTTGAACACCTCCCCTTCATATTTGATGTACTATTCCTCGACATTGCCCCTTTGGGGTTTGCGCCAATACCTTTTCTCTAGATTCCTGAAAAGTTGAACGCGTCCCTTCTCTCGCTGTCATCTTCGCAAGTTTGTGCTCCTCGCTTTTTCAAAACTTTTCGCGAAACTCTGAATTTTTCTAGTAACGTCAGCACACAGAGATTTACCATATATACCCGGTAGCGAACGTTTCCCCCACGGATGGTCCGAACGTTAAACAAACTGACGTGTGCCGAGTTGGAATCAGAACGCAAACATCCTGTTTAGTGCGAAAACACAGGCTTCGACTTATCCATACAAACAGAAGCGTCTATACGTAATGCTAAACTCTAACCCTAACCCTATCTCGAAAAAAATATCGAAAGCTAGTATGTCTTTACCACTTGGCTTTTAACCACGAAGTCTTGTTTTTGTTCACTGTAGCTGTGACGTCTCGCTTTCCCTGACTGGCATACATCCGTTTGAAGCCATCTGGGGGAGGTACTCTTCTGCGATATCACGGAAATCACGTGGGGAAAAAAAACTTTCGCTACCCGGTAGGGTTATCACCGACACATACCTCAACGTACTTCCGCTGGCTCCATCACGTTGTACGTTTCCTGCGCGTCTCTGATACGGTTACCACAGTTTTTGTGTTGTTACCATTTCCCGGCTGGGGAGGACTGATGTTTCCTACAGTTCGAAGGGCAAGTGGTCTCACGGAGAGTTTTATGTCTGGTCCTGCAGCACACTGGGCGTGAGGGAACACTACGTGACGACATCTTTGCTGCACGCACTAACTTTCCGAGCATGCGCAGCAAATAACATAGATTGATGAGACAGCGCAGGCCGCCTAGCCGACCTTCTAGGGTCCGTCCTGATGGTCTTGCCGTAGAAACAATCGTTCCGTCTGGCTGCAAGTGCTCATGAACAACATTCTACAGCAGTGTTCTTGCTCGTTCTCCGGCAGGAAGCGTGCCCTGGGCAGAACGAAGCTATGCGAGGTCTTGCCAGTGCGTACCTCGCGCCCAAAGACCACATCAGACAGCGAAAGCCTTCTTTTCCTCCCTACCAATCGTCCCTCCTCCCCGCACTCACCTCGTCTGACCATAGGAGGCGAAATCCTCATGCAAAAGAAGGGGGGTAGGTCTCAGGTGCTCTCTGCTTGACAGTAAGCGCTGGCCATCAGTAAAGTTACTTCGCAAATCCCGTCACATTACCTTCCGTTATATCACACTACGCAATCTTCCATTACACATTGCATTACATTCCGTTACAAAATATCACATTACACTCCATAACTTCCAACACTACAGCAAAATGTCAGCCTTCCATACATGCACAAGCCCTGGCCCACGCTCACATGGCCCACTAGGCAAACACCGTGTAGCAATGGCAGGGGGGTCTTACGAAGTGTTCAAGTACTCTGTCGTCCCTGCTGCGTCTTGCTGCACCCCTCTCACTGGTGCAACGGCCATCTACGCAAATGTTGACGGTGACGACAAGTGCGACGAGTGACTGACTGCCGACGTTAATGTCGACTGCGACAGGTGAGAATTGATACCGGTCCTCTCGCAAGACCAGCAGACCGCGAATCAGTTCTACGTCACACTACGGGTCGGATTTAAGGATTTATTTTTGCGAAGTTAATCCGGTAGAAGTTCGGTCAGACAATCAAACTGAAGGAAGAATTGATTTAAAAGCGTGAGATCGGATGCAAAAGAGAGAAGATGGGCCGATTAAGGTGAAGAACGATATTGCGTAGTTACGAGGTGCAACGAAGTGATACGAGAGGCACTCGGGACAAGAGGACAAGGCCACACACAGCAGTCAAGGCGAAAGCCGAGACGGCCTCCCTGTTCCCGTCACTGCCAGGACTGTCATGGTAAGCACTGTCATGGTAACGACTGTCATGGTAAGCACTGTCATGGTAAGCACTGTCATGGTAACGACTGTCATGGTAAGAACTGTCATGGTAAGAACTGTCATGGTAAGCACTGTAATGGTAAGCACTGTCATGGTAACGACTGTCATGGTAAGCACTGTCATGGTAAGCACTGTCATGGTAACGACTGTCATGGTAAGAACTGTCATGGTAAGCACTGTCATGGTAAGAACTGTCATGGTAAGCACCAAAACTTTCGTTTACCACCGTACGACCTTCGCCGTCACTACCATGACGTTCGCCATCAGCCATCATTAACATGACCTTCATCGTCACTCCTAGGATTCTAGGTAACACTGGAGGTGGGGGGGGGGTATTTGTTGCTTAACGTCCGGTCGCAAACTATGGGCATATCAGGACGGTGCTGCTTAGACAAACACGGGCCTCAGTCCCACCCAGTCACAATATACTGACACCAGCCCAACCAGTCCTAGTTCTGTTCCCTGTAGTGCCAGGCGTCTGGCAGGGCAGCTACTAGACCGCCAATTTTTTAACTAATTTTTTTGACTCGGCCGAGATGCGAATCACCGACCTCCCGCCTCGAAAACGGACACCACCGAGGCAGTTGGAGGGTCGGGGGTCGAGATGCGAGTTTTTTAATTTACGAAAACGAGTACTTACAGCGACCACTAGTGGGAATAATGTGTGGTGGTGTGGTAGGGATGGGGGTGCTGACGAAAGGCGCGTGTAATGCTTATGATCATTTTTGTAGGTAGCGTAATATTTGTGAGTGGTAATAAAATACTGTAATTGACCGGGTCGCAATGCCTGGGAGAACCAGAAGATAGGTTGTGCACAATGCCTCGGACTGGGAAGGGTGTACGACATGCTGGGGATTATTAAGGGTGGCGGATAACGATTAAGACCTGAGATTAGCAGAGTAGGGTCGTGAAGAGGACAGCAAACGAGTTGTGAACATCAAGTTACTCTCGGAGTAGGGCGTCGCACGCAGGAACTCCCACAAGTGGTAAACACACAGGGTCACGTCCCGACCTCCCCCCCCCCCCACACCAGCACAAGATGGAAGTGAGGGGCACCACATCGTTTATCTTAATGGTTGAGATACCCTCAATGCTATTATGTAAATACTGTTATGTAAAGAACGCACGCGCGGACGCGCTCGCTCACTCACGCACAAGTACCCAGATGCATACACAAGAACCCCACCACGAGCACGCACGTCAAGTTCAGCCAACCAGAGACGGAGAGAGAGAACCCGGGCCGGCTGTAGCCCTGTGTTGGCTTTGGGAGGGCGACGAGTGAGAACAAGAATGTACACCAGGGGCGGACAATTAGGTGGTCCCCGCACAAAGCCTAATTGGCAGACTCATTTGTCCGCCTTGTCACTGGCCTTTCTCGCGCTTGTCACTCTATACTCTGTCAAAATTCGCGGCAAGAGACAGGAAAATAAAGCGCCCTTTAGTGGCTGGTCCCATCTCCTTCCAGTAGGTCTCAATAGATACATGTGTCACGTGTCCTATGAAAAAAAAAAAGAAAAACCCCTGAGGGTGTCTCCATCGCGTTTAGGTTCTTCTGGGGGGTACTCTCTGAATACACGCTGCAGCCAGAGGTAGCCCTCGCTCCAGCAAGACTCGGGGTATAGAGGGACGGGGAGCGAGAATGGAGGGGAGGTCCGCGCATTGCTAACAATAATTAGGCTCGGTGTCCAAGGACCTGGCATTCAGCTCGAACTGAATAAACTAAAATCAGGAACGCAGTGGAGTGTCAGAACAGAGACCGAAGTAGGGGAGTTCTTAGACAAGCGGAGAGGGTCCGCAAAGAGTTGGGTATGAACAGCATGTCCTTAAATGTTTTCCTTGAAACGCTGATCTGGTTCCACACAACGTATGAAAGGCTTTTGTTGGGGAAAGGAGAAAGGCATAAAAGGAGACCGACCTCGAACACCCTTTAACCCCTAGAAAATCTTCCCTCTGCTTCAGAAATTGTCCTTCCAATGTCTCTCGTGACATCCGACCAAGCGGCATTTAGGGCTACGGTCTCTGTACTAAGGCACAGCTGCACATTTGCATGCGCTCGCGCACAGGCATATACGTATAGGGAAACTAATCCACACACGTTTCATTTAATCTCAAAGATGTACATTTCACACGTTCCCACAACAACAACAACCACGGTCATAAAACATAACTTTCCCCGAGACTAAAAAAACGTTTGAAAGAAGCTTTATCTTCCCCTCAGCATGTTAGTGAACGAAGTGCGGTTTTGTGTGTGTGGGGGGGGGGAGTGGTGTGTGTGCGCGTGAGTGTGCGTGTGTGAGGGTGCGTGCGTGTGGATGTGCGCACATGCGTGGGTGCACGTGTGAGAACACGTGCATAAGTGAATGGACTTCTCCATGGCTGTGTGAGTAGGTGATGTGTTTGTAGACTACGTATAGCACAGCTGTTCTGACGAATTTCAATAGCTGTATCACTAATCAAACACGCGCGCGAGCACACACACACGCACAGTCTCTCCCTCTCTCTCCTGCATGTGCACACGCGCCCAAAGCTAACCCGCAGAAACCTCAGTGCTTACATCTTTTCTTTCGCTGAACAACCCCAGAACATCTGAAAGTTGTAGGCGAGATGTGTGATTGCTACAATCACTAACACATTTTATGTTACATAAATATGTTTTATATATATATATATGTTGTATACTTCGTCATGTCCTTTTAAATTCTATATACCCCACCGGGCTTTGGCATACATTTTACCTTACCGTGGCTTGCCTTGCCTTGCAGCACCACAAGAACGAGAAGGAAAAGGAGGAATGGAAGAAGTGAAAGGCGTGTAAAGACAAAACCTATCATAAAGTGAAAAGTGAATGCCACTGTGTTTGGGATGAATTGCTAAACCAACCAGGAAACTTCGTATTTCAAGACAAAGAATTTGAAAATCCGACAAATCAGTCTTGCTACCCCTAGCGGCACAGTAAGAAATGCTTATTCAAATATTAGCCCTGCCATCAAATCACTAATGCAGAGCAGCCATAGAGGGCCCCTTCAGCTGATAGAAACGTCAACAATCTCTATCCATTCAGTTTTCCTTCCAGTCCCATCAAACCTCACCTCAAGCCCTTCAGTCGTGAGAGGGTCGGTGGGCGGGAAGAAGTATCCCCCCCCTCTCAATCTGACGAACTAAATGTGAATAACGCGGGTTAAAGGAAGCGTGCTTGCCTAAAATAGCGTGACATGAAGTTGCCTGATCTACACAGCTATTCTTCTGGAGTTGGTAACTGCAGATTTGTGTTATGTTCCCCGACACTTTTCTTGGGGAATCGCAGGTTAAAACTTGCGTGATCTCCACCCGTCTGTCCACACCTGTACCCTTGCACCTGCATTTCTTGGATTTTTCAGACTCGTGCCCTGGCCATACACAAGAACGGGGCATGGACAGCTCTGCAGGTAGCGTGTGGCTGTTGCTGGTTCGAATCCAGAAGTGGTCAAGGTTTTTTTTTAAGGAAAACGTGCAAACATTATTTGGCGGTTCCCCTGAACATCAAACTGCCTGTCCCCACACTGGCCATCTTACTGCAGTTATCGGTCTGGCAGTTCTTTCAATGCAAAGCTTGGTTACAGGATCCCACCACCTCGTAGATGGAAAGCACTGCCAGGTACGTAGAAGCATTCCTCCTCTAAAATTACCTGCCTACCTGGGCACACAATCATTCAGCTGGCCATTGAATTTGACGCCGATTGTCTGTGTTATGAACGTAAAATGTGAACTTACGTAACTCTGTTTCACCGAGGTATCGTAGAGGTCTTGGAAATTGGGTGTGCATGCTTTGCCATGCTGGCTGGCGTACAGTCACGAGAGCCTGATATGTCTCGATCGGAAACTGTTCCAACGTTTGCTTGGTTAGCTGGAAGGGAGGTGGGGGGGGGGGATGAGGTGAGGGATAGTAATCAATGAGAAAATAAAGAATTAGGGAAAAAAGAAGTGGAGAAGTAGAACTCTCACGAAAGACTGCTGTCAATAAGCCATGCTTCATGGAAAGGAAAAAGATATTAACTGGCTTCCTGACAAAGCAACACTGGATTTTAAACCAGAAAGTCTACATAAACAGACGAGAAATATGTTTGTGGTAGCCCGTCCCCTGCAGGGTTTTACCCGCTTATAGGAATATGTTTTGAGATGGAATCAAGCACGGAGATTCATACAGCTGAACAGAAGCCGTAAACTCACGTGTAAAGATGCATTAGGAAAAGACCAGATTTCTAAAATACAACCCTGGGCGATGGAATGCATATTTTGGCCGCCTTTCCTTCGGGCTTTCCTTGCATTCACGAATAAGTTTTTGTCGAGGGCAACAAAAAGCTTTTCTTACTCTGACTTGTTTGCCTTTCTTCCTGCTTTAGCTCAAGAATTTTTCCCTTAATGGTGACAAATCCGGCGAAGGATGCTTTTCGAAGCTGTACTTCAGTATCAAACTAAAAACCCTTTTAAAAAATTCGATTCTTTTATTTTTTTAAGATAAGCCGGACCAAAGAACGCATGCAGAGATGATCTGCAGTAATTCGCTGCAGGAGAGTGCCAGTATTTCAAAGGGGTTGCTCTGGAGCAAATTAAAATTCTATAGTCATCAAAAAAGGTGAGACAAGACACTTAAGCCCCAGTAGTTGTTCATTTCTTTTTTTAAATAAATAATATCTTTTTATTCACAGGTAATGTATTTATCTATATAAGTAATTCTGTAAATAACATTTCCTTTTGGTGTAAACCACTTTGAACGCAGACTGCAAGTTAATGTAAACGAAAGTTTATCTATATTTTTTCTTTCTGTAGATAAAATCGCAACACAGATCTGGGGGAGGGGGGATTTAGAAAGATTTCTTTGCCGCTAGAAAAATGCATTTAAAAGAGCTGAACGTTTTATTAAGACTTGAATCATGCTTTAATTTTTTTTAATGAGGAGATGACCTGACAGTTTTCCAGGCAGCTAGGCAAGGACGAATGGACGTAACCCTGCACGCATACATTTGCTTGTAAAACAAAAACCAAAAAAATGCGAACCTACTGAAAAAAGCTGGTGCAAGGGGACTGAGATGAAACGGGGTAGTCGGGATAAGAAATTAACATTGATGAAAACGACAGCAATCACGATGACAATAGCGGCGATGGCGATAAAGACGCTTAAGAGGAGAACAACAGATTCAGAATATTCTAGCGATCTTTAGATAAGCTACAACAAGGCGTTTTGGTGATGGTAACAGACCGGGCACAGAAGTAAGTTCCAGGTTAGCCAGGTTCTTCATTACCTGCCCGTCACTGGCTTGTGTCAAGACATCGGCTTCCTACGTGTCTTTCCCCTCATTATCGCACTTCCTCTTCGCCACCCCCCACCACATCCACTCTAGACAAGACATTTGCAGGCGTGCGCGGCAGCCCAGCAGACAGGCAGAGTGGAAAAGAGGTGCCCCCAGGGGCTGAACAAGCCGCACAGTCGCCTCCCTTTTCATCTTGCTCCAGTCTGTTTTTGTTTACAGACCATTAGAGAAACACTTGTCCGCATAGCCAGGGGAGAGGAGTAAACATTTGCTTCCAATGTCAGCGACACACATAAACACTGGCAGGCCTGATGTCACTGCCAAGTGCGGCAGCACTCCCCTTCCCCCCTCCCCCCAGCAACTCTGCGGGAGCACTCTACTCTTCCCTCCACCCCGCATCCCTCCCAGTTTCTTTCTACTTTCCTCGCCATCCTCATCACCTCCATTGCCTTCCAGCCCACCAGCAACTCACGCGCCTCCTACCAGCCTCACAGATCAGACTCTTTTGCACCTCCAGCCTGGCTGAAAGAGAGCTTTCTACGCTGTCCGCCTTGATGAGGAGAAAGACTTCACATGTGATTTGCCTTTTTTTATATTTTACTCGCACAAGGGCACGCAACACAGCTCAACACACTCTACAGCGGAGAGTACACACACAGCTTTCTCTTTCTCTCTCTCTCTCACACGCAGAGTCGACGACAACCGATCTCTCCAAAGGCACTTCCGGTGTAATGTGACAGCGTGAGTCTGGCAGTCGGCCAACCGCTGATGCCAACCTGCTGATTGTTCCACTTCATTCCTTAAACGAAGCAACTGAGCAAGCATCCAAATAACAAGAACGTCAACTGCAATAGCACCACTGTCTAATAAATAAAGACATAAATAAATAAACAAACCAGAGTCTTTTGCGATGCTAAGATCTGTCACCGAGTTCGATTTATTTGCTGGTTACACAGAAAAATCTTCGAGGCCAAGGAACAGTTTAGTCCAGTGTGGTCCGAGTTGCTAAAAGGATTCTCGAGAACAGAGTGTTGAGTACTAATTACAATGAATCAACTGTTTTTAATAGATAGTATTTATATAATGAAGTAATTACCGGTTTGAAATGATTACATTGGTAATCTATATACTTCTGGTATATCTGACATCCCAGCTAACGCCATTAGCCACGCAAGATCCGTTTGTCCGTAAAGCTTATAAAACCGGTCCCATCTTAGCAGATCGCAGCGTTCGAGTGGGGAAGGGAAGCAAACGAAAGGAAGAGGAGCAAGGATTCACGATCACATGCACTTACTTTTATCCCAGCAGAATTGAGCTCGAGGAACATGCGTCACTGGACCACAGCCGGACCACGGCCGGACGTGACTGTCGGTGGGGGTCCGACTGTGGTCCAGCAACGTCTGCTGTTCGGGAACATCTCAGTGCGAGCTTTCGAGACAACCAACCGCAGCGTCGCCCGAGTCGACAGTAAATTGTGCAGCGATCGTCTTTTCTGCGACAGCTGAAGTGGGTTTTAACCTCCTGACCGATGCTGCAGGCCAGAAGTTCGGCAATTACTTTGCTGCTGCAGCAACAACAGCTGCCGCATGCGAGATTTAGCGAAACCATGTGGAGATGATTACGTGATGGCAGGGCACAGCCAGGGTATGGAATGCAGGCGCATGAAACCCTCCCGTAGCTCGATGTGTTTCCGCTCTTTCATAGGTTGGTGCTGGAAGCAGTGAGTGAGAGAGTATGTGTGGCGATGGGGAGGTGTGTGTGTGTGTGTGTGGGGGGGGGTTACACCCTCAGTGAAGCCGTCTGTGACAAGGTTCATCATGTGAGGCATCACGTGACCCGTCTAAACTCTCGATCTCGTAACAATCGTTACAGAAGGACAAGAATTGAACCTGCCATGCATAATCCAAGAAAACTCCGACTTTAAAAAAAATGTTCAGCGACATTCACGACCTGACCCTCCGAAAAGCTGTTGATTCCTTCATAGTCCCAAGAGGGCACTGGAAAAAAGCTCAGCACTGACCGAAGGAATTTTCAGACCGAAGACAATCACGTGACAATTCCTGACAGCCAATGGAATCGTTTACACCTGCTCTCTAGCATCCAAAGTGGATGACTTCGTCATCTATTTACGCATCTGCAGTTTCCGGTCAACTCAGAACTCCAGGTTTTGTTTTTGAAGTCAGCTTTCGGTAAATCTTGAAGGCGGGCAATCCGTGTCTACTTCTGCTTGAATTCTTGAGCGCTGGCCGAGAAACAGTTGTACGAAAACAGTTTGATGTTGGTTTTCTCAACCAAGGAAACGGAAGGTCAAGACGAGCAGAAAGCACAAACTAAGCATATAAATAAACCCATATATTCATCTGCCGAGCAATTATTTTTGACTCCCAGATTTACACATATTAACTTTTCAAACTTCATCAAATTTTTCTCTCGCTTCCTCCATCCGTTTTGCGTGTATGTTCCACTGAGAAATTGCTTTTTTGTGTTTTCCTCAAAATTTATGTGCCTGTAGTATTCCCTGTTGCAGTCTACGGTGACCTACTGCGTAACTGATTTCTAAAACAACTTCCCTCCTGGGGAGTCCATATTTTATCATCTACGTAGAAGTCTCCGGCTTCTCCTGTGTAACTCTGCCTGAACTTTTAACCTTAACTAGCTTTCGCCTAGTTTGTCTTGAGGAATTCTCTAGCGTTCCTCTGCAGATTGTTTCAAGAGCAATTATCTTCCCTGCCACCGCTTGCACCAGCAATTAATTATTACAGAAATTCAATGTTGCTGGCGAGAAAGGAGCCGGCAGAACTACGACGCACCAGGATTTTCAGCGTATAAAAAAAATGGTGCTGCCTCATTTGGCCCCCATTGACGAGGCGGGGAGAGAAGTGTTTTGACAGGGCGGATAGAGCGAAATTTGAGAGCCGTGATTACTTTTGGAAGTCTGACGGGCAAATCAGACCATTTAGCAAGCAGAGATTCTATCCCCGGCGACACACGTCTTGTTGTTTCTTCTTGGGCTACTTACTTTTCCAGCCCCACAAAAACACCATCCTACGGCCCTTCATCACCGCTAAACAAGCCTGGCAAAGGGGCTGCAGGTATAGGAGGGGCGGCACAGACGGCAGGCGGGGGATGAGAGAGGAAAAGGAAGAGTTACACGTGGCAACTGCTGCAGAGGCGGGACAGAGTGAGGCTAGTTTTACAGACGCGAGGAACATGAAGGGCACAAGGTAGTGACGTCACAATTCCAACAGTCACCAGTTAAAAGAGAGTTAGAGACAACAATTCAAAGCTTCAGAGAGAGAGAGAGAGATGAACGTTTATTCAGTGGAGGCGTCTTTTTTTTCAAGACGTGCAAACAGTAAAATTGGCGTCTTGAGAGCGAGAGAGAGTGACAGACAAAGAGAGAGCTGAACGTTTATTCAGTAGACGTGTCTTTATTCAAGACGTGGAAACATCAAAATTCGCACCTTGAGAGAGAGAGAGAGTAGCGATGATGTGGACAGGACACAGTTGACGCAAGTTTTACAGAAACAAACAGTGCCTATGACGCGAGGTGCGTACTGACGTTCGTGAAACTCCCAGCAGGAAGGCGCGCTCGGCAATCTCTCGAGAACGAACCGGAAGTCACGTGGTGCTAACGCAGGGAAGGCAAGGACACGAGACTGAAACGAAGGCAACGAAAAGTCTAACAAATCGACTTGGACAGCGAGAATGAAAATTAGGATGTGAAAAATGACAAAACCTGCATGGTTTGGGAGAACACCCAGCAAGATAGATGGAAATTGTCTAATAGGACGAAAGCTAGAAGGCGCGGGCGAAGAGGGTGAGTGTTTTACACAGATCTGCTTGAAGCTGAAACAAGCTTGTATACAAAATGCGCGTTGTCAGCTATTCAGCCACAGTTATCAGACAGCTTTATGTTAATGCTGGGCGTTTCGGAACGAAAAGGAGGAAAGAGGAACAAGAGAAGGAGGAGAACAAACAGAAATAACCTTCCCCATTATATGTAATAGAAGTTATTGGAATTTATCGCGCCTAACCTCCCAGGAGATTTAAGCGCTTATACACCATAAACACCACAAAACACATTGCCAAAACGCTGCCAGGGAAGTCTGTGCAACCCCTTCAAACCTAGTTGTGGGAAGACAAATCAGTGACCTAAAAAAAATGTAAGAGAGGAACAGAAAAGAGCTGTACAGATCAAAAGCTTCGTGTAAAAAAGGTCAAACCAAAGGATAACAGTCCAATGCACTATATTAAAACATATGGCCACCCGTTCCCCTTCTCGCCATCCTTCTACCACTACCCGTCCCTCCCAGAGTGGTACCGTGCACTGGCCGCTCTCACTCTGCATTTGTTTGTCTTCTGCCCCAAGACTGGGGATAAAGTACTCCAGGCTGGCATTCCCTCCCCTCCCCCTCCCCATGCCCCACACCACCCGCCACTTGCATCAGCTCGAATCGAATCCTCTGTCTTCCTGCCAGTGCCTCCCATTCCTCTCCGGCCACCCGTGATGAGGGACTTCTCCGTGCGGCCAGCACCCTTTGCTGCCTGGCGGCGTTTGATGCTGTCAGCCCAGGATCGCGCGGGGCTGCAACACAGCCAGGCCGTGCGTTCTTGTCCTCCGCGTACCTGGGTTAGGACGCGTGTACGGGTGTCGAGTTACACCGCTCGTCCGTGGAGGGTGTGGTGGGTGGGGTAGTGTGTGTGTGTGTGTGGGGGGGTAGATGGGGGTAAAGCGATGGGAACGTGCATTCAGGCATGCTGGCAGCATACAAAGACACAGGGAACACATAAACACCTTTACTGATACAGTTGCAACTGTAAGCGATATCGTGTCGGTCTGTCTGCGGTATTGTCCCGTCTCAAAAGGGGGAACGGAGCCAGAGAGGGAGGGTCCAGCAGATGCTCCCCCTCAGGTTGAGAGAGAGAGAGAGAGATTGGGGCAGAGAATTATATATTGTGGGATTTAGTTTAAAAAAAACCTTCCTCAGGTTACAGCAACCTTACAAAACGATTTTAAAGTTTCTAGTGTACAGTCTAACACCCCCTGTTTAACGCTTCTGCAGATCATATTTTCATCTTTAACACATCAGGTACAACAAAAAAGCACAATCAAGTGGAACCCGGGAAGGAGAAAGTGTGTGTGTGTTTATGCGAAATCAGGACCTAAGGTGACATGACAAACAGCCAGGGTGGAGGAGTTGTGTTGCTGTTAGCAATAAAGAGACTAGCTAGTACAGTAGGAGGGATAGACAGTAAGGAGGGACGCTGGGGGAAAAGGTAGAGAACCCGCAGAAAACCTTCGACGACCAGCCCTGTAAACAAGTGCCACATGCAGAGAAAGTACGTGCGCCGGACACGAGTTCCGAACCAGTCACCCTTGTGATGAGCACGCCTAACCGCCACGCAACACACGGACCAGTCCAGGAGGACGACAAGAAGAGAATACATCAACGCACAACTGATCCGTGAGCTGCACTTGTTAGCTAACGCTTAATATTAAGATAACAGAAAAGATGTGCTGAAGATTACACTAAGGCACTCCTTCCCCTCCCCCTTCCCCAACCAACACAGCATACGCCGCCACACACCACATGCGGGGGGTGGGGGGAGGGGGGCCTTCAGATTTTGGAAGCATCAGTCAAACGACAACCGGGGAGGGGGGGATTTTTTTTCTTCTTTTTGCCAGCCCGAAGAAGCGAACTTATAAAACGAGCAGGGGCAAACGAGACCAATATGCGTGCAATACGCCGCAGTTATGCGTTAGTTGACCCACTCAAGAGCGCAAGCTGAACGTGCGGATCAAGGCAAGGGACGGAAGCAATCACACAGGGACTAATTTCCTTCCACATTCCACACACACTGCTGGGACAGCGCATGTCTATACCTCCACCAAATTCTTCTCACCAGCACGCCAGAAATCTGGGGTCTTGTAGGTATGCAAGTGTGTATGTGTGTGAGTGTGTGTTTGTGTGTGCGCATGCGCGTGCGCTTGATTTTTTGTTCGATTGTATTTTAGCCAACGGTGTTACGACAGAACTTAAAAATAGTTTTCAACTGTTTACAATGTATTTTAGTCACCTGCAGCCAGTTGAACGGTTTGGGCGTAAGCTCTTAGTCCAGGCGTAAGAATTAACTAGCATAAAATGTCGACTGCATGGCTCCTGACAAACAAAAATTTAACAGAAACTCTAGCGTGAATTTAGACCAACAGGGGAGGAGGCGTAGGGCAGACTAACTCTGGACACTGAGTCGGCGTCTGTAGAAACGAGCAGCAACAGAAACAAGACCCTCAACCAGCGACCGGAATCCCCACCCTATAACCCCTATCACCACCCCTAATCCCACCCTCAACTGGCCTCTGTATAAAGCCTCCCGAAAAGCAGTTTTGTACAGTTTGTGGTGCATTTCACTGTCAAAGTTAAGGAAATTTTTTTTGAAAAATAGTGCATTAGAGTCTAGAGAATATTTTAGACATCTGTGTTTTGAAGCTTTCTAAGCCTGCCCCGGTATACCCCACCCCTAAACCAAGGGGTTTGTGGGAAGTGTGGGACGGGTGCAGGTAGGGTTAGGGGTAGTGTTCAGGGTGGAACGCTAGCGGGCAGGGGTGGGGATAGGTGTGGGGCGGTGATAGTTAAGGATGAGGCGGTCATGACGTCCGACACAACATATGTTGGGTTTTTTCCCTGGTGCACTGAAATGAAACGAGTATTTCTGGGAAAAAAACCCCACGCACATCTCTCGATTGTTTCCCGACAGATTTTCGTTTACTCTTAGAGCTTGTTTTTCCTAATCTTATTTTTATTATATGCTGCATGTAAATTTTATGCTCGCCATGAGGTAGTCACATAATGTGAACCTTATGTGACCACACGAGTAAAGGAAAGCCGAGTTTTCGCAATCTCTTCACTCGAATAAGAATACTTGTACGGGAAAGTCTGAAAAAAGAACAGCAAGAAGGAAACAAGATAGAATTTTTTAAATTTTAATTTTGCGAATTTAATTTTTGTCTGTCTTCCCGTGAATTATAGAGATTTCTCTTTTATGCTCAAAATGCGTACTGGCGTGATTTATCCGAAGTTGTTTGGTGGCAGTTAGTCAAAGTGAAATTGAAAGTGAAATAAGTTGGTGTCTGAAAATTTTGCCTACTGCCTTGCAAGAGTTTTTGCCACCATCTACATTCACATATCTCTAAGCAACAGTCTTGTGACCATCATCTACTGCCAGTCCACACGCATTTCTCCGACGTTCGGTGTTGTTACGGCTTGCACCTACTAGCGTAGTGGTCCTGCTTGCGTAATTGCAGGACGAAGTAGAGTGCTGAGCTTTTTTATACACACACACACACACAAAAACTTGTTTGTACAATGGAGTGAGTGCACGCCACTGCAGGCACGTGTGTTGTGCCATGAAGCTTAGGCTGTAGCCCCCCTCCACCCCCTCCATCTACTCCCCAACACACTTTCCACCGTTCTTCTCCCTCCTTGCACAACCACTCCCCCTTCCTGTTGCGGCCTTTTCTCAGGACTCGAGCCGTGAAGGAGACCTTCTGCAAAGTCTCAGCGAGTCCGGAAGAAGACAGGGCGCCCAGAAGATGAGGTGAACCAGAAGTTAGGTATGGCACGTTACCCCTTCGGGCGGCAGTCCGCTTGTTGAGAGAAAAAGAACGAACGTACGATGGGGGGGGGGGGGGGGGGGGG
>SMGT01006903.1:380153-421361 GCA_004794575.1 Lanistes nyassanus
CTTTCATCCAGCAACTTCCATTCATCCGCCCAAACCTCTCGAGGATAAGATAGGGAGGGAAAGGCAGGAGCACGAGGAGACTTTGGGGATGGGGGTGTCGGAGGAAACGTAGAGGAGCTGGCATTTTTTTCTTCACTGAGGTTCGGCCCCTAATGCCAGTTGTCAGGGCAGACAAACGGGAGAGAAGGACTATTGCTTGTGACAGGCGCGATGCTCCCCCAGCCCAACACCTTACCACTCCACCAGCCTTGTTCTTGTCGTGAGTCAGTCTGGAGCCGTATTCACGGCTGTTGGTTAAGCCTAAACTGATCGCGATCACGTGACAAACTATCGTTGAAGGTCGCTAACCGATAGTTTGTCACGTGATCGCGATCGGTAAGCTTAACCAGCGGCCACGAATATGGCTCTTTGTCCTTGCCTCTCACTACTGTTAAACTAGCGGCACACGACTGAAGTAAAAGCAAAATGCTGGCATAGAACCTTTTCAAACAAGGTTTAATCTGAAGTCGATCACGAGATTCCCTTCCTCACTTTTAAAAGTAGGTCTGAGCGTGACACCAACTTTTACTTGCCTTGCTCTGCAAGCTGTTGGGCAAGTTACCACTACATCTACTTGGCCCAGAAGACGCTGAAAACAAGAATATTTCTTTGGCAGGGGAAAAGTCGTCAAACTTTTTCGGCAGCAGAATTTACTTGCCCTTGGAAGATCAGACAACTCTTCACGCATGGGAAAAGCAGAGAGAGAGAGAGAGAGAGTGAGAGAAATGTGTCAATCCATAATTCTGTATTAGCTGTCAGAAACTAAAGAGTTTGGTGTTCCTTAACTTCTGCTACTGCTTTGTGAAAACACCCTCATCTAATCATGTATAACGAACAATCCAGCCAGCCAGCCAGCCAGCCAGCCATGTACCTAGCCAACAGATGATAAAAACACTTTGTAATAAATACTGAGCAAGGAACTGATTGCAGATTTATGTTCTTTCTCGAAAGTTCACAGTCCAGAAATAGATATTCTGTTCTCCCAAGATGCAAGAGGGGTACTTGCGAAAGAACAGGTAGAACAACGCACACAAAATAGTGAAAGTAGGACAAAGAGTACATACCTTCATGCACTCACTTGCAGTTTCTGTCCCAGTGCTGACCAGGGTCATGCGTTGATTGGGATGGGGGGGGGTGGTAATTACGTCATCCGTTCACAGGATTTTCGTCCGTGCATCAATAGAATGCAGGTCTCGGCACATGCACACACGTGACGTAACGTTGCACGTCCCCTGTACGTCTGTCGGCGATAGATCGGCAACGCTCACTGTATGATTTGTACCGTCAGGTCGTTACAGGGCCAGAAACAGACTCTTTCGCCTCCCCGCACTCCCCGCAAACTTCTCCCCCCATCCAGTAATGGCATCGAGGCGAGCGCGCTAATGAGGCAGGTGGAGAGCGGCTGGTGGGGGTAGAAGTATAGGTGGGGTGGAGTTTGCAGCGCGCACACTACGTCGGCACAACTGCTTAGAACCGAAGAACACCCGCCTGCGTTCACGCCACACACTATGCACACACTTTGTAGATCTCCCTTCTCTGTATACACCTATACCACCGCCACCACTTTGCAGCCCACACTGTTGTACCCACCTCGCATTCCTCACTTAGCCGCGCTTGTACCTGCCGCACAGAAATAGCACAAGAAGCGCCTGATTTATTAATGATTTGATTTCTGCTGGCTGGCCCCTAGCCTAAACGCGCGGCCTATCTGTTACAGGTGTAGGGTTTCCTGGGAGGTGTCACAGAGCTCTTGGGCGGCGTACCCCTGATGTTGCTATGAATTAATTTGCCAGACCTTATTCCTCTACACCCCTTCCCTACTCAGTCACTCCAAAAACAACATTAACCACAAAATCAAAGTCGTCAGATACTTTGTTGGAAGAATAGAACATTCACACGTTCTTCAACGGCAACGTTTTCTGGTGGATGGGGAGTGGGAGAGAGAGAAGATACAGGTGGTGCCGAGGGTCACGACGTGGAAGGACAAAAGGGAGGGGAAATGTTTTATTGAGGGTGTAGCAGGCCAGGCGTTGTCGCAGTGACAAGAACAAAACGAGGCTCACGAGAAGACCGTGTCCGCCAAGGTTTGTTCGTCTGCTGCTCGGGCAGGCCGGGACAGCGTGCAGGTGATGCTGATTGATTCCTCACCTCTGAACTGCGTCTCCCCGACCCACAGGGTTCGTGTGCCTTCGCGGCGTCACGGTGCCTCCAACCTGTGAGGGGTTTACAGGTTAAAAATAAGCCCTCCACCTCCTCTCCCCCGCTTCCATTATCCCGCTTCCTACATCTGTGAGGCTCTGTGGGCTGGTCTACTTTATTCCAAGTCACGACAGTCCACCCATTGATCAACCCATCCCACTGTCCACCTTAGCAAGATTAATCTCTGGGATAGACCCTCTCATCATTTCATTACGCCTTAATTGCCAAACGTCTTTTTCTTGAAAGACACCCCTCTCCGCCGTCGATATATGTATTATATATATATATAACGCAGCGCAATATATATTAAATCCCAGAAGATGAGAGACTATCCACATTTTTTATGCGAGCTACAACCAGTTCCACATTGGCATTCCCACCTGAACACAAGACGATATAAAACCATGATATCAGCTTAATGCCTGGCTAGGTTTACATCGTGAAGACTACAGCCAATGGAATAACTGAAAACAGTGAGTATGCAATTGTTTGCACGTCTAATTTATTTTCTGTTGCTTTTCTTTTTTGTTTCATCCTCTCTGAAATCGTTTCACCCAAACAGATGGAACTAAATTTGTATGAACTCTCCTTACGTACACATTACATGAATTAACCAATCCCGTAAAAGCATAAATTTACTGATAGCCAAGTGGATTCAATGACGCCTAATGCGTTTTGCTGCGGATTCTCCCCACCCACCCACTAGAAAATTTGCTAACGTCACAACACTACCACCCCCTCCCCATCCCACCAGAATTTTTAAGCCCTTAGGTAGAGTTACCTGAAGTAGGATGTTGCGTGTCTTTGATGGAACGAGTCTAGTACAAAAGGTTTAACACTGCGTTGAGCAGATACAGCAGAATGTGTTGCGCATAACACCTAAAGCTTTTCTAGAAGACAGTATAGATTAAACTGCAGACGTTTGCACACAAGTGCACTAAACAGTCCTTTTATAAATCTTCTTCTTTCTCTTCAGTCAGTGCCTACGCGCCCCCTTTTTTGCGAAGAGTAAAGGGAGTTGTTGCTGTTTGTGTGACTGCCATAAGCGAGAGCACACAGACCTGCAGACCACACTACGCACATTAATGCCTACGAGAGCCCAGGATAAAGTGCTTTGCCGATGTATATACATCACGGCCAGAAATAATCCTCCCAGTCTCCTCACATTCACGCAGGTTACACAAACAGAAGAGAAACACAAACGCGAACACTCTACTGCCGTCTCACCTCTCGACGCTGGGTTTCTGCAAGAACGGCAAGGCAGAGTCCCGCGACAAAGCGCGCCTGCAGGCAGCCGACCGTGCTTAATCCTAACAGGCGACTAGAGAGGTATGACAGCGACAGAAAAGAATTGCCAGCCATCGCAATCTGTGGGTATCCTATTCACCATCTTGAAGCAGGAGGAAGTTCGCGTTTTGCCCAGCGCAGATATATCAGTTTTCCGCGCGGCAGCTAGGCGGATCAGGGCGACCAGGGGCAGCCATGCAGAGAGCGGGTTTGCGTGGCAGCGAAAAGAATAGCCGGCAACCTCCACTTGGACAGCGCAGGGGAGGTAAGACGGATGCTGGCACTTAAATGAATGCGTGTGTTGTGCAAGAGGGACTTGTGGGATTTGTCTTCTGTTCGGGCTCTCTCCCTACACACTCTTATCCTTCTTGTTCGTCATCTTGTCCTTGTTGTTTAACTTGCCCCGTTGTGTGTGCGTGCGCGCGCGCATGTGTGACCAGCGTATATATCCCTGAGTATATATGAATGTGTGGTGTATTCGTCTGTATGTGTGTGTGTGTGGAGAGAGAGAAAAAGTAAGCGAACAGCACTACTGCATGTCTTTGTATTTTACACAGGAGTCGTTCGAGTGGACGCCAGTGCAGGTTTCAAAAGTGGCAGACAATACAATTCAGCTTTCAAATCTTCAGATGAAAAACCCAATCCATTGATATTACTTGTCAAAATCTTCCAAGATCACTAAGATAATCCGGCGCTGGAATTTTTTAAAGAGCTAATTCGGTCCTGGCTGAGACACATTACCTCAGGTCAGCATACGGAAGCTTGTGGGACAGGTCAACCCCCGTCGTTGCTTAAACTGTCAATGTGACCATCCAGCTACTTCTCGCGACTGTCCTCGGTGGAATGAGGAGTCTGCTATCCAGCGGGTCCGCGTGGAGGGCAAGTTGTCTTTCGCCGAGGCCCGATCTTCGTCCAAAGGAGCCCAAACCTCTTTCTCTCCGCCTTCTTTCTCACCTGTCTGCCTCTGCTTTTCCTCTTGCCCATGCTGCTCCTCTCCCCTCTCTTCCAGATCCTCCCTGGACCCTGCTGCCTCTCAACCTCCGTCTCGACCTTGCTGGCTTCTCTAAGTCTTTCCACCTCTGATCTCCTTTATCTTCACCACTTCCGTCTTCACGGCTCGAAACTTCCTTCCGCTGGTCGAGTTGCGGGTGCGGTCATCCCCTCTTGCTCCCCTCATACTCTCACTGCTCGCCTCGCCGATCACAGTTCTGTCTTCTCTGCTGCACTTTCTGCCATTCTTCTGGCCCTTTCGCATGCTCGCCACTCTGGTGAGAAAAACTTTCAGATCCTGTCCGACTCTTTCTGCCCTCCGTGCGCTTGCCTCTCACCGCCTTGACCATCCTTTCCTGGTCCACAGTCTCGCCATGCTCGCCTCTCTCTCCTCCGCTCTCGGAATGTTGATGTCTTCGTCTGGGTCCCCGGCCATGCTGGCATTCCGGGCAATATGCGTGTTGACCGGGCTGCTAAGCGAGCTCTTCAAGGCCCCATCACTCTCTCCAGTGCCTTCTGTTGACCTCCACCCTTTTATTTCCTCCTACATCCACTCTCTTTGGCAAGCCCACTGAGACACTGTCTTCCAACAAACTCCACTCCATTCTTCCTTCCCTCTCTGACTCTATTGACTGTACAGAACCTGTGCGGCGAGATGATGTTGTCCTGACGTGCCTCCGTTTGGGCCCTACCCACCTCATCCACTCCTTCCTGCTCCGTTCCGATCCTCCGCCTACCTGTGACCATTGTGCAATACCCCTCACCGTCCAACACATTTTATTTTCTTGCTTACGTTTTAACTGTGCCCGTCATGGTCGTTTTTCTATCCCCTCCTTCCCTGCCCCTTTTCGCTCAATTCCTCCTGCGATACTCGCCTTTTTGCGTGCCATCGGTTATTTCCGCATTTAAGCTTATTTTCGGGCCATTTTTGCCTCCTTTTGGTTTTGCTTTGTGGCCTGTTTTCCGTCCTCTCTCCCTCCCCCTCCTTTTTTTAAACCGATGTTTTCTCTGTCTTGTGTTCCGCCGTGATATAGCCTTAGTTGCTGACACGGCGTTAAGCTGTGGGACAGGTGGTTCACTCGCGCTGTCAAATCACTTCCGTTATAAGCATGGCGCATTGAGCAGTAGATTGTAATATGCAAAGCTTACGATGTAAGTATGATCCAAGAAATTAAATTTGATCCAGACAAGGAGATTAATGGATTATACTACAGAGCTTTTTTGTGTGTTCGTTTATTTCTTCATGCCGCTGTTATGACACGCGATCTGTTTCACATTCAGGCTGCTGTATTCCAAACCTCCATAGGCAATTCTCCAGCCAGTGAGCGATCAAGTTTGAGCACACATGATTGAAAAACCCGTGTCAAACGTGCAGGTCAAGCTGCTGATGTGTCATAAAACGGACGAAAAACAAACTAACAAATGAACAAATAAAAAAAGTTTGCCGGCCACTTCAAGACCATTTGCAGCAAGGGGGACAACCGTCGCTAACCAGTGCTGGTCATTCCTAAATAAAATACGAGTTCTTGTCTCTTACAGCACTGCATTACATCCAGTTTGACTTCAGGATTAGCTAAATGTTCCGAACACCGAATTCCATTAGAACACGTCGGTATTTTAATTATTCAAACCGCAAAGTTAAGCCCGTCGGCGAAAATGTGAATTTACATCGCGTTTTCCTTCTCATTATTGCTCACGTACGCACCGGGAGAACTGTTAGAAGGGGGGTGCCAGACCGCTCGTCAGGCTGAGAGCAACGCGAACAAAGCACTTGTCCTTGAACGAAGTGTGTTCCGACACAGGAATAATTTACTCTTAAGTTGACACATCCGCTCCTAGTCGGTGTCGACTTTACAATCGCGACTGACTGACCCGGTGTCACGCGTCTGGTCTGCCCTTGCGCAGTTATGGTCACTGGCCCGTCGCGTGTGGAGGTAAGCGATGCCCCAGCCCCGCCCCGCCCCTTCTGCTTCTGTTTTAATTGAATTCAAGTTTTTCTTTCCTTTTCTATCTCTCTCTCTCACTCTCTTCCACAGTTCCCTCTTTATTTCTTCCATCCATCGCTTCTCGTCATCTCCCCCGTCCCTTCTGCATGTACTTCAGTTTCAGGAGTGTAGTGTCAGCGCTGTTCAACATTTGGCGCATGATGTAAACTTTGAGAGAAAAGACTACAGATTCGACAATCCGATGTTCATCCTTAAAAGTAAGGGCCAGTTCGCATGGGGCGTTCGCATCTCCTAGACCCTGTGCATGCCTTAAGAATATACAAGCCAGATGGGACTTACGAGCGTTCTTATGACCGAAAAGGGAAATACGAACGCCCATGCAACTTAACCAGGCACGTGGAAGATACTGGTTTAGACACCATGGAGACGAACAGCGATCGAGGTTCGAGGCGAGATTCATGAGCAAAGCCCGACGTTTTCGGGTCAAGTGGCTGGAAAGGGTGGGAAGGCTGGCAAGCCAAGGAAACGGAGGTAAGGGAAGGGAGTGATGGAGAAAGGTCGTGCTCCGCTCAGTTTTGATAAAGTCTTCGTGCATGTAACGAATCCCTCCGCCAAAAAGGAGTTTAAAAGGCGCTAGCAACGCGAGTGACGCGATGTAGTGACGTCAGTTCTTGTCCACAAAGTAGCAATCTAGCTCCACTATCAAAATGCCATCGGTTTTCTAGGTTTTGACATGGTACCTTCCTTCAACAAACCCCCTCGTGGTTTTACTTCGAGTCAAGTTTCATGTGCGACCAAATAAGGTTCCAGTCAAAATGAAGTGCAGATGCTTATGAACATCCCTGCTAGTAGACAACGCCGTAAATTGAACATCTGTGACTGCCAGGCGGGAGAGAATTCAGCTGCAGCAGTGTGCGTCACTCTACGTCAAAAAAGTCTATTTCAGCAGCAAGCCATGGTGACAAGCAGACTAATAGTCGTTTCTGATTTTCTTCTGCCACACTACACGTCACCAAACGTCACGGCACTCTATTTCAGCTGTAAGAGTTTTGAAAATAGAGACTGACAGTCTAGTCTCTCTCGGCACAATCCACGTCACTGTGCGCGTGTCACAGAAGCCTTTTTCAGCCGTTAAGCCCGAGAAATGCAGTCTGGCAGTCTCGTCTGGTCAGCTGTGCCAGAACACACATTACCGATAAGGGAGGACGTTACAGGCTGCATTCAAATGACAAGGATAAATATTCCGGCCTCAGAATTAATGGCATCGCCTCAGACCCAAACTCCATTTATCCCTTACTTACCTAGACTTGTTTTACAGGATAAAAAAAAATAACTTTGAAAAATGTGATATTAAAAATGAGAACGATCAGTAACTGTTGAAATGATGTTAAAACACCGTCAGGATTGCATGTATAAAACAAAATGTTTAAACTCCCGAATCAACGGAAAAACACTTCGAGGACAGCAGTAGAAGAAAAAAAAAAATAAAGAAAAGGAGAAGTCATGCGACGACATCAAACAGAGTAGTTCACATGTTACGCATCCATCAGATGTCACAGCTGCCGTTGTGCCCTGGACAGTAGGAGACTATTGCTCTGATCCATAACAACCTGTTACGCTTGCTAACAAGACCAGCTGTCTGACGGGACCTGTCGTACGGTTCCTTCCGACTTGTCAGCCCAGATTGTTTTTTTTAAAAACCTGGTTGGTTGGATTTCTTCTTCTTTTTTTCTAATCCAGCAAGCAAAAACGTCTTCACATGTTTGTCTTGTATTTTTGTCTGTGTCCTCCCAGTCGGCCGTCGTTCCGTCTGCTTGCTCTGCTTTTCGTGTCCACGGGTTTTGACGTATTCCTGGAACTCTCTTCAGAAAGCTGTGTCTGAAACCACCGTGCTGACAGCTGGTGTTACCAAACGAAACATCATTCCCCCTCCCTCCCCCACAAAAATTACTTCTGTATTCTGTCAAGTAATGGCAGGTTCTGGAGAGTTAAGCCATGCCAAACATTTCTAGTTTGATATATTTCTGCTCTTCTTTCGGCGTGACCGGAAGTTACCAGAATATTTCACAGCTGCCTGATTAACTTTCTGGAAAGTTTTGCTTTGTTCTGGAAATCTTGCCAAGCTATGGAAAGATTTCCATAACAGAAAATATAGGTTTTGTATTTCAAAACTATGTATTCAGCCTTCTAAAGGGTCCAGACATTTTACCACATGTAGTCTTCATCTTGGAAGGTGCGGTATTTTAAGGAAGCGTCTACCACATTCTACAGTATATACAACACCACCTTGCATTCAACTGAATGCAGAACAGGTCCTCAGTTATGAGGCTCCTCATTTTTGGAAAGAATCCACCTTCAAATATCAAATTGAGAACAAAATTGCAGTGACGTTTCTTTGTGCTATCTTGCGCGTTTACCTGCTGCTATACTGCAAAACATAGCTAGAGACTGTGGTTTTTATTAATAAAAACAGTTTTTGATGTTTGTGTCCTCTACTTGCCCGTCGCTCGCAGCATCGCGTTTGGAATGCACGGCCCTCCTTTGAAGTGACAATTATTTTAGAAATATCTTTTCGTGTGAAATTATTTTATCATTAATTGTAAATTCTCACGACCACGTACAATAAATCAGACGGTTAAACTGCAATACCGTATTTCTTTCTTCTCAATAACCTAAAAAAAAAGTCTAGTTGTGAGGAAATTGCTTAGGTTGATCAAAAACCATTTGCTTGATGGCCGTTAACATTAAACATCTGATGAATGCAAAGGGAAGAAAATCTTTACAAACTGCAGTCAAATCAGTGTCATTTCTTTAGTTGTGTGCCATAACGAAGGAGGAGCAAGAGAAACAGGAAGCAGAGGAGGGGGAAAGGTTAGGGTGAGAAGGAGGAAGGTGAGTGGAGAGTGAGAAAGAGGAGGCATTGAGTTCATAACAATGGAGTCACACTTATAAGTGGTTTGCCCTTTTGTAACACGCTAAACACTTCGGTAAGATTATTCACCCAAGGATTAAAAAAACAACAGAGGGTAGTCGTTGACTCTGCACGTTCGCTTTCGTGGGAACTGGTGCATCCGGATTTTAAAAAAAAAATTTCTTCATGAGGAACTGCGAATGAGACTTCGGAATGAGGGTGATGCTGACCCGACTAAGTCCTTCATGCCCCCGACCAACCGATGGGGATTTCAACTGCGTGTTGACCACTCATGGTCTGAGCTAGCACGCACTTGAATGGCCAGAGTTGACTGCTTGTGGATCTAACAAGTTGGCCTTCTGTGGGCATGAAGGGGGTCAACACGGTCAGTCAGGACAAAGCGGTGGTGGGGGTACTGGGCTCTCATCTCCGTCGGTCTGGTGGAACAACGATCTACGCTGCCCACCGGGAGGTGGTTGGGAAAGGGATAAAAAAAAATTGTGGGTGTTTTAATTTTTAAAGAACAACGTCCTCCCTACTCTGTCCTTGATTCCTCTTAAGGTCAGCGGCCTCAAACCCCACCTCCCCCCAACTCCGACCCATTCCTCTCTGAGGACTCGGCGCCGGTCAACGTTCGTGCCAGACCCAAATCTCTGACGCCGAAGAAGTACAAGACGGAAAGGATGACCCGGGCCGATCAGAGGACAGCGAGAGCTTAGACGTCAGCTAAGATGGATGCCTGGCTTATCGCCTGTCACGGGAGTTTTTAACTGCCCCGCGTAGTCTCCTTGTCCACTTTTGTTTCGTCATTCTGTCTTCCTCCTCTGTGTGTGTGTGAGAGAGAGAGAGGGGCATGAGATCAAAAGTGATGTCCAGGCTAGGGCTGGCACCTCGGGAACCAAGGGAAGATGAACAACCTCGAAAGAAAGAAAGAAAGAAAGAAAGAAAGAAAGAAAGAAAGAAAGAAAGAAAGAAAGAAAGAAAGAAAGAAAGAAAGAAAGAACAGCTATGGGAAATCAAAAATTAATGACAAAAGAGCGTTGTGGAAGGAGACAGGTTGCCGTACAGCGCGAAGGATTCCCGCTGAGCATTCGGGAGGGATTCCCACAGTCTAGATCCGTGTCCTGGGTGCAGCGCGTGGGGTCGTGCCAAGTACGGACAGATCTGACCCACACTCTGACAGCTGATCCGTCTCATTCGAAGCGCCGAGCCAACCGTTCGTGACAGTGAGTAGCACATCGGGGGCTGGGAGCGCGTGAGCATCGCTTGCTGACTTCCTGGGCATCTTGCCGCACAGACCTTGCTCTCCAGCATCGGTTCCGCCTGGCGAGGGCTTTTAGCAACTCGAAGTAAGGGCAGGTAATCTTTCGTCGTGACAGTTAACGGTCTGCTACGTCAGATGCCAGGACGTTTGTAAATGTTGAATCTTTTATGTCTTATTTGAATGGACTATAAGGCGCTTGTAGAGAATCTTGTGGTCGGAGAACAGACCCAACTAACTGTGTTTTGGTTCTCTGCGTTTCCGTCACATTCTGGCCTCTTTAATGGGTCTCTACACACACATACACACACAAACGCACGCACGCACACACACACACACACACACACTCTCTCTCTCTCACACACATACACATACACATTACTCGCAACTGACAAAGACCATCATCATCGTCATCATTATAATCATCATCAACATTATCTCCCCGTTGACTTGGAGACTCTTGGGTCCCCATCGACTTGGCAACCAGCTTCTTCCATTTCTCTCTATCGTCTGTCAGTCTCTGGGTTTCTACAAACGTTAGGTCAATCCGCTCTTGGATGTTGTTTTTTCGTATTGCTTCTTTGTTATACCTATCTTCCCCATGACTACAACAATACACTTCTATGTTATACACACACACACACACTGTCTCGGATTGCCGGGAGTCAGGACAAAACATCGCGAAGCCATAGTGCGACGGAGCCAGTGGAAGTTTTGAAGAAACTTGAGCGCGAGTGTGGTCTCACTGTAGGGAATTTGAACGGGACCGACGGGGATCTATCCTCACCACCCCCGAAAACCCACGACCGCCCATCCCTCGTCCTTGGAAGGCCTGTTAGGCAGTTGCGATGGGCGGTTTAAAGTATTTTGTTTCAAGGAAAAAAGATTTTAAAATTTTAAAGATCTAACATGATCGATAAAGACAGAGTTGACGCCGCTGGGCTCAGTTACCGTGGGACCAGAGACAGGAAATTAGCAAAAGTCGCCAAGTCTTGTGGCTGTGTTCATGTGCGCATAATAAGACTGTCTCAGTCACGCTAACTCACTCAGGTGATTGATGTTAAAGAGCTGGTTTGCTTCATCGAAGAGTCAGAGGGCGTGTTGCGTAAGAAGAGAAAAAAATCTAGCAAATGACAACCGAGCATCTGTCCAAACTACATTACAGCGACAAATGTATTACAGTGACAAATGCATTACAGTGACAAATGCATAGAACAAGAACTGTGCGTGACTGAGAAACGGAAGATGTCTACATATCCCTAAACTGGAGATGAAGTCGCTTAACAGATTTGAAAGTGTATTGAAGAATTCCTTGTGCTTACCATATGTTGTCCGTTTGGTTGATTAATGAACATTACACGTCTAAAATCACATGCTGCCGGATACTGATGTGGAAGAATGTTTTAGCGCGATAGGGAGAGAAGCACCATCATGCTAACTAGCCTAACACATTGTCATTAGACGTAGGAGCATTGACACTGTACCTCGTCTGTCATGTCGTTCGGTGTTGTGGTACCTTTCTCTTTACAAACCTATCGCCTGCTATCATACAGACGCTGAATATCTAGCGCATCAGACATGAACCAGTTCAGACCAGTCCTGGTACAATATTTACATAACTATTTCAGAACAATAGCACTGGTATTGTTTAAGCCAACATACGAAACTAAAACAGGATTAATTTTCTAATCTCTATACTTGCTGCATTCCCACGCAATTTCTACTTTCATGGTCACAGAAGTTTAACCAAGAGACTAAGTTGCAAGCTCTCTATGGCAATAATTATGCAGCCTTTCCTCATTCCTCATTAGCTTTCGTATATAACTCGCCATCCTTAACCTCGCTTGAGACATCGAAAGTCACTGAAATTACAGGAGAAATAAAACAAAGGAAAGTGGAGCAGGAAATTGGTGGGTGGAGGCAGGTGGAGAGAAGCTTACGTTTGCGCTGCGTTGCGAAAGGAATGCCTTACAATTATGTGGATAATCTGCCGACAAAAATAATCGGAGCTTTCACTTGTTGCGCTGCAGTGAGCTCCCCTGACCGACGTAAGGCTGATGCAAGGCAGAATGCCGAGGCTACCCCCCGGAGACAAATCAGTCGTAACCAGTTTGAAACCACGCTAACAGGAGTACAGCAACAGGGGAAGGGACGGCTGGTCACATTACGTTGACTGGTCTTTGCACGGAAGCGAACATCTGCACAGGGTACTCACATACTAGATTTTTGCGGGCTTGTGTTTCGCCACTCTAAATATTTTTTCACACTAAATACATGTAAAAAGTGTTAAACAGGCGCAAAATATGTGTAAATAGTATGTAAGACGTAAGATGTGTTCTAAGTGTTCTTAGCATGCCTCTACTTGACTGAACACTTCCTGCCGACACACATCTGGGACATTATTAGAAAAGCATTTATACATTTTCCGGCCATTTAAACACTTCGGACAACACAGACCAGAATATTTTATACAGCAAAGCGTTCTAGATCAATGTAAAATGCGTTCTGTTTCGGTAACAAAATAAGTGTTCTAATTTTGTTTACAGTGTGGAGACGAAGGCGCCTATGTTAACTGACGAATGAATGTGCATGTGCGAGAGTGAGTGTGGTGGGAGGGTAGGGGTGTGTGTGTGTTACTGAAGAGTAATGAAGGAGGGAGGGGGCGAGATGTAAGTAAGCAAATTACAACGTCGACTGCGACTGAACTGCAAAATCGCGCCAATAGTCTTCAGGAAAATGGAAAAAATCAATGCCGCGCAGGAAGCAGGCAGCAACACACCAATAGAATCCATATGTCGTGCATGATGGATAAGATAACAAAAGTTGCAAACAGCTGGTGTGACAAAAGCTCGTGGCAAGCACACGCCGTCGAATTTTCTTATCCGTCCATCCGTTCGTCCTTCCAACCAACAAACCGACCAACGAACTACCTACCTGCAGATATTCCAAGCAGTCGTAATTGAAAACAGAATTTCCTTTAAAAAGAATCCGATAGTTTCCCTAACATGGGCGGGAAAAAGTGGAAATGCAGTCTGTTTCCTTCCTTCTCATCCTCTCTCTCTTTCTCTTTCTGAGTGATGCATGCATGCGTGCGGGCCCGCGTGTGTTTATTATGCGAAAGCAGTAAGAAACTTTTACATCTTTTGCAGAGAATGTAGAAGAAAGGATGACGATGACGAAGAAGAGATAAAGAAGAAGAGACAGCAATGATGATGAGAAGAAGAAACAGGAGGAGAAAGACCAGAAGATGGAGAGTGAGGAGAGGCAAAAACGAAACCAAAAAAAAAAAAAAAAAAAAAAAGAGGAAGGAGGCAGGACGAAGTAAAAGAAAAACCGTGGGTGAAAAAAAGCCAGTTTCCAATTTTCTAAAGGCTCCTATTGACAGTATCGCGGTGCCAATCATGTTTCCCTCTTCTTCTGTCAGACAGCCAACAGCAAAATTTCCAGGTGGTCTCCCCGGCAAGGATAAGACGTTACAAATGGAAATGCAGTTATCACCGGCTAGGTTTGCAGACGACAAATTACTTACGTCTCCCAGTTTGCAGAACCCGACACGTCCATCCCAGATTGTTTAAAACGACCTGTGTCCTTCATTATGATCTTAAATGTGATTCAGTAAAGACTTTCCTTGTTTCCAGATAAGGATGTAAAGTCTGCACGAACGCGATTAGAAGAATAAGGAAGAGAAGGGGGTGGTGGAAGGGGGAGGCAGTGGGGAAGGGAGCGGGAGAGGGAGTGGGGAGGAGTAGAAAGAGCAGGGGAGGAGAATCCCAGACCTGCTCGTTTTAAAGATGGAGGAAGTGTTAACAAAATCACTTAAGACAGGGAAGAATCTGAGCAGATGGCTTAAGCTATTAAAAAAACACAGGCAGGAGCTTCAACATCGCTAGCAACTTACCCAAACATTTACTCGCTGTTCACAACGTTCCGAGCTCGACCCAATGCTATGGAAAATCACCCCCATGCCATACCCCCTTCTCCTCGTCTCCGCTTTAGACCAAAATAAAAAAAATGGTGTTTTAAGATTCCAGACAAATGCGTTGTTGCTGACGACTTAGGTGTCAAGACGCAAATTCTGTTTATGACAGCAAACATTGTCTCGGAGTTGAAATGTTTTTCAGGGTCTGACGTGAACATCTTAGTGGTCTGCTTGCAGCGTTTCTGCACGAACATTCTAGCGGGCATTCCTCCACTGCCTCTCTTTTTCTCTCTCTCTCAACTGTTATAGAGACCTCGTCATAAAAACATTCAGAATTCTCTCTCTCTCTCTCTCTCTCTCTCTCTCTCTCTCTCTCTCTCTCTCTCAACTCTTATGTAAGAGGCATTTACCACAAGCTAAGGCTTCAATTGTCTCACACTGGAACCTTACAGTACTTACTTATCCCCTTCCGAACAAAGTTAACCAGGTTCGTTTGGGAAAACATGGTGTTGACGACTTTCTATGCCATATTTAAGCTATTTAAATCTTCCTTAACGCAGACATCTTTCCGTGTGGGATACTTTAGTATTAGAGTTGACGATGCCAGTTATATTGTAGCACAATTTGACTCTCTGTCTCTCTTAAAACTCCTTTTTGCCACCTGGATGAAATATATTTAACATTACTTATTCATTTACCAATAATATAATATAATATAATATAATATAATATAATATAATATAATATAATATTTAGCATGATTTACGAAAGAAATGTATAATGTCATATGTCACTCCTAGGGTATCACCTGTCACTCTTAGTTTAGCCTGCTAGCTCCTCCCCTTCTCTTCACACCTAGGCAGGTGAGTGATACGCCATTGGTCATGGCAGCTGCCCTGCTCCACCTAGTCTGACCAGAACCGGTTTAGCTGAGATTAATGCGTCAGAACGACTGCTACTTAAGGAGGCAAAAACGCGATTACAGAGATACACACACAGAGACAGGACATGGAGAGAGAGTTAATGTAGGAGGATCACAAGAAGTGGACACGTGTGGACCCACGGATCGCTACCCCTTGCCATCTTAGCCCAGACGTAAAGAGCAAAGGACTCCAGCATCTCACGCAGGTACCCGGGGTGTATTCTGCCGATTACTAGACAAAGTAGTAAGTGACTGTTGTTGTGCCTTGTAGGACTGCTCTTGCCATAGATTATCTTAGAGTCTGGGGCTCGTGTTGATTTAAGATAGGTGGTTTCATCCTGCCAGAGACAGGAGACGTCACAAGCTAGTGGCCGGACGTTCGTCAAAAGGGAGGTAGCGGTAGTGCTGGTTGTACAGTGTCATAACTTCATTGTCGGTCGTTGAATAGCTTTCGAGCTGTGTATTGCAGTAAAGCAGTGGTTTTAGTAGTGACAAGAGTAGGTGCTCTGTTGTTGGTCACTTACTGATAGCTTTAGAGTTGTGTATCGCAGAAGTAGTGGTTTCAGTAGTGACAACAGTAGGAGCTCTATTGTCGGTCACTTACTGTATTTGTGTATTGAGCGGGATCATAGGCCGTTTTGCAATTTGATTCCCCCTCTGGAGTTTGATTATCTTCTTTGTCTGATACCACATGGTATGACGTAATCAGGCAGCGTCTTACCCTAGACACGAGCACGGTGATTCTTTGTAAATAATCTGTAGATATATTTGGTGTTGTCGAGCCAGTTAGTGTTTGAAATATATGTTGAATAACATTTCGCTACAGTTGTGTCTTTTACGAGGGTGGGGGCTCTTGAGCTAGAAGTGTTTGCCTGTGTGAGACTGAGCGAACGTGTCAGAGTATCAGAATCTTTTCCCTCGGTAGATTTCTCAAGTTATTCGCATTATTTCATAGCGTCGTCACCCTCTGGTGTAGAAACCATTGACCTGTTGCAGTAAAGGTTTTGGTGACGATTGCTCAATTAAATCTACATTTTACGAGATCACCATAAAAGTTTGTCCAGTAATTCTGAGAAGTGGAGTCCAATCAGTTAAGGTACGGCCCGCCACTTCACATATCCTCAGGAAGTTCTACACACGCCACTCGCTATTTAGATACGTTCTCATAACCTCTAAGAGTAATACAAATATACGTCGTCTCCAGCGACTTTTCTCTACAGCCAAACAACTAAGAGACAGATTCTTTGATGCCTGAATGCGGAACAATAATAAACTGAGCATGTCATCACCGATATGTACGTGTGCATATATATGCAGCGACCTCACCGATACGAAAGCTACCTATAACATATGTATCTTTGAAGCCAGCAAAGACTTTAAAAGTTCATATCCTGGGAAAAGGGCTTCTGTGCGTTTTTATTAAAAAGCGAGGAGAATGGCGGTTGTTGTCGATCACTCATTATATTGTAACTAATTGACTAACGACAAACGAACGCTGATATCTCAATTAACTAGAAATAAATAAATACTGTAATGTCTCTGGTCTTCATTATTCAAGTGCTGACACATCTCTAAAATACATACAGCCTGCTTTTACAGGATTTTGACAGAATGTGTAACCTGAGTTTACAGAATCTGTTTAAAATAGCCATCGGGGAGTCCGTTTTAGTTTAGATTTTCTAGTTGACATTTTTTGAAAACAGAATACTTAAATAAATTTACAAATATACAAGTGCAGGTGTATGCATTGTTAAATATTTTTAAAATCACGCGTATTTATGTATATATTTAGAAGTGCATACACACAAATACCTGTCTTTTCCACAGCCCACCTTTCAACGACAAGACGTCACAAAGGTGTAAATGATAACATACGCTAATTTTGAGACATCCTGGCACGAAGATTACAGAGTTTCCCAAGATTTGCCCAGAAGTCGTTAGGGCCATCAGCTTTAAAATCGGAACTGATAGGAGCGCTGGCAGAACACAGAGACCTGTTATGGAGTTTCCTGCTCCGCCGATAGTTCGTAAACGTCAGCGAGTGATGATCTACGAAACCGCACAACTGTCGTTGGGTACCGCGTCTGGACGCTGAGCCAATCAGGTATGAGAATCCGAAACCAGTTTGAGATAACGACAAGGTTATCAGGAAGGTTGATGTGTTGGTCTATCAGGCGTCATTAAAGCTTCATTTGTGTGCCAAGAACACATCCTCTTATGTCCTTACACCCGCCAGTCATGAACGGATAATGATTACATTTTTAAAGACAAAAGTCGCCCATAAATAAACTAGATAATTATTCAGTTATAAATTACAGCTCAAAGCGAGAGATTTCATTAAAACAAAAATTGCACTAAGACTTTCAGTACTCAAACGAAACGACATTTCATCTAAACAACCGCGAAGAAGAAAACGGGAGACTTTACTACCATGGCTTGTCTTTGGCTTTTGACCATTTTTGCCGATGACCCATGACCCTGTAAACTAGCTGAGGATATTGGACAGCAGATACGTGTACTTCCAGACATTCTACCAGCTGTGCATACTCGCAAGTTATGTCAACTGAGTAAAGATTTCTGGTGACGGTAAGGTGTGCTGTCTACTTTCTCTGCATTGAGCCACAGCACAAAATCACATTTAAAAACAACTACAAAAGCACCCCTCCGCCATATTTCTCCTTCATACCATGTTCATCTTTATGAAACACTGAATCAAGCAGCACAGACTGGTTTCTTCTCTTTGAAGAGGGTTTGTGATGCAGGCAGAAGGGAACGCAAGGCAGCCACTTGTCCCATAATATGACAGTAGTATCTGCGCGGGGGCCCACGTATAAAAAAACAGGAGAGTGACATTTCCTGCGAGAGATAGGGATAAAGAAAAGAGAAGGTTAGAGCGTGCCTCACCTATCTCGTGGTGGTAGTTACTGGTACTTGAGATACCGGTTACACTGACCAGGCTTCTGGTGTGACTCAGGGGCGAGCCTGCAAATGCCACAGTCGTGAAGAAGGGTAGAGGACAGGCGATAGTGGTTCCGTTTTCAAGGCACCCTTGTCCTGTGAGCTCAGATGTCAGTTCTCGGTGAGGGGCCTTCGTGGAGAGATTAGCAGAGACGGCAGGCCCTTGCACTTGAAGTTAGAAGACAGGTCCTTCATGCAGTCCACGAGGCGCCGCAACAGACTGCAATCATCAGTTTTCGTGGTCTGTCAGAAACACGGTTTGTAAACAGTGCCACAGGTCATGCCATTGTTTTCGTCCTCACACATTCTACAGGGTGTGACAGGCTGATCACTTTCTCGGTCTCTCAGGAATACACTTAATGGGAGCTGCAACAGACAGCTGTCGCCAGTTACGTTGTCTTTCAGGAATACATTCAACGCTCCCCGCAACACACGGCTGTCGCCAATTCCTTCAAGATTCTTAAAAAGCACTTTCAACCCGCGCTAGAGCAGCCTGCTGTCATCAGCTTATTGTTCTCTCACGAGCACAGCCCACCAAAGCGGGAACAACAATAGTACAGACCCCTTCTGCAGGGACTGGCCCGTTCCCGGCCATCCAGTGACCACGCGTCCGAGCGCAAGGATCAGAGTATTTCAAGACCTGCAGCAGGCGCTTTGCAGGACCACGAAGAAATCTCCATTCCCCACTTCATCTTCGTCGAGCGCGCGAGAGTTGGCCGAGTGTTCTGCAAGCTTGTCTCCGCTCACAAGTCAGCCGCAGCAGAACGGCAGGGCACAGAAGTCGACGGAAACAGCAGCACCTGAAGGGAAACGAGGACTTAGGGAAAGCTTAGCGAAAAGAGGGGAAGTGTACATATTGTTTAGTGCATCAGACAAGGCTGACGTGTTGCCAGTTAAAAGATGGCGAGGACCCGGCAAAAAGAAAAAAAAAACGGTGGCAGGGGAAAGTTTAGTGCAGGGAAGAGTCTATCTGAATTTGAACCAAGGTACACGAGAGAGAGAGAGAGAACACGGATGCTGCACCAGGCAGCCTAGTGTCATTTTTCAGGGAATCACTATCTAATCTGTTGAGATAGGTCTGACCGTGGCAGCACCACCGCCACATTTTTCACGGACGCGGCAGTCACAGTGTATCTTTTCTTTTGGCCTCTGGAATCTTGCCGTCTGAGGGCTTCCCACTCCCCCCTCTCTTTCTTTCTCTTTCGTCCTACCGCTCACTTCACTCCCTTGCCTCCCCTACTCCAGTATTCTCCCTTCGTTCTGCCTGCAACCGCCCTTAAAGGAACAGAATCCGGCATTATTCTGGATCCAATTAAAAGCCTTTTTGTTGAAGCGCACAGCGAGACGCAGACTTTGAACTAGAAAAAGAACGCCCTCATTTTATTGCTAAATTATATGTAGGCTTGGGATCCGACCTATAAAACAGTGAACTCTTGTCTTCTTGTTCTCTCCAAGTTTCTGCTTCTTATTGTTGTTCATCGTCATCAATAAAATTGTCATCTTTGTCATCATCGTCGTCATCATCATCATCATCATCACCATCAACACCTTCGGCGGTGGCATTGTCGTCACATGACAATCCATGCTTGAGTGTGCAGTGGGAAAGGTCAATGGGCAAGCGGTTGCATATTCAGCTGCATTTGTCTTTTGCTCGTCTAGTAGTCTTTGCTTGCAGTTCGAGTTTTATTCAAGTTTGTGAAAAAATCTCATTTTGACATTGGTAGGTAGGTGATTTCAGAGGGACAGTACTTCTACCTCGCAGTAATTGTGGTTTACAGGCGGAGGGAATGGGGTCCTGTTACTAAGCCACTCTCGGAAAGAAACACCGGACTGACAGCTGTAGTAAGACAACGAGTGCGAAGAAGCAGCTTAGTGTTCTGGGGAACAGATGGAACACAATGTTTAACTCCAGGAAATAATCCTTGACCACTTCTGGATTCGAACCAGCAACATCCAGACGCTACTCGGCAGGTAGTCTACCTACAGAACTATCCCGGTACCAGTTTGTCATGTCCGCTCCTGCGTGCCCAAAAGGAAGTCTCATGCAACTGTTTGTCATATTAACTATCATGCTTCGAGAGTAATGGTGACTGCGGCCTGTCGTGGTGCAGTGAAAGTTGTTCTAACTAGACGAATCTTCCTTGTGAATCTAATTTTGTGGATTTGTAAGCTGGATTCGGTTCGGGGGTGCAATGGACGTTGTTCTAATGAAGGACATTAGCACTCACCATGCAGCTCCGCAAATCAGGAACAAATACATTTATCATTGATAAGATGCAGACAGCTTCTTTTATGAAACCGTTATTATAAGCCTTAATACTATATTTGAAACTGAAAGCAGCCCCAGACAGACGGAAGGACATCGTCATGACAGGACCGGTGAGGGTTGGTCAGGCACGTTTTGACACTAAAAGATGCTAACATCAGCGTGAACAAAAACCTTCACCTTTGCTGTCATTTGCTTTCATCGCTGTCTTCCTGCTATTCTTCCTGTCCTCTGCTTCCTGCCTATCAAGCGTTGCTGCTGCAGTGTGTACTTAGCTAGTAACCCTACATCGGATTTCCTTTCGCTTCGTCCTCATCGGCCCCTCCGCCATATTGAGAGAAGCTGGCGTCTGGCTTCGCGAATTCCAGCAGGTTTGTTTTCGGCAGTGTTAGAATGCGCGCGCTCCTTGGAAGCACGAGGGGTGAAATTTAACACCGGTAACCTTACACTTACCAGCGAGCGTGTGCTGGCCTGAGTGAGTTTGTGAGTAGATGGGTGGATAGGTGGGTGGGCGAGTGAGTGAGTAACTGAAATATCAGAATAGCGAAGTTCGTCTTCGGAGTATACACAATTGGGCAAAAGTACTTCAGAAACGTAGCTATTTTAATTGTGCATTGCACGGAGTTCGGTTCCCAGTAATCTTTGACACAGCCCTGTAGCAGACTATGTAACAGCCCAGATGACTTTCCTAAACACAAGAGGACGCTAAGTAATGACGTCAGCGCTTCCACAGTCGACCGTAAGAGGTCTGGCGTCACTACCTAGCGTTCCTCGCGTCCTTCGTAGCCCTAGCTTCTAGGAAACTCACTTCTGCTAGCTGAAAATCCGCGGGTAACGGTCGCTGGAGCGCAGACGTCTGCTTCCAATTAAAACTAGTGGGAGCATACAATTAGCAACAGTGCAGCCAACCAACGGGATACCGCGGAAGGCGTAAATTCCGCCTGCCGACAACGTGGCATGTGCCACCACGATCAGTATAATCCGTGACAGGAGAACTCTCTCCCGTATGCATCGGTGATAGAGAAAGAGAAAAAAAGGACAGACAGACAGACAGACAGACAGACAGACAGACAGACAGACAGACAGACAGACAGACAGACAGAACACGATTTTAACGACAAACCGACCATGGAATCCGTATCAAAGAGAGAGAGAGAGAGAAAATAAAGAAAAAAAGAAGGAAAGACTGGATTGATGGAAGGAAAGAAATACTTATAAGACGATGGATTTCCGGAGGGACCAGGACAAATGTCATGCCGTCACGTTACGACTTGAGCACGGACCTGATTCGATATCACTGGTCTTCGTTCGTCGTGTTTCGGCGTGTCTTTTTTTCTGTTTTCTGAAACTCCACAGACACCTGCAGCCATCTTTCTTCGTGACAAACGAGACGCAACACTTCAAGAGGGAAATCCTATCTTACCAGGGCACCAGGCCTACCAGCAGGATGCAAGGAAACACTTTAGGGCTGCGAAAGTTAATTGGGTTAATGAGGATTATTTATGGACAAGGATGGCAGTGTTATCGCTTCAGTAAAACTGTCCCAAAAAATTCAGCCCAGAAGTAAACGAGCAAAGCAGACATGGCGGAAAACATGGTTGAAGACATAATGGGGAAGACAGCTGTGACATGAATCTTACGGTGTCTAGATAGAGGCGTTCATCACACAAATGGAGATAACAGCAGTTGTTTCACGGTTTAAATAGCAGACCATTATTATTACATAAGGGGACGTCACTGCGGTCATTACCTCAGGAGAGACGAGTAAGCAAGTGTGCTTCACGACTTGCAAGTGAAGTTTTTTTGTACAATTATGTTTCTCTTTCTAAAACGACCAAGGGCATCTGGGCAGAGTTTGATGCCAGCAAAGCATACCAACCTTTACAGAGACGGGTGTGCACTTATCTTTTTTCCCAGCCGAGAAAGACCAACCATCCACAAACAATTTTAGCCGAGCTTGGTGCTAACAAAACATCCCAGTGATCCATGCACTAACATGCCAAGAGAGTTTGGCTGAACGTGTGACGCTTATGCAAGCCACTAATCGTTGACTTAAACGTCTGCGAAGACAGTTATGGGTTGTCATGGCAACAAAAGAGAGAAATAACGAAAAGCCACAACTTCAGGGACAGACAATCTGACGACGCACAACGCAAGAGCTCTCCATTCAAGTGTTTGCAATCTTTTTTTCCGCCGGAAGTAGGAGGGCGCAGGCCTGGTATTAAGGACGCCGAGAGAATGCATGCAGACCTGAAGTGCTTTAACAGAGCTCGAGACCAGAACTGTTTCAATGCGATCTAAGAGATAAAAACAATTAGCAGCTACGATTGGTTCTCTTCTCGCTGCGGCATCAGCAGGATTGCTGTCACGTTTCAATAATCAAGAATCAGATAATGAGTAGTTCTTCATAAGTCAAAGGTGTGTTAATTATCAGCAGAGGAAGTCTACCCACCACCACATCGGTAATCAACTAAGGCCAACATGTCAACAAGCGGCTCAGTAATCAAGGCTTTAATCATCAACGCATCTCGGTTGTTTAGGCGCACGTCACCTTAAGCAACTTAGTAATCATGGCAGGCTGGTTACTGCGACCTGCGTCGCTTCAGCAATAAAGTGTAATAGTGATATTAATACAACATCTGCGTAATTACGAGTTACTAACCTCAACGCATCAGTAATCAAATGTTAGTCAAATAGTTTATTTTCGGTAATCAAGGATTAGACGGACACTAAACCTCCCTCCCTCTCTCTCACCCCCCCCCCCGCGTAATCAAAACAGACAATCACTATTGCATCAGCAGTTAAAAGAGTTTGGCATACAGCAGCACCGCAGTAATCAAAAGCAATACGAACCAAAACGCATTCAGCATTCAAAGTTTAGACGCACACGAACGTCCAGCTAATCAAGTAGATCGGCGGATGCGATGGCCATCCGACCATTAGTAACCAAGGTGGAGACTACTATCAGGGTTCCAGCATTTAAAGATCAGCTAGAGTCGTCATTACCAACCGTATAACGCTAACCCTCCTGTCTCTGTGCCTTGTGCAAAACGCAAGGTGACTCACTGAAAGAGATCAATAACCATACCAAGCGTGTCTCGTGCCATCTTGTTTTTTTTAATGCTGCTTCATCTAGTGCACACGAACAGCCTACCCGCCCCATCCTGCACCCCAGACAACCTTTTTCGGTGACAGGTTAATAAGACCTTGACCTCTGTCTCCTGTCCAGGTCGACTTCGTGACGAGAGAAGCCCTGACAATAACAATCACTATAAGACCAAGACCTAATTTACAGGGCTTTACGACCACTGACAGAACTATTAGCAGACCAGTTAGGGAATTAAAATACGAAATCAGTGACGGAAAACTCGCGTCATGGTGTTTGGTCTTTGGTGGCGAGCCAGCAGCCAGAGACAAAAGGAGATTTGAGCGTTTGGCTCATGGTTTTCGACGCTTTGGCGACATATGCGTTACCCCTGCGCCACCGCGCGTCTTGACAATGTCGTGAAACATAGGTTGTGTAATATTTTCAGCTGTATCAAATCACCGTTTCTCTTCGGCCATCATCTGGTTATTAATATTTTTACATCTTCTACGAAACATATCATAAAGTAGCTCAATAACTTCATGGAATTCTGAATAATACATAGTAATCGTTTCGCACATTGTAAAAGTGTCGGTTAGGCGACATTTTGACAAAAATGACAAGCGACAGCAGAAATATTTCATTATGGCAGAATTCGATTGACACAAGGTTCCGAGTGTGACACATGGAACCATAAACGGAGTGTCATGCTATTACTCATGCTGATCCTGACAGCACGTCATTCAAGGCGGGGGAGGGACAGCGTCTTGTTATGTCGAGAGGTGGTCGAGAGAGAAGAAATGCATGTCGCGATTCTTTCAATCAATTTTCTCTGCTCTCCAACGCCTGTCCACTATTTTGCACCGACGATTCTCCAAGTGGCTTCGAGGTCTTCAGAAGTGGCCTAACAGTCTCCCTGGACGATTGCTAAAGGCTGTGACACCGATGCACCACCCACATCCTGTGGCCATCACTTGACACGATATTGAAGGTTGGAAACTTAACGCCAGTGAAATGTTGGGGGCTACAATTTCTGCTTCTCGTGCAGGGCAAAAGCGTGATGCCAAGAAACGGAATCCCAGAAGAGGGGCCGGGGGAGTGGAGGGATGGGGAAGGGAGACCTGAAAGGAAAGCGGGAGCTAGTAAACAGATGGAGAGACCTGGCCAACGCGGGACTTTGCGCATGACACATAAGAGGCAAAGGCTGAATGAAAGGCGAAGGGCGACAGTTCCAGAAGATGCCAGCTTTCTGACCCTCGCCGTCCCGCTGTTGGTAATTTCCTGTCTTCTGTCCCACCCCCTACCCCCATTTCTCCTGCCCTACAACCCGCACCCCTCGGCAGTGACGTCTGTCGTCTCTCGCTCAGTGAGACACAAGTCGGTGACGGCCATGTCTGAGCGACCGCCGACAAGGAACAGGATTTTTAATGAGTGCTGTTTGGCAAGTCAGGACTGCGCGTTTCCGCTCACTGACAACCTCCAGGGACTAAAAATGGTGGCACAAAATTCAAGTGCCTAAGGCTAGTCGTCCAGCTAAAGGACTCTTTCCACACTAAGGCTCTAAAGAAGATCTGAATACAGTTCTCATGTGTGAGATTAAGTCGATCAAATTAAGGGAAAAGTCACAGACGTCCAGAACCTTCTATTCTAGCTTCAGTATGTTCAAAGACCACCCGTATCGCTTGGTTATCGTGTGTGTGTGTGTGTGTAATATCAATAGATATTTTCATTCACAAGCTTTTTGGTGTTATTCAGAGGAACGTACTCAAGTGTTTGTATTAATGCCTATCAACAAAAATAGGATCCAGAAAAGCGAAATAACATAAAGGCATAAAGACATGCATGCATGCATGGAGCCGAACGGATAGATAGATAAACAGGCAGGAAAGCAAACCGAATGAAAAACAAGTAACCAGCACTAGCAAGATCGATGATTGGGAACGACGGCCAGCCAGCCATGGCAAGCCACCATTTGGCGTGATCTTGTTTCTGTTCTCGATCATCGTGTCTCCTCGACAAGTGAGTTATACTCACTGGGCCAAAGACACCGCCAAGGGCAATTCCATTCTGTAGGCTCCCAAACTGGCGCACAATGGGGTACAGTGCTGCCATCACTTCACAACAAGTGTCACAGAACAGAAATGGGAGGGAAGAAAATACTGCTTATTGACCACGTGCACGGGGGAAAAAACCGAAGCGATGTTTTCAATACGCTCTGGATCGCGGCTGGCCCCTCTAGTAGGGAGGAACAAAAATCTCAGATTGTTGTTGGCCTTAAAAGAGCGTTGCAGTTGCCTGTAATCAAAATTATAATGTGACTGATGGAAGTTGGCTATAGTAAGAATCTTCTCTCAGCTTGCAGTCCAAAAACAGGAAATGCATTTAAGGGAAGACCGAATACAAACTGAAAGTTTGCAAAAGAAGCGAATAATGGTATGAAAATGCGGCAGAGAGGTTATGTAACCTCCCCCAGCTCAGCGGGCCTGCAGGGACAGACCTGCAAATATCTCAAAACTAAAACAGAAAAATCCACCCTTATGTTACCATTAGAAAACAAATCATTCAGCAAAACTAAATACATAAAATTAAAAAAGGACCCAAAACTTTTAGCAAATCGTTGAACTTTAACAAAGCATAATACCTGGCAACAAGCGACGTACTACTATTGATCAGTAGGAATAATTGGTTGTCAATGTTACTCTTTTGATTGTGTGATTGCGCGAGCTACGAGTGATCAGTTTAGTGTTTAAGCTGGTGCTCTCTGTGTGTGTGAGAGAGAGAGAGAGAGAGCGAGAGATAGAGGTAGAGACTGGTGTGGGTGACAAGTGGTGAAAATACAACATGGTTTATAGTTTTAGCTCACATTCTCCATTCCCAGCCATATGACATTTAGACCGCCAAGATGATAATGTCCTTTCAGATAACACACTGAGGACTGACAATGGCGCAGTGCTGTGTATTATCCGAATAAACAGAGGGAATCATGGCGGAGCCGACACACTGAAACGTCAGCAGCGAACACAAATATACATTGTTTCCACGTGCAGCCAGCCCCGCTGTTCTCACCCTCGCGCCACCGAGGAATCGCCGGTGTCCCGTGCAGTTCGCCAGGAGGCGTTGCTATAGTGCCCACACTTCACTTCCACCCTGTTTACCCTCCTGACTCCATTAATAATAAACTCCAAGAGATATCGGCAAAAACAGATGTTGGAAAACTGCAAATGGCGCGGCCTCGACTATCTCCTCTCTCCTCTACTTTGTCCTCTTCTTTTTTCCCCCTTCTCCCCCTCCTATGACTGCTGTTATTGCTGTTGTTGTTGTTGTTGTTGTTGCTGGTGGTGGTACGTATCCTACCCCAACTGCCAGTCAGTTTGTTTCAAAAACTGTTCATATTGTGTTTTGGCGTTTGTATCTCGTTTCGCTACTCAACTATGTTGAATAATTGCTATGGTCCTTCCAGACCTGAAAGAAGTTTTTCATCTGTCTGCAGTTTTCGTCATCCTGCTGGGATAATTAGTCTTTGAGAAGCCAGCCGAGCTCTTAGGCTTTTTTTGGCACGTTGATCTTTGATTTTCACTTTTCCCCTTTCTTGCATTGATAAATAATTTCAACTTAACTTGAAGATAATACATCGGTAAATAACTGTATTCCGTCTTTCTAAACTTTGATACATCTAGAACGAATCAAATCTGAACAGATGGTAGGGCTTATGTTCAATTTTTCTTTACAGGGAAATAGACAACCACATAGCGCGAGCGTTTCTGCCACACCTATATGTTTCTCTCTAGAATACAAATAGCTCCTTACTCTTAATCGCTCATCTCACACCTGCGCACATACACATCCCCATGCATACCTGTCGAGTACAAAAGTATTAAGCCGCTGACAGATTTTAGAACGCAGTCTTGGTTGCAGGAATATTGTGTAGTGCTGCCTCCTCTCCCATCAGAAGTACAGGAGTACGTCAAGAGGTCTGCGCGTGGGCAGATATACCGGGGCGTTCTTTATAATCTACGGTGCTGGGAGTTCCTCGTATTTCGAGTTAGTTGACCAGGCAGGCAGACAGACAGAAGAAAAGAACAGAAAAAAAGGAAAGAAAAAAACTCTGCAGTTGACGATCTGCATGAAAGACTGCTGGTGCCCGTGAACGATCGTGGCGTGCTCGTGACCCCGCAGGTCAAAGGCAACCACACCGACAATAGACAAGGACGGGGCACCCGCCAGGGTGTCTGGAGGCAAATCGCCTGCTTTGGCCGAGAATTATCGTTACGTAAAAGTAGCTGATGCACTGCGGGTTCCAGGAACGGGGAGAAATTTCCAGCTTGCTTTATCAGCTTGCATTGTCAGGAGGGTGGCTGGGGGTCTGTGAAAGGAAAGTGTGAAAGATGAATGAATGCGGAGCGTTGGGAAGCTGTAAATTTGTGTTTAGTGGCTGAGTCTGGAAGGCTAATACATCAAAGACAGGAAGACAATCGCAAGCTTACTGAATACGAAAATAAACGAGTTAATGAGACCAAGGTATAGAATATCACAGACGAAAAGAGGGCAAGATGGAAGCAGAGAAACGGCAATGGAGAATGGGTGGGGGGGGGGGGGGTGAGGGAGAGAGGCGGGACTTTAAAGGAAGCAAGCAATGCAAAACCCAAATATATCAATGTTATTGCTTGTTTTTTTTAAAATGTTATTTGTATCTTGGACCTGATCATTATCGGATAATTATAGCTGCTTCCATTTCCGGTCATTTTCAGCACTCACTCATTGATTCCTTCACGTTACACATGGCAAGCGATGAACAAAAGGTAACCTTTTGGAGTAATGGAAATTGTGTTCCAACATGCTGTTTGGGTAGAAGCCAACAAAAATCTCGATCTGCGTTATCTACCAGTCCAGATCGCCGCGGTGGTCTAACGGTTAAGACGTCCGCTTCCGAGGCGGGAGGTCGGTGGTTCGCGTCCCAGCCGGGACGTTCCCACACACAAGACTTAAAATTAGCAATCTAGCAGCTGCCTTCCCAGAAGCCTGGCACTGTAGGGAACAGTACTAGGTCTGGTTGGCCAGGTGTCAGTATAATGTGACTGGGTGGGACTGAGGCCTGTGTTGCGACATCAGTCCCAGTGTGGCAGCACGTTCACTTATCTCAAGCAACACCGTCCTGATATGTACCTTTCTTTGCGACTGGATGTACAGAACCAACCAACCAGCCAACCAACCAACCAACCAACCAACCTTATGTCAGACACTGAACAAAGAAACATCTCTTTATTTCAATCATTAGCAATTCTATAGGTGGCTTACCAAGCTACATATTTAAAAGATAAAATCCTGGAATAAATAGGTGGATGGAAAACTTGACAAGCAGACGAGGGGGGGGGGGAACTAACGCTTTGGGAGAAGAAAGATCCGAGTACCAGGCACAAGTAGCAAAGCTTAACGGTTTGTGAGAATTTGTGAACAGGCCAAGTACTGACAAGACGTACAGATACAGCACCAATGCCTGACTTTTGTCTGAAAAGGGCACGCTGACTGGCAGGCGAAAGTGCGTAATGCCCGACTCACAAATGCACTCGAAGAGACAAAGAAGTGTTGCATGACTCACAAAGTAGGCACTCACAGAGATATAGAAGTATTGTCTGACTCACAAAGTAGGCACTCACAGAGTTGTGGAAGAAGCCTACAGGTTAATTCACGAGATGGGTGCTCACATGTGTACACACACACACACACACAGAGCCCTGGCAAGACGCACACGGACACGTACATACTTACCCTCTACTAGCGCGCGCTCGCGTACTGGATACTCGGATGATTAAATAATTAATTAACGTTAGAAGGTGGATGCCCATTGGTTCAGAGTGAGTCCAAGAGGTACGGAAAAGACAGTTATATGCAAACATTTGTCAATCGGAGAACACTAAATTTGGTGACAAAACTGCGGATCAAATAACTTCTGAAATTATCAGAGCTGCTCCTGAAACCTACCCTCACCTTCACTAAAGTTAGAAAAGATAAAAGTTCACTTTAATAAAACTCTTGAGCGATAGGCGGCGGTAAGATCCAATCGGTCTGGCATCTTCTTCAAGACAAAGCTCCTGGAAGTCTGCCTAGCCCTAGCAGGTAGAGTCGTAGCCAAGTCCGACCCACCTAGCTGCGCCCACCCCTCGCGCGCACGAACACGACTCTCTGGGCCTGTAGATGCATATACTTGCACGAGGTCTTGGCTTGTCGGCAGAAGACTTCTAAGCCATCTTTCAGAAGCCGCTGCTGTTGGCCACTCGTCATCTTTCATCCGCCTAACGCTTGCCCAAACAGCTCGCCCTCCCTCCGTCCTCTTTTCGAGTGCTGGCTACACCCCCCGAAGCAAAACTCGAGGAGAGGCACGCGCCGGCAGGAACATTAGTGTAACATGTTTTCGCACATTTACCTTTCTGATCGCACGCAGCTGTCTCTCTGGCGCTGCCAGACAGGTGGAAAAATATTCTGCCAATCAGACAGCAGCGCTTCTCGAGAAAGGGAGGGAGGAGGAAGATCCTTCAGATTCTTTCAGGTGTGCCATTCCCCTTCCTCCCCAACTCTCACTTCTGTTAGCGGCGTGAGGGCGAAGGATTTGAGATCGTCTGTCATCTCCGACTTGACAGAAAAACGAAGAGCATCTTGCCGTGACGTGAAATCAATTTCAAAAGCGTAGCGCTTATGAAATCGATTTCAGAACGCACAACACTACTCACGGAATTGTAAAGCAAGATATCCTTCCGCAAAAACGATGACACTGAGAAATGTTCATCAGCATCCGATTGTCCTCCAGTCTTACGGATACCGAAGTCACTTCCGAACTCACAAGACAGAACTAAATTATGGCCTCCGCCCACAGGGAGCAAAAAAAAAAAAAAAAAAAAAAAGCCCGTTAGCTATAGACCATGTTTGCCCCCAGCAAGAACGGGTTGCTAATTAAAGATAGAAGCGTCTAATATCTCTGGTATAGTAGATGCATCATGCTTCACTGATGTTTCTCTCTCAGACACCCCTCCCCTCTCTCTCTCTCTCTCACGCATACACACCCATCCATAGTACCGGACTAGCACTATCATCAACGTCACCATTTTATGGCAGTGTCACATATGTTCTTAGAAATCGTCAGAACAATGTCATTTTATACATATACATGCACAAGTGCACACAGAGCTTCGTACATGTACAGCATACATAGATTTATGTACAATCCCACGATGTGCCGAACACACCCGCATGTCACTCACCCATATTCACACGCGCACGCAAACCAACGCGAGTTGTCTCAGTCGTGCGTTCCGCAGCGGCCGAATGTCTAAAACTGACTTGATGTTCCCGCTAGGCGGCGTGCCTGGCATTTCCGGTGGTCGGAGGGCTAGTGAAAGGCAACTTCAGAGGCTGACAGCCCCTGTCTTTCCAGACGAGCCTCAGACGAGCAGGGCTCCGCGCTTATATGTCAATGGGCTGTCTTCGCACAAGGAAACACAAAAGCCGGTCGCTTTGATTTTTCTAGTCCACACACGATTTTTTTCCTTATGCTGGTGGTGGTTCTCTGAGGGAGGAAAAACTCTTACCGACATGTTGAGACAGAAACAGTTGACAAAGTAGTCCATTCGTCATTCATGAGTCTGACTGGACACTGACTTTTAGAACGTGAGAGTGTAGAGAGAGATTGAGTGGGAGAGAATTATTGTTGGCCGTTGTCAGGTACGAAGGTTATATCATGATGAGGGAAAGAGCAGAGAGAGAGAGAGAGAGTGATACACGGTGTTGAGGGATGGGAAGAGACAGAAAACTGATGTTCCCTGCGACAACCCCGACGCCCAGAGTGAGGTAGGAAAAGGAAAAAAAAAACAACATGTGTGTCTATCTCGGACCTCTCTCTCTGGTCTCTGTGAGCGTGTGCGAGAGAGAGAGAGAGAGAGATTGATCGTACGTGAGCGCGTTTTGCCTGTCCGACCCTGACTGTTTGAAAGAGAATGTGAGTGTGTGGGACTGTCGGTGCGCGCGTGGACGCGAGAATGAGTGATGGCTGGCCGAAAGGACCGAATGCAGCCGCGTGCGCGCGTGCGTGTGCCTATACAGTCTTGTGTCTGCAGGCCTGAGTGCAGGTGTATGCAGATGGACTGTGTGGTCCCCAACGAGATGGCGTCTTGGGCAAAGGCATTTTTGTCAGTTCCCCATTGAATTATAGATGGCCAGAATTACCCGACTTGCCCGGAGCGATCTCAATGCATCGCGACAAAGCTAGCTTCCAGCATCCGTGAAGGGAAAAGCTGGATGGTGAACAGGAATGGGCTAAGACAAACGGATAGGAAATGACGGTGGGGGAGGGAACTCTAGACAGAGAAACAGACAGACAGCTAAAAAGAGAGGGAGGACTTTTTTAAAAAAAAATTCTGGTGCTTACCTCCCTCACGGCATCTCACCCCTCCCTCCCATTCCTTAGCTATATTTCTCTCTCTATCAGTAACTGCAATTTTTAAAATCTTGAATACAGAGAGAGAGAGAGAGAGAAAGGTGCTTGATGCGTGCATGTGTGCGCATGTGCAGGTAACTGTGCATGCTAATTTACAGTGCAAGTGTTTCTGGCCTGGTATGTATCCTTAACACATTCCATTTATTCCTTCGCTTCATCTTTCTAGGGGCATCTGTTATCCTCATAAATGATTTTATTCACAGCTTTACATCAATACATAACAGCAAAGGTACCCCACACTTCTACACTTCAAGCTGTAAATAGAAGGCGCTTATACTGTACAGTAAAGGATTAGTGAAACTGACAAATAATGACCAAAAGACACAATTCCACCTGTTGAGTTGCCCTTTTGGTCCCCGCGTGTTGGAGCAAAGATGGATAAATTCTCGTGCCGTCTAGGAATGTAGGAAAGGAAAAGCTAAAGGCTATGCCACACGGTGTCAAACAAACAGGTTTCCGAAAACGAGGCTGCACGACAACATGTTTGAAAGCGCGTTTGGCAGGCGGCTTGGCTCGTTTGTGTTTTTGAGTATACATCCTCTTTCACCATTATTATTCTGTGTTTACTTACTTTGTTAAATTTCGCTTTCGGATTCTGTTTTTCTTGTTCTGTTGTTAAACATTTCTTCGTCTACATTAGTACAGTGGACTTTCGCAATACACACTGGCTTAGAAGGGACACTATTCCCGCGCAACAAAAATGTCGTCCAGAACTGTTTGTAGTGTGACAAGCAAACTCAAAATTCATGTTACAGAACAGTCTCAACTACCTCGGTTCTTGCGTCCGCTTCCGATGCGGGAGGTCGGTGGTTCGCAACCCGGCAGAATCATACCTAAGTCTTAAAAATTGGCAATCTAGTAGCTGCCCTGCCAGACGCCTGACATTATAGGGAACAGTACTAGGACTGGTTGGCCCGGTGTCAGTATAATGTGACTGGGTGGGACTGAAACTTCTGTTGGGAAAGCACTCTCAGCGTGGCAGCACGTAGGTTTTGTCTGAGCAACACCGTCCTGATACGCACCTAGTTTGCAATAAAATCCAAAGAACCAAATCAGAACAGCCTCCTTAGCGGTTCTCCCAACACGATTGTTTGCCAATCAGGTTTGCAAAACCGTTTTTCGTTGGCCGTGTAACATAGCCGTAAGATACAGAACCTGTCTACTGGAGGGCAGAGAACTTTTGGCACCCTGAGAGAGAGAGAGATGCCGCTTCCAACTCCTCGCGCCAGGTGCAGCTATCAAGCGAGCTGCAATGCTGCGACGTCACTTTCGGTTAGACTTTGCCGGAAGCCGTATAGGTCTCCAAGTTCACAAACAGAACCCCCTCCTAACCACGTTTCTTTATTTCAACTTTAAGTAGACCAAGAAGGATAGAAGAGTCGTGATTTATTTTAAGACTTTTCTTTCTTGTTTCTATGCACAGACGCACGCTTAGTTACGTCCGGGTTCACATTAAAGCGTATATTTGCGGACAGAAAACACACACACCTAGAAGGACACACAGGCAGGAACTGACAGACTGTGGTTTCAGGCAAGCAGAAACAAGGCAGCAAGAAACAGATGAGCAGAAAAACAGGCGGACAGACATGCATCAGGCAAAAAGAATGATATTGAAAGAAAGCGAGACAAGCACTGCTACACACAGACAGAAAGACAGTGAGGAAGGAAGAGAGAGCGGGAGATACATAGAGATTGAACATCGACAGACAAAGGGATAGGAGGACGGACGGACAAATTACCAACACCTGACTTCATAACAGTTAGTAAACATGTGTCTCCAGCGCTTTGTCCGTGCTGCGTCATATACAATAGGATGAACATTCAGTGTCCCCCTACTTTCGTGAGCAGTACAGCACAATGACACAGGAAATTCTGATCTCAAGTTTTGTTTGCAGCAGGTTTGTGTCCAGGCTACCGATATCCACGACCTTCAGACCAAAGAAAAACGCCAAAAATTGACCTTTTTGACTCGGGGGTTGAGAAGTAAGAGATGCCGCAGTCACATACCTGCGTGAGACGGAATGAGTGGGATGCTTTCTCATCTCTTCCCTAACCTCCTTCCCTCTCTTCTTCCTTCTGTCGTTCCCTCCTTCCTCCCCACCCCCGGGTTCTCGTTCCTTCAAGGCGTGGCAGGCCGCTTGGCACCTGTGCGTCCAGGTAAATCACTGGCGCCGGCACCTGCTGAGTCGAAGTGGGATATAGCGGGGTGTGTGGGGTGTGGGGGGTGGCGGGGTGGCGCCAGCGTACCTTCGTCACACGTCGTATACCAGAAAGGCATCTCCCTACACGCCGTGCTCTCCTCCTTTCACCTTGTTATCACCTGCCGGCTCAGGTGCGGCGCGCGACCATTAAAGACGTTATCGCGAAATGGCGGTCCTCGTTCGGCCTAATAAAACTGGACGTAAAGGCAGCCTGCGATACCTGTCCGCGGCCTGGCTTCCCTCCAGCCTCGCAGAGGTTTTCCGAGAAGAAAGCAGGCCGCGGGAACTTGAGCGACTTGCCGTTGACAGACACGCGAGCAGAGCTCAGCTTAGTCAACCCTTCTGTCGAAGTTGTCAGCCACTAGTCTGTGCACGTGGTGTCTAGTTTTAGTTCATCATCATCGTCCTCGTCATCACAAATTTTTTAGATTTGTTTAAACTGCCATTTCCCCCCCCCCCCCCCCCAAAAAAAGTCCCCATCCCCAAATACGTCGCTGTTTCATCGTCATCAATGCGACTCACTCAATCATGGACACTCGCTTATAAATAAATGGATGACAAAATGAACGTGTGCGCATGAATGTGTCTGCACGTTCGTGTCAGTGAGTGTGCCCAATTATACTTATTATACTTTGCAGCGCGAGTGAAAGCGAAAAGCGCGAACAGCACTCCGTTAGGTGTCGCACCATTGAGTTCCAGCTATCCTCTCCCTCAGGGGCGACTCGCTTAAACTTTCGGGGTGCAGGGAGGGGTAGAAAGACAGAAGCAATGCTCCATGCACTTGGTACCTGTGCGGATCTATTCTTTACTGTATCTGTAGTGTTCGATTCCTGTATCAAAACTCTACTTTTCTGTATCTGTAGTGTTCGATTCCTGTATCACAACTCTACTTTTCTCTACCCAGGATTTACTTTGCCTGCCCCTCTCGTCGCTGTCTGCTGGCGTATCAGTCGCCCATACCTGTTTCCAGGACTTGTCACTTATAAAGTCCTGGACTCATATTAAAATAAAAACCCAACGTCCGCTTTTCGCCTGTATACCCTGAATGATTCATTTTCTGCTAGCAGTGGAAATTAATGTTTTTACACGCCTGAGAAAATCGATCCAGCACGCGCTGTATGACACTCAACGGCGTTCGCTAGGCGTGGAGGAAAGTTCCCTCTCTTCAAATGCACAGCCGAGGCAGGAGTTAATCCCTTGATTCACGCATTGTGCGCAGCCTTCTGACAAGCAGTTTCTTGAACTTTTATATGCGCTTCATAAAGACTGCAAAAATCTCGAGAAACCAGGCGTACAGGTAAACAGAAGGTGGCGGCATATGCTGTTGGTTGTGGTGATGGCGACGAGGAGGGGGGGGGGTTGTCCGGCGGGGCTAGGAAGGGTAAGGGATGTTAGTTACAGTGGACGTATCACCCAGCCATCTATGTCACAAGTTTCTGGGCATGCGCACAACGTGCTTAAGCAGTGGTGAAGATGCCAAGAGAAGTTGCAATATCGATGACAAGACCAGTTGTTTGTAGTTGTCAGCCCTGCGTGATAAAGACACGACCTCAAGTGACTGACCACGTTGACGATAATGCATTGTAGATGAAGTTAATGGTGGCACGGAAGTTGTGAATCGGACCCCATATGCATGAAAACTATACTAAATTTATACCCGGATAGCCCTTATTCGGGGATAGCTATCCCTCGATCCTTTCTAATTCGGTATGCGCAAGGGGGGAATAGTGACACTATTCTCCTTGACCGCGCATGCGTTGTAGTCAGCACTTTACAACTTCTGTGCCAGCTTTAACTTCATCTGCAGTGCCCAAAATGTCAGCTCCTCGAAATATATATTTGTGATACATTTTTAAATCATTAAGTATATCGAACGGATTTTTTTTTCTGTCTCGAAAATGTGTGTTTTGGCGAACTTAGAATAACCTATTCGCTCCTGGGACGACCGAATAACTTTATTCGCGAATAACAAGGCAAAATAAGTTTTTCGGTTTTAGTGCATGGGAAATTGAAGAAGCTTATTCTAGAATAACCACCACGACAGGAATAAGTCAGGTATTCGGGTTTCTTACATGCGGGGCCGGCATGGAGCTTAAAACCTGCTACAGGTCAAGTCATGCCGACTGCTGACACGCAGCCTGGTCTTTTGCTCCAAGTTAAGGCTTTTGTTTTAAAAGTAATTTTCAGGATGACTGCACCCAGCAATGCGGGTCCAGCGACTGCCAGTTCTTCAAGCAGAATTTCAACCCGACTGCTGGTTGCGCTGGACCAGTTTGGTTTGCGGATTCTTTCTGTTAGCACAGTGATTATAGAGAAGAAGTGAAGTGCTGAACATACCGCATGAGCACTCCCGCTTAAGAATTCCCGCCGTCTTAAAATAACTCATTGAATAGTTATTCTTTCCCTATTCGGGCCTTGCGCATACCAAATTTTAGAAAGGAATAGCTATCCCCCAATAAATGCTCATCGGGTACAAATTTAGTACAGTTTACACGCATTTGGGGGCTGGACAACAGATTTTATTCTACTTCGCTGAAATGGATGAGATGGGCATTTGAGATTGAAATATATCGACAGCCGGAAATGGTTCATGAAGAGGGCAACACGTTTGCAGTGCACGTACTTGTGTCTACTCCAGCACTGCAGCCTTGGAACGGTGGGGTGGCGAGTAGGGGAAGCCCACGCAAAAGTCTTTTCCCCCATCCTCCCCTTCCCCCTTCCAGTACCGTGGCAAGACACCAGATGTTGCGAGCCCGCAACTGGTTTTATGCAGAAGGCTGCCTTATACAGCCAACAATACCGGACCTTCTTGCCCAATTAGCACAAATCGTTCAGGTTCCTCACCTCCCCCCCCCCATCTCCCTTCGGTACCCGCCCTGCGACCACACTCTACTGTAAAAATAAAAAAAAATTCACGGGGAAGGACATGCAGTGATGGGCCAACAAGGCTCCATGACGTTTCATGGAAACATGGCAGATGGCTCAATAGCTGTGCAGTATCGCAAAGATTTGTTCTGTCAGGAGACTCTGCCCAGTGCACTTCCAGTCGCATCCACTAAGACAGGGGTATATTTTACTTTAGAAGCGATCTCATTTCTTGCCACGCATTTAACTCGAGTTAAGCGGCTCACAGTCGAAAGAAGACAATAAGCAGGACGCGAAAAGAAAAAACAATGTGTCTAGAGGCCTTACGACACTGCCATTTGCTCAGCGCACACTATGTTTTCATGACTGTAGGGCTGCTCTATTCAGACTCTGATTTGAACTGTAGTGACATAGCAGATGCGTTCAAATACACTGACGCAGTCGGCACTGATTAAAGGAAGCCATTTTTATTCTAAATTGTGTCACATTAAAATAAATATATCAAAAGTACACGGAGTGGGTGTGATTTCTTGCCAAAAATTATTTACGATTTATGTACGATTCACACTCGACACTGAATTTCCAATGCATTGGGGTTTTTCGACAGTGTGCACGCACCCGAAATCAACCGCGAACGAGTGCGCGTACGCACACCCACTCACCCTACACACGCTAACAAACATTTGCAATACACCGGATGCTGAAATATGTCTGCCGTATCTATTCACTCTTTCGCTCACTCACAAGCCACTGTGAGGTGAAATATAAGGTACACACTCACAGACACGCTCACGCAAACACACTTTCCTGTTTACCAACTAATGCACAGTCGCACGCACGCACAGATGCTGCACCATAGTTAATGAGTAGCATTCGAGGCGGTCGTGCCACTGCAGCTGTCGTGTCTGTGATTAAATAGTCTGGTTGATGGCAGCCAATGGGGGGCGCGAAGTATAGCGCGCGTGAGAGCGGGCGGGCGGAAGTGGGCAAGACAGAAGGGTCGCCGCCATGACAGAGATAATTGGTGCGATGGCAGCTTGAAGGATGAAACATTTTCAGTGTGTGCACACGTGTGCCTGCTTTTATGCCCGTATAGGTTTGCGTGCGTGAGTCCATGCGTGTGCCGTTTGAGACAAGGGAAAGTGAGTGCTGGTAATAAGAGAACAATCATCGCCAAAGGGGAGTGAAACCTCCATGACAACATTTATTTTCGGTCCGAAATAATGCGATCTCAGGGAAAGGGAGGGAGGGAAAGAACAAACAAACAAACAACAACAAACCACCGGAGGCAGGGTTTGTGGCTGAAAGTAAGAAAGGAACAAACAGATGATACATTTGATTGATGATGATGATGATGATGATGATGATGATGATGATGATGATGATGATGACGATGATGATGATGGTGACCACGACAACGAGGAAGAAGAGAAGGAAGAAAGAAAGAGAGAAAGAGAAAAAAGTAAGAAGGCAAGTAAATTTTCCCAGCAAGTTTTAAAGATGCTAAAGACGCCATGGTATTCCATGGTGCTTAATATGGAATACGGCTTTACTTTCTCAGCTGCTGTTCTCAGATTTCTCAGCTGCTATTCTCACAATACCCCTTCGCCCACAAAAAAGACGCCCTTAATTTGCTCTTTGTTCCTTGTGACAAACAATACAACATTAAATAGCAGCAGTAAGAAAAGGTAAATAAATTAAAATCTCCCTTATAAGACCTTCCCATATAAGACCTCCTCCAGCATACGACCCGAAAACGTTTGACGGAGACCATTTACTGTATAAACGACCTCCCATTTACGACTCCCTCCTTAACCCGACCAACGACCTACAAAAGTGGCCGGTTTTGCACAGTATAACACTTTCCCTGGCTGAGCGGAAAAAGGTTAGCAGGCTTCCTTTTGCAAAGATCTTCACCGAGAAACGCTAAATGTCGACCCCAAATCCCACGAAAAGCGCAAAAGAACTGTTTTAAATCTAGAAAAGAGATTGAAAGTGCTCCTAACAAAGAAACAACAAAGGGATGTCGCAATATTGCATCCGACATCTATTTACCCTTAACAGACTGAAGTGACGGTTTTGTGCAATATACGACTTGCGTGTCTTCTCGACATTTCACATGACAAATAGACGATATCACAAATGTTGTAATTCATTCCTAAAAATCTTATTTCATATTCTATGTTTAAGCGTTTGTTCGGCCGGTTCACCGGCCATTCAGCGCCTGAAATGCTTAATCCAATGTAAACTGTGCGAGTTACGAGGGGTAGGTAGCGGGTAGAGAGCTGCGTCACATTAATGTGTAATCTCAGTAATTGAGATGCGAAAACAATTATTTTAACGTGTAGTTCAGTGGTAAATAAAAAGAAAATTTCAAAACACAAGTTGCAATTGACTGCCATGATAACATACATGCAGATGTGTTTATTTCTCATCCATCACCGTGTATATACCTACGTGTACTAACGGTTCAGTGCAACTAACCTTCCCTTATAAGACCCCTCCATTATAAGACCTGATTTTGACTGTTTTTCAGAGTCGTATATTGGAGGTTTTTATTGTATAACAAAACTTATTTCAAGTATATATGAGATCATTATTCACAGAGATGTGACAGGAAATACACAGGTTAAATTTAGTGTCACTTTGCTTCTGCACTATAAACAATTTCCCTGCCGTCTCTAGTGCCAATCTTCTGTATCCAACGACAGCAGCTTGAACGACCAGCTAATAATGAGTTTGCCATGTCATCCAACAGCTGGGTTGCATTTCCCAGTGGCAGTAGACTTCTAAACTCTTTACTGCTGCCGAATCGTCTGTCTGTCGTCTGTCCACCATCTGATACCCAGCTTCCTTGTCCGGATCAATCGCCCTTGTTTAGAGTGCTCTCCCCCTGATATAGAACAAATACCATGTTTCAACACTGTTCGATCGCGAGCGCCAATAGGCGATGGCCTTAGATAATATTTGAAGATGTTTAGCATGACAATCGCCAGGAAAGCAGCGGGAATGCGAGGCGGGCTAGCAGGGAGAAGAGTGTGAAGCGAGAATTGATTCACAGGGTTAAATTTCCAGCACTGTGAATTCACTTACAGAGTGAGAACGAGAGAGAACACTAGAAAAAAGAAAAGGAAGCAGGACACATACACAAAAGAAAAGAAATGACACCCTTTTCCTCAACAACCAACATTTTTTAAAGGATCTTTGGAGCATTGAGAGAAAGCCATGTAAGCTGTCTTCAGCGTAAATTTCAAGAGGCATTAATTCCTTCCTTGTCCCTGTAGAACCAGCACTCCTTCTTAGCCCGATTAAACAATGGTTCAAAGCCTGACAATGGGGGTAATTTTACTTGACCAAAATCGCCAGAGAGCTTTCAAAATATGGGGCAGTATCTCAACCGGTTAATATGCATCACATGGCAAGCCGACCCTGCAAATGAAATTGACCCGGGTCACAGCATATGGCTGGTCGTCATAACTGTGTTTGCCTTCAGTCCATTCTTTCCCTTGTTGATGAAGTCTGTCGTTGGGAGGGAGGGGGTTGTACAGTTGGCCGGTTAGTTGCTTGCTTGCCTGGTTGAGGTTTAACCCCGTCGAAAGCTATGTAGGCCATATCACGGCGAAACAAAAGGCTAAAGGTGAAAAGGTAATCTAATGTTGGAACGGGTGCATTGAGTGTTCATGAGACAAGATCGAAGGCACGGACATTACTGAAGAAGTGCGTTTATGCAATTTACAAGAAACGTTGATCGAGCATAAATGCCGAAATATCGGTGCATACGCATGATAGAAGAAATTTGGTTTTGTATTTACGTACGTCTTCGGTCAAGAGGACTAAGCAGGACTGCATCAGACACCCCCCCCCCCCCCCCCCC
>SMGT01006903.1:421371-483701 GCA_004794575.1 Lanistes nyassanus
CCCCCCCCCCCCCCCCCCCCCCCCGTAGTGATCGAGTGTTCTTTTTCTTTTTACAGCGCAAACCACACGGTACGTTCCTGAAGGGATTTCGTGACCTCCCCTTAAACTCACTCAATCCCCACCCTACTCCCCTTCTGGCACGTCAAACAGACAAACAAACAAACACAAACTAAAGACAAGCAAACAAACAAATCCACTTTGTACATTCCCTTACGTGACTGAGAGACATTTGCCTAGAAACTGTCAGTCCGTTAAGCGTATATGCAAATTGAATGTGCGATCAACCTTGACCTTCACGACCACGACAGCATATACAAACAGAGCAAAAAATCCTTTCGCGTGCACTGAGATATAACAAATTATGAAGCGAGGGTCTATATTGGTTGTCACAAGTTTGGGTCTGATGGGCCATAGCTTCTAGGTGTGACGCGTCCACAACCCTATTGCCTTAGTTAAGTCCTTAATCCCCTTGTTCAAGTCGCCCACTAGCTCACTCACGTCATCACCAGGCCGAGTTAGGTGTCAGCGGGTTCCTGATCACACTTCTAGTCAGCGTGGTGGCCCTAGGGCAAAGGGGCGAGGATTACTGACACTGGGGGCCATGGGTGGGAATGAGAGAGCCGCTTTTTATGAAAACACATGTCTTTACGCAGTGTGAACTGTACAAACTAGTGAAAGTGTCTGTAAATGTCCTGCAAGTGGTTCTCGATATAGAGGGCTTCGACTTCGTTTAGGTTCTACTTACCGTGACCATGAAGTGTGTGCTACCCAAGACTCCACAAGACGCCATGCTGGCTGTGCAGTAGCTGGCTGTTATAAAACAAATCACTGCCCCTGGCTCTTTATATCTTCATTTCTAATAACTTTAAGAAGAAGGGAACTGACATCTTTTGCAAAACAGTATACACACATATGTCCGGTACGTTATACTGCATTTATTGATGGCCAACATGGCGTCTGATGACATCAACGTAAACCCCTCAATTCTGGAGGAGCTGGACGTTTGGTCAGGAAAGCACTGTTGTCATATTTGTCCTGTCATGAAACCCGACTCGGCAGATGGTCTACAGTTGTCGGTCTGTGGTGGGCATTTTCCGACGTCCTGTTGCATGCTTTGGAAGGGATTTCATGTCGCTCCCACTCTGCCACGACATGTCCGAAGCACGCATTTGACTCTTTCCATCCGCAGCTTCCCTCTTAAGTAACTGGAAAGGAAGTGGAGAGGGAAGAGGAAGGTTTTTTCCGAGGGGGCGTTGGAGGGAGAGACAGAAGCTGTTACAACTTACTGCTATGATTGGCCTGAACAGCTTGCGATTAGCGTTTGTCGTCAGACCGATCGATCAAACTGTTTGATCGAACTCTCTTATCACACTCTTTGATCGAGTTCTCGAACTCGTCTCGAGCTACTTGTCAGAGGACTTTCCGGGACTGGATTTCCGACTCTGTATTAAGAGGTAACTCTCCTCAGCCACCTGATACTATTATTCGGCAACGGGGCATAATCTACGGTGACACAGGGGCTGTGGATGTCTTACCCTGACGTGCCCCTTCTTCACTCTCCAGCAACCACCCCGTCCATATCCACTTCCCTCTCCTACCTATCTTATTTTGGCCGAGACTGACATTTCCCATAACTCTACCACTTCCTGGATAACTTGAAGCGCTGGTGAAGATCTCCAGACCTGACCCTCGTGCAATCCCGTCCCCTCCCTTCTTCAGCGAGACCGCGAGCCCCAGGAAAAAGGACAAGAAACGGCTTTCTTCTTACACCATTAGCGGCGCTACAGGCCAGAACGACCGGGGACAGCGCATGCTGTCATTCATACCTTCCCGAAGAACGGGTTGCATGCTGACAATAGTCGAGGACAAGACATATGAAACGTAACCTTCCCGTTAGAGTTACGGGCCTTAGACTGCTGACTGGGCTGCTACTGACTCCATTTTGGGGCCAACCTTATGAACGATGCCAGCAGTCCAGACAACTGTGGCTGGGAGGGGTGCGTCGTGATTAAAAACAATACTCGCTCAGTAATAGAACCCATACATTTATATTATATATACATATACACATACACGAAGTGTGTGTGCATGTGAGAGAGAGAATGTTTGCGTGTGCGCGCAAAGTAAACTTAAAAATGTGTATGAGAAAAAAGGCTTTCGTGTTAACAACTTGATCATTATTTTTCTTAAAAGCATCACTGAACTAACTGCACTGAATTTGCTTACGAGGGCAAAAAAAAAACAACAACAACAACAAAACAAAACAAAACAGGGAACGAAGAACAAAAGCATCTGAAAATTAACACAAACAAGGAAAACCGACTTTATAGAAAAGGAAAAGAAAAGTAAAAAAAAAAAGCATCTAGCAGACAGTAGGAGAAAGAGGAATAAACCCCGCTTTTTTAATCTAAGAAAATTAAAAGGAAAGTATGGATGAAAATTATTTAGATTCCACAGACATCAAAGACGCAAGGCGGGCAAGTAATAAGACGAAAATACATGGTAAAGTTCGGCCACATTAAAAGAAATTTGGAGTAAACAGCAACAACCAGCAAAACGAACAATGAAAGAAAACAAAAAGTAAGAACACGGCAACAGGAAAAATGTAAGAGAATGGGACGTAACGAGACAAAGAGAGAAAGAACGAGACTAGAAGATATGGCGAAGAGAATGATGGGGGTGAGGAGACTGCAGAGTGTATAGTAATGAGGAGAAAGAGAAGAGAGAGAGGAGGGAGAGAGAAAAGGTGGCGGACAGATGTAGGAATGAAAAAAGAAAGGTTGGATGTTTTCTGTGTCGTGAGTGTGGAAGATTACGAGAGGAAAAACAGTTTGAACTTTTATTTTGTGGGAACTATAGATATATTTATATATTTATATATGCATTCCTTTCAAAGGGAGATGTGTTACAAAGCAAGATAAATATTTTGAACAAGCACACATGTAAAACAAAAATATGTAGCAGGGCCAGCGAATATTCACAAGACTGATGCGGTGATATCAGAACTTTACAGTCTTCCTTCATATATACAACTGTCCCTTAAATTGATTTTGTTTTTTTCACCAAAACCTTTCTTTGATGAAGTAACAGCAAGCGAATTTATTTCGTTTCCAAGAAGAAGCAGATGGCCTGAAAATGGTAAAACCTCGCTTGTAGCATGCATTTCCCCCTCCCGCATCATTCATTAGCCCACCCCCAGCTTCTTTCTGTTCCTCCGGTCGATTTTGCTAAGGTCCACCGCTCCCACCAGACACGAAGCATCAATGATTCATCATAAGACAGAAGCTCCTTGAAAACAGCTGCCTGACGGCAGTACCACACTTTTTCTTCCTGGAACAGATTGCATGGGCGGCCTACAGAAAGGCCAGGTACCTCTGGGTCGAAACGCCTGTTCGTACTGTCTGTTTTGTCCGCACGTGTGTGTACAGAATAAAGACACGTCTTTTGTGACTCATCCTGTGGCTTGCTTTCACGACGGGCTTCTCAGTTATACGCCGGTCCAACCGATAACTTTTCCCGTGCTTGCAAAAGATTGCTATCGGATAGACTAGCAGTTAATTCGTTAAGGACCCGTCGTGAATGCCAGCTCTTGACTGTGCAATTGTTCACTTGGGCTAGTTCATGTCATTGCCGTTATTTGTCCCTGTAATTGTGCTGTCGAGACGAGGGTGAACGAAATGTGATGTCACCCGACTTGACACTTGAATTGGAAATTTAACTGCCGATAATGGTCTTGTAATTAAGACCTACCTTTAGAGAATACCTGTGCCTTCATAGGGTTCGCAGATTTGCGCAGTTCAGAGCAGCTTGTTCCCCTTTCCCAGATCCCTGAAGTACCCCTTCCCCCGGTTCAACGAGTGCACACCGCTGTTCCTGCAGACAAGTTTGCGATCTCGAGACAAGCAGAAATAGTGCATCGTGACAGGAACCCCACCGGCACGGGGCGAGATGAGGAGCAGTGCTCAGGTAAGCAGGGGCGACAGTAACTAGCGTGGCTTGCTCACGAGATGGATGACGGTCCGCGGTTTAAATCCCTTCAAATGCCGCTGCCTCATGTCTGTCTCGGATACCGCGGTGTGGAGGGCGCCGTACTGGGTCGTTCAACCCACCTTTCTTTCGAACTTTTACAGACGAACGTGTGTACATGAGTGCGTGTCTGTGATGGATATGTGCGTGTGTGTGTGTGTGTGATTGGGATGGGGGATGGTGTGAGCGCGCTGTGGTATTGATAGATGATGAGAAATAAAGACATTTTCTAAATAAATACCTTTCTTCCTTTCAATTCATAGATTCTAACTGATCCAGTGCTAAAAGGTAAGTTGCTAATAGATGTACTTACATAACATTTACAATAAAAGTACGTAAGGGTGTGAACTACAACAGACTAAACAAAGTGTGAAATGAACAGAAGGAATAAATGATACACAATGGAAGGAGAGATCAAAGAGAGAGAGAGAGAGAACGAGGTCGATAGAAGCCGAGAAAAGAGACGGGGGCAGGGAGGGAGTATGAAACAGGAGAGAGACGGGAAGGAGAGCTGTGAGACTGACAGGGGATTGAGACAGACGTTAGCTGCAGTAGAGGAAATCCAGGGAAACAGTCACTGATTATCTTTCAAAAAAAAAAAAGAAGCACACATTCATATGCTTGGACTGCGAGAATGCAGGAAAGCGCTCGTCACAGACGTCTGTATCAACGCGTCTTCACGGTGGGGGACATCTCCATCACCATGGGGGTGGGGGTGGGGTAGGGGGGAAACGGTTCCGCCAAACACACAGTAGTGTTTGCTCTACTTCAGCTGAGCATTGTGGAGTCGTCCTGTGAGAGAGGAGGTTGAACTCAAAATGAATGAGGGTGGGGTGTTGCTGCTGTGGGAAACTAAATCAACACGAACTTTGGCAAAAAAGAAAGATCACGGTAGTGGCAGCGGTGGCAGTTGTTGTTGTTGATTATGTCGGTGGTGGTGATGATGATGACGGCAAGTACCTATTATTAAAAATACATTAAGGAATGATTCTTTTCCCGAGCCTACCAGAAAGACTTTTAGCCACTTACAGTCATAATTAGCCCAGCGAAATAGCAACCTTCTCCACATGCTTCGGTCACGACATTGTCGGCAATGCCGTGAAAACCTCCCCTAGTTCTGTTAATGTTCTTTTATATTACTGATCGTTTATTGCCAGCTATACGTACAGAGACAGATAGCCGATAGGTTCTTGCAGTAAGCAGTACAGAGACGTAGAGCTGATACGTTCTTGTAGTAAACCTACAGAGATAGCTGATACGTTCTTGACGAGTCTACAGATGCACATGCGGGTGGAAATACACGCATCATATCTCGCCTTCCACATCTCCGTGTAGTCAGTTATAGGTGTCGCTTGAAGTATTGTCAGATTAGCCACTAATCATTCTTCACCGTCTGAATTCTCAGTTGGGAGATTCAATGCATCTCTGCCAGAGGCAGTCTTGGTGTAGCGTCCGATGGGATCCACCATGGGAATCGAGCTGTACCACCCCACCCATGAGGTTGCTCTCCACGACTCAATTCAGGACGGAGTTAAGTGCGCACGCGCAACATTTAACTGACACGCCGAGAACAGACAACCAAGGAAGAAAGTCAGAAGTCTGCTGTGTGATCGTAGTGAGATTAAAAATTTAACTTCGGTGAAATTGAGATTCATTACACAAATTAAATTTTGGTACTTTTTCCAAATTGGCCTTTGAAGGATAGCGCTTGCCTGTTACAATCTCTCTTAATGAAATATCCAGTGGAAGTCAATTATTTACGGTGAACGCTAGCCTGGGGTTCAGAAGCCAGATACTACAATAAAAGTTGACAAATACTAAAGTAAAAATTGACAGAGTTTTTTTTTAACAAACTTATAAAAATTCCCACACTTTTGCATTCGTTAAAAGCCTGGTTATATTATTTACTATAATTGTGAAGAAGATTCACATTTGACTCTAATGCTACTATGGGTATCAAAGGAGGCAACGACAGCACGCCGCCATCTTAGAATACGCTGTGACTAAGTGTGACCGGGTTGTCTGGAGGACCCAGACAGTCGCCTGAGATCAGCAGTGTGTTAGGTCAACCGGACTTTGTCCAGGATCAGCCCAAGTGCGTACATCCAGGTTGGTACTTATTTAAAAAATAACATCCAGACAACCAAACCATTGTCAGTTTATGACAAGTCATAAGTTTAAGAACCAGAATACATCGATGAAGATCAGTTAGTAGAAGCATAGCAAAAGCTTATTGATAGCTTAGTAACATATCATGCCACAGTCTTGCAGCCTTTTCCCACTGTTTGTGTGTGCCTCTGCGTGTGGGTGTGCGCGCGCGCATGCGCATATATGGGTTTGTGCTTGCGATTGTGTCTATGCATGTGCGTGTGGACATGGGTGTACAATATCCAATGCGCGTGTATAACCGCATTCAGACGAAAAAATACCCCCCCCCCGTACTCTCTGAATTAGACTGTTGTCCAGAACATTTGGACTGTACCCCGCATTACGTTTCTTTCCTCAGCCTCGACAAAACATGTCAGCACCTTCTCTCTCCCCATCTACCCGCTCCTCCCCGCTAGCTGCTTTGCACGCAGCACAGAGGGTGATAATGAGTGTCTGAGGATAAATTCTTTCAGAATATCGCTTTCAGCGGAATAGTACTGGGGCGGGGAAAAGTGTGATTAATGAAGAAAGGAGTGAGTCAGTTACCAAACTAAAATCGCAGTCAGAGATTATACATGTCTGAGTACGCTTCCCTCTCCCATCTTCCCCTTCAAATGGGTGGGGCGTGCAGCAAACGTTCGGGATAAGCTTGACACTTCTTGTCTGCATGTATGCCTATTGTCGGTCCGTCAGACGCGCAGTACAAACAAATACGTCGTACATTCAACAATATTTCATGCTTACTTGTAAAAGATATTCCAGGGCTTTACCTGAAATGTCCGAAATCAAGCACTTAGAGTTATTCTGATTTTTTTTAACATTTACTTATTTGCTTCTTCTGGGGTAAAGAGAAAAGAACAGTGTGTTTGACTGGCTGGCTAACAGCTTTACCAGGCATGACTTCCCACCTACCTAACCATAAAATCAGCAATTTTTTGTGCGTGGCAAACAAGCTGTGCCCAGTTTACACGAGAAAAATCGATCTGTACTTCAGCACCGACGTCGCAACGAGTAGATAACCCCAAAGGAGTGCATGTCAATCAAACTCGTTTTCTCTTACACACCGCCAGCAAATGGAGTCTCGTATATTTCTGCAGTATAGTGTACATGTGTTTATATGTTTAGATACATATACTCGAACACATACATACAAGTAGCGTTGTACAATGAATAGGAGCTAAACCAATGATGTAACGTTTGCAATCTCATTTGTAAAGTATCACATGGGTGAAGTATTAATTTTAAACCAATCTGGCGTCTGTCACGGAAACGACCCCCCTCTAGCGTTCCCATGACAAGCAAATGGAAACTTTTAACTACAAAATGGCGACATCTCCATTCACTGTCTCCCGTTGTTGCCATAATGTAGCAAGTTTAGTAGACCAGCCATGATAAACACAGACTTGTTCATTCAATCAGAAGTTGTAGTAAATTCCCATGCATTTCACATATAATAAATGATCTTTTATTAAAGGGCTTCATTTTAATCAGTACGTTCTCTGCTTTCTATACATAAATATATAGAAAAACTTGACCCCAACGCACTAATTTTCTGCTCTTTCTTTAGATCAGCGTGTAGATTTCGCGCCGAATTCGCTTAAGGTCTTACGAACCCAGGCTCATACAAACGGGTGCGCTAAGAACCCTCATGCAAAGGGTCGTTTTTACCCTCGGAATGCATTATTAGGCAGAACCAGATTTACTAGCATGGGACAGGACTTGCAATTTTTTAAACACGCCCATGCAAGTCCCGCCTGGGTGGGTTGCATAAGTTATCTTATCGCCTGTCCACTTGTAAAAGTACACATATAACAAACAGGGGGAACGGGCCTTACTAACGCTCTTATGACTAGAAGGCCAGATACAGACCCTCTTGCAGCCCGATTTTCAGAGTTAGGAGTGCTTTTACGAACCACCAAGGAGATAAGAAGCCCCATGCAGGCCACCCCAGGACTTTGTAAGCCGACCTTAACAAAGTTTACTGGAAACGTTGTGGCGGCAGGAGTGACGACAATGCGACAATCCCTCCCCCCACCCCCACGACTTTTATTCCATTCGTCTGTTAACATCTTTTCTGGAAGTTCTACTAAATCTTACGAAATAAATACTCAGAACTATTCGCTAGTCGTGTGGAAGAAGTACGTGAAGAGGATAAGCACTCCGTCTCATGTGCTTTTGGCCTGGGCTAATGGCGGGTACCGGGGCGCATTACAGTGAGGTGGACAGCTAATGGATCGGCGCTTTCATTATCTGATAATCAGGGTCCCGTGGGAGGAGCCAAACTTTGTCTGTCTCAGCCTCAGACCTAGCTGCTTCAGACGATATACTGCCTTTCTCTTTTCCGTCGAGTGCACTCTCAGCACAAGACTCTATTAAACAAGGGTACTCGCCCCCTTTTTCGACAGCAGACTCTAAATCTCTCGCGTTCAGTCTCTGGCGTTGCGGTTCCTGGTGCACAAGTGGTGTGGCTGACCTTACGCTGACGTGCAGATGTTGTAGTCGCACGCAAACGTATAAGGAGCGGCAAACTGGAAATAAAGAGTTTTCTCCCCTGGCCCCTTGAAAGTACAATGGCCCACAATTGTACGTGTGTTTAACATTAATAGGTCGGCCAACGAGAGTGGATGTTTCTTATTTTACAACTCTAAGGTTCTGACACAGTTATGGCCCTTTATGCTAATTTATGCAGTTCACGTTAATTCGAGCTCTCTTTTCCCCATCTCATTCCCTTCTCCAGCGCTTGCACGCACCCTCGTACTCACGCGTGTTCAGACACACACGTTGATATTTCATCACTCAAGTCATAAATTATTAACTAGACTGATTCTGTTTTGTGGCGTAAAAATGATATTTAGTTTTGTCATAACTTCTTTGAGTGTTCGTTACAACTTTGTCAGCTGCGTTCTTGTTCCTGTTCGTAAATCTCCTTGACTTGTGTCTGCCGCTCCAAGCAGAATTCTCCCAAGCTTCGTCAAGATCTTGATGATTATAGCGCTTCCAGCCTGTAGACTGCGCGTTTGTCCCAGTCAAGTGAAAACGAAAGACGGTCACAAAAGTGCGACACACTCGTTACTTGCTCGAATCGTGAGATATGTACACGTCCACTGGCTTGCAAGTTTTCCGTTTCGAGTAGATCTTACGACGTTGTCGCAAATCCTGGCCTGTCTTTCCTGGCTTTGTCCCCCCTCGTCACCGGGCGTGAGGAAGAGTGCTGGGGTCAAAAGTAAGCGTAACTTACTGTCACCATTCAGGCAGCGGGGGATCCAGCTGGCCGTTGAGAAGCGGGCCGACGAGGCCTCGAGTTTCGGGCCCTCGCTAGTAAATAGTCGTAAAAACGCCATTACACGATCAGCGAACAAAGCCGCTTAGCATTTCAGCTGAAGGTCTGGACCGTTTTTCTACTTTCTTTCAAAGAAGGAGAGTAATACCTGGCCAAAACACTACCTGCTGGAACCTTCCTTATTTATGTTCGCTCCTCTTCCCCCACGGTTCGTCCCCACATCCCCCTGCTTCTCGTCGTCAAGCACATAGACACTGCCCCCACAAAGGCCTGAGTTCGGATACCGAGAAGACGGGGATGTGGCTGTAGTACGCTGAGAACGTCCGACCTTCACAGACAGCTTCTTTGTGTGAAGAAACTAATAGTTCAAAGCCAAAACAAAAGCAAAACCCTGGTGCAGGTAGTAGTAAGGAGTAAGGATAGACCGAAGAAGGATAGGGTAACTGGGTTAAGTCGTTGTCTGGCATGCGTGATGTCATAAAGTAAGATCTTCCTGACAAGCCACATGACGCCTTTGTCGCACTGACAGTTGTAAGGATGTCGAATGAGCTGTAAGCTTTATATAGTTTTACCCTTTTGTATACTCAAACAAGAACAAATGAGGACAGAGCGCTATAAAATCGTCAAACGACAACCCCAACAAGATCTCCCACGTTCCTTACTTTCGACTCTCTCTCTTTGCTACGTGTATGGGTACGATAGGCTCCCTTGATTGCATACGTCAGCATACGGTTGTGTCTAGCGCTTTTGTATACTGCTTAATGTAGAGTCGAGCGTTCAGGTTCAGCGGAGAGCCCAATAGGGAGTGGCTCTTGGCCCAAAAGGGACAGATTCTTCCTTTAGGTAACTTTCTCACAGAATCCCTGTATTTAATACCCCAAACCTCCCACTCCCCATTGTCAAGTAGTCTGTACTGTGCACACACGCAAGTGAAGGGTCGAATGTCTTAAAACGCTAATTCATTTAAACACACGAATTTTTACATCGATCAGGCATGTTAAAATGTTTTAAAACTACCTTTTTTTTTAAAATATATATCTCTGATGCTACAACGATAATATTTCACCCAAAGTACAGTCCCATTCTATCTGGTTTCTGAACGGCATTCGATTCTTGGATTTATTGATTGATTGATTTCCCCACTTTTCGTAGCCGGTGCAAGAAATTTCTTTTCTAGCCTAGAACACGTACTGATCGCAGCATTTTTCACGCATCGTTCTCAAACCCCCCTATTTCGGCAATGCAGAGAGAGATCACTTTCAAACAACCCTCCACGATCTAAGAAGAAAATGAGAGCTATATGTCCTGGGCGCAAATGACGTCACAACTGTCATCTCGAGGGCGTGACACTAGCTGACGTAATCTTATTATCTGGAGAAGAGGAGAGGGAGATTATATCGTTATCGTTATCCACCTCTGTGCCTCAGCTGAACGGGGACTGAGAAATTGGGAGATGTTGCATGATTGTCTTCTTCTTTATCGACTTTGGTGTAAATATCAGTGACATGAGAAATCACCAGTCGAAAAGCTCTGGATTACTGCGAAGGACTTCTAGAGGCTGGTATATTAACCAGACACAAAAGCGAATGCGTGAGCGCGAAAACGAGAAAATAAAGTACTGATCGATAACTGATTTGCCCCCCCCCCCACCTCCTTTATTGTTACAAAACAAATTAGTTCTGCTCCAACAGTAACAATAAGTGCTCAATAAAACAGCACGAAAATTCCCATAACAATGACAACGTGGCCATAACAATGAGTATATATTTAGTCTACATTATAATTTGTGTAGGCCTACTATTTTAAAAAATCTAGATTCCATGATGAACTGGCGTCGAGAATGTTCTGTTCCACATTTCAGGATGCGTCCAGCATATTACTAGTCTTGATGGCATATTTTCAACGAAGGGACAAGAGTTAGGTATATATAAACAGGTTACACTTTGTTTTTAAGAAACACGGCAACAGCGTGCCATTTTCAAGATCGACGAAAAAGAGTAGTACATAACTTTGAAGAGATCCCTTGTGTCACACCTCTAAAGAGCATCTCCCAAGTGCTTTGCCTTTTTTTTCCTTTTTAGTAAGTTTGAAAACTTTGAAACGTCAGAATAGCTAACTATTAAAATCTTCACAGTATAAAAATGCTTTCGCGAAGGGAGAAAACCGCCTGAGCTCTGTGTAATCCCCCGTGTGAATCACAAAGCCGCCATATTTTAGCAGACGTGACAAAAAAGACAACACTTAGATGTCAAACAGCTGCACAAAAGCATTATGCGAACCATTTCTGAAGGAGGAAGCAGTTTTAGGAGGCATGTAATGGCGTTTAAGTAGTGAGACAGGAGCACAGCTTGAGAACGCGTGTCTTAGTCCGAGAACTCATATTCAGTAATTCTTGTTTATGTTTCAAACTTTACTTTCCCCACAGATTATCCCTTCCCTAAAGAAAGCCTCCACTACAAAGTCACAAAAAAGTCAAACTGTTTGTTTCGTGCATGGATAGAAAACGATCAGGATGGAAGCCGAGGTTTAATTAGGCAAACACGAAAATACTCGTCATAGTATGGCTGTAACCAGCTGTATTAGTCAACTACGTTGACTTTTGTTGGCGCCCACCTGTCCCTCAGCAAACATGTTGAGTATTGTCCTGTAATTTACCACTGCCTTTCTGGATGTGTTGACCCTAGTCTGTTGTCAGTTGCTTCCGTTTGATGTATAAACTTCCATCGATTTTGTTGACTAAGATGCAGCGCACCAAAAAAAGGACCAGTTTTTTCCCCAGACAGAAACATCAGTGGGAAACAATGGCCGACTAGCGTCTGCAGGCAGTCAACATGGGTCAAGTCAGGTGAGGTCAGATAGGTTTCGTTAATCGCCAGGGCGAAGTCTGACATGGGTGCAGTTACGCCCCTTTGCCACCTTCCTGTCAATCCAAGCGGTATTCGGGCTGGCTGAGGTGGTACAAATGATGATCACGAAGATCTGTTTTCTGATAATGAGAAGGTCTGTCAAGCAGGAGGAGGGCTGTCTACGCTAGGTCCTTTTCGTGGTTGCAATGGCAGCCCGTTATTAAAGCCGAGTCAATGAGATGTCGTTTCAGTTTCGCCTCTACGAATATCAGACAAGGACTTAGTAGTGTTGATCAAAGGGATCGGACTAGTAAAGACGCCATGACGCATACTGTTGACTGGCTTCCAAAGGACTCCTTGTGATCTGAGAATTAGCATGTCCGACAAACCCCACCCTACAGTCAAACCAGCATTAGTGAATCTCAGAACAATTACTACAAAACAGATGTTCAGTGCCCACCCACTCCCGCAAAATTTTCTTTAAAAAAGGGAAAAACATAAAGAAAAGGAAATGGTTTGCCGATCTGTAGCACAGGATGATCAAGGAGACTTGCTGGCAACACAATCAAAAACCGCAAGCCTGATCTCTGGGTCTTTCTGAAAATCCCAGGCTCGGCTCGCACAGCACGTCTCGGCTAGCTCCCCGCTAGACGGCGTGTCGCTATTGACGGGCTTCCGGTGCGCGGCATCACTAGAACAGGCCTTCCTAATCAGAGTGACCCTACGGGGACACATTAGCTGGCCCCAGGGTAAGCTGGGCTTTATGCAAGGGCAAGGCCCGGTGAGCCGAGGCCTCCATATGTTGAGGATTTAGGCCTGCCCTGTTTCTAATTGTGCCCATCGTCAATTAGGAAATGATAGTCTCCGGCCGCCAGCGGGACGGGATATGCGATAGCAATCGACTTCTCCCTCCCCGTCCAGCAAGAGGGGTGGAGGTAACTCTTACGGGACCAATAACCCGATGCAACTAGTTCGTTATGAACATGTTCCGTGTCTGTGCTTTGTCTGCTAAGCCTTTTTTTGGGGGGGGGGGGTGACCTGCAAGTTTAGTGATCCCGAGAGCGGATTTCTTCGGCCCCGATACGTTTTTCAGAGCCCCCTCCCACCCCAACACACAAAAAGCTAAATGCTTTTTATAACTAAAAGAAAAATGAGCATTTAATGATGACACTTTGCTGACCTTGAAAAAAAACCCTTCTCAATAACCACAAACCACCAATACATTCGAGAAAATATATTAAAGCTAAATGCACAGCAGACGCTAAACAAGACCCAAGGCATTGCTTAATCGTTTATATTTTTGAAAAATATAACCAAGTATATGTTAATTAAAGGTCTTAATAATAACTGCCGATAGATGATCGTGTTCGCTGAGGAAGCTGTGGAACTGTCAGACGTAATACAGAAACTTTTAAAAACCTTGTAAGGTTTTAACGAAACTGATTTGCAAAAACTCAGAATTTTAAGTACTGCATCGCATCGCTGTTTATTTTTATCCGACAACCTAACTTACATTTCTGTTTGCATTGCAACAAAGGCCCTCGGGTTGGATTGTGTTAGTTCAGTGTGTCCTGTCATAAAGGGAGTCATGAGGTTACGCGCGCGTTATGCATGAAAGGGAGGTAACAGCGCTCATGCACCCCCTTCCCCCGTCAGCTACCACCACCAATTGGCGAGGGGCAGCAAGCCTCAAATCCAACGAAAAGCGGTTCGACAAAACGTCACACGCACTCGAGACATTTTTCCAGGGCCGGACTCTATCCTTAAACACGCCGAAGGACGTCGTTAGACCACGCACGTAGAAGTAAACCGATACGGGACTTTCCCCCCGCACGTGCAATCACGTGTGTGGCTGGCAGCAATAAGCTACCAGGACCATATGCAACCATGCCCGTATAATTCTCAGCCTCGTCGCTCTTGCTACCCCCTCCTTTCCCCCTCAATAATCGGGGCTGTGTGAAATACGGCCGCTGTAATTGGCCAAATTGTGCATACCCAATTACAACTTCTCGTCCACCCTCTTCCCCTCCACCCAGCTGCCAAAGGTCTTGGCGGATGGTTTCACGTTTCGCAGAGCTAGACATCCGTGCAAAAATATCGTTACTGCAGGCACTCGTTTTTTTTTATTTATGCAAACGCGGCATGGAATTTATGTAGATAGTGGACGGCGTCAGCCCGTCTGTGGTTTGTCGGTCCTGCTCGGCTCACTGGCCTGCGCGGTCGAGGCGACGCCCGGTTCCAGAGTCCGAACGGTGCCAGCGGCCGTTTGACTTACAGCAACGCTGTGGCCACGTTCTCGCTTTCCCCACCCACAGGGGAGCCAGGAACAGACTCCAGTCCCTCGTCGGTTATAACCCCTCGGCACGCCGTCTCTCGGCTTAGGTTTATTATTTGCTGTTCTTCGCCATGCCCGAACCTCGAACGAGCGCAGTCACAGACTATGCAAATGTGTGGGAAACAAGATTGGACCAGCTACTGCCCCTCGACAAATTTAGAGGTCTCGGCCACTGGCATTAAAACAATTTGCTAAAGATTGTAACGCCATTCAGTCATCCTCTGCTTCTGGACACCGGATGAGACTGTTAGAACAACAGATGATGTAGTTCTCTCACCTGGTATTGCTGGCTTGACAGGGATCATCCGATGTGTCGTCGGTTGTGTGACGTAATCTCCATGACTGGCGGTACCCGACGTTCTGTGGTCCGACGTGCAAGGCGAGGAGATCCAGAAAGATCTGGAAACGGTTGACACCAGAGACACAGAACGACAAGGAATGAATGGAAGCGCTTGCTGGCACTACGTCTGCATGCAGCCCTGCAGTGCGAGGCGCACAGACCGACAGTCACAGACGAGTGACAACCAATCGTTATTATGTTCACGGCCTGGGGATTCCAGTGCAACAGCAGATGCCAGCGACAGAACGTGTCAGGCAGAACACGAGAGGTTTAGAAAAAAACGTCTCTTGACGCGGCATTTCCGGTAATGCAGCCTGTATCTCGTTCGTGCGGCGGGTAGTTTTGTGCGTGTGCATGCGTTACCCCTGCGCGTGAGTGAGTGTACGGTGGTGGCAAATTAATCATTTCGAGAGAGTGAATGGTCGGGGGTGGGGGTGGGAGTGGCAAGGCCGCGCAACCGAAGTCTTTGATCATGATGGGCCAGGAAACAATGCGAAGGACAGGCGTCCCAGCGCCTGCCATGTCCCATAAGCGATTCTAAAAAGGACCGCACTTTCCGATCAATCAAGGACCTTAAGCTCAGGTGAGGTGAATGAGAACGCATCGACCGGCCAAGCACTTTCTCCTCCGCCCCCGGGCTCTTCCGTTTATCGGAACGCAGGCATGCGCACTCGCGCGCAAAATTGTTCGTGTTCCTTCGGCCTGAGCGCCGATAGTGGCGGCTGATGCAACTACCTGACGACCTCCAGCAGAGAAGGGCTCCACAAGACGAGGTGATCGCGCTGGCCTCATCCTCGACGCGGCTCTGTGACAGAGCTGAGATGTTTAGTTCATTCTCCTGGATGACCGCACATATATACATATTTTACATGTGCATATACATATGTATATACACATCTTTTACTCTCCTGGATAATGTATATTTTATAATACATTTACACATATACACTCGCATAAAAGATCGTGGACTTTGAACCCATGTACGGCACACATACTTTCTCTGCACATGGCACCTGCTCACCAGGATGGCCGTCGGGGAGCGGCGGGAGGGGTCTCTACATACTCCGGTTTCCTCCGCTGTCCTCCCCAACACCATCCCCCTCCCCCTAACCTTCCTCATCATTACTTAGCCTTTTTCGCTGACTTGACGTTAAACGACGAACAGTTCAAAAGGGGCAGTTTAATCTAACTTGACAACGTTGTTTTCATTGGGCCCTGTACTTTGCCAAAGTCGGATTCCACATTCTTTTCGTCAAGAATAAGGATAGAGAACCTTATAGCTTCTGTCTTATTGTGCAGAATATGATCATCATACAGACATTATCATTCTCGTCAAGCCTCTGCGAATAAAGTTATTTTCAGCGATTATCAATTAAATCAATCAGAAAACAATGTAGATTTATGGACGCGGTTTATAGTTTGCTGCGTCGAAACGCTTTACATCAATATCCACGACAGACATCATCAATATTACTTGCAAAATGATCACGTTACACACACACACACACACACACATAAATGGAGCAGCAAGTTAACAGCGCTGTTTTTCTTGGCCATCATCCATTCGAGTCTCAGATTACCCACTTCTTCAAAGTTCTGCCGAAAATCAAGTACGGAACGACACACACACACGCACACACTGTCCATCAAGAAACTGTCCCAGTAAACAGAAGATATTGAGCTTCGCAGAGCCATAGTAACATTACAACCCCCCTCTGTCCCACAAATCTAAAAAAGCTGCCGAGAGGTCCAAGGCACAGTGACTTAACTCCCCTGAGGAGCGCCATTAAGATCACGCTCCCAGATTTTTGGCTTTCAACAGAAACAATATGTCCGCCCGTTCTTCCGCATTCAGATTGACTGAAATTCGATACAGCGCAAACATCAGGCACAAAACGGTCGGCCACGGAACCAGTGTTACATAAAGCAGAGCTCTCAGAACCTGTCTGTTCGGTCTTTAACAGCAAATAGACGGTGCGCTTTCGCGACAATACGAGATTTTGACGAGACCGTTAGTCTGTGTTTTGCAGACCTGTGTGTGGATGGACTCGCTTGAAATTAAGTTAAGCTTTTGGGGTGCTGAAAGCTTGAGTCGGACGACTTAACGTTACCGAAAGAAAGATGGGAAAAGATAAAAGTCTCCCTAATCCCAATGGCTATGTCAGGCACTGACTTGTTTGGAAGAAGTTCGCCCTCATTTCTGTGAGCGCTATAAGCTGTCTCTGACCTCAAAGGGATTATGAAGTGCACAGAGAGTGCGCAGGCTGTCAAATTCATATCTTCAAAGTAATATCAATAATTTCTTATGAACTTGTGAAATGTGCAGAGAGTGCACATATTGTCAAATTGATAACTTCCAGACTCCTGAATTGTACACCATTTGGCGTATTTACGCCAAACCAAACCCTGGCGTACGCCAAAGCTGTGAGGCTGGTACGCCAAAATCAACTTTGTGCTTTTCAGTGAACGGAACGGAATGTATGCTTATTTGGCTTGAATCCCCGAAACGGACGCCATTTTGTATGCGCGGCTCTCCAGGTCGCTAGACGTCATTGCCTCACGTTCTTGCAGCGTGAAAATATGACCAGATGAAACAAACATCACTACAAATGAAAACATTTTCCTTGCAGGAGGGGCTAGAATTTGCCAGTTAAATATTAAAATATTCGTTTTCGGAAGAAGGCTTCCGCCCCCTCTACCTCCCCCCCCCCCCGTCCACCCAGCCTCTTGGCCCCGCCAGGGCCTAGGCGGCCCCCGACCCCGGCCACTAAGCCAAAGTCACCTGCTGCAATTCAGGAGTCTCTTCGAATTAATATACATACTTTCTTATAAACTTATGGAATGTACGGAAAGTGCGCAGTGTCAAATTCCTAACTTCAAAGTAACATCAATAATTTCTTATAAATTTGATCGGCTGTCAAGAATTACATAGTTAATACTGTATTCAATAGATTCGTGCTCTAACGCATTTGAGTGACCATTCAAGCGCAAACAGATAAAGACAGCTCCACTTATCACTTGCTGGCATAGCTTTCATAGACCTGCTCCAGCGCATCGCTACTGAGGACGTGCAGTGAACGCAGCTCAGTCCGTGAGGACAATGCTAAGGGCACCTAGCAATCCTCTGTCTGCGCAGAAGGCGTATTCCAAGCGCGCGATAACATAGATGTACAACACTCGCAAGGGAAGTCAGTGAGTAGATTTTTTTGTTTAAAAAAAAAGCCTTTGTTGACAACTTCCTGTAAACTCCGTTGCCTTGTTTACTTTTGCTGGATGCCTCCTTTACTTTCCTCTGTGGCTATAAATGTATAGACTATAGTGTAAAAAAAAAACAACCAAGAAAGCATTTCTCCTTCTGGAAGAGAAGCTCTCAATTTATATTCATTACTCTCACTTTGTACGAAAAAAATTTATATGCATACTTTCCCCCGTTTTTCTCCTTGTTGGGTGTGGGTGTGTGTGTGTGTGTGGGTGTGGGTGTGGGTGTGTGGGTGCTTGTGTGCGTGTGTGCGTGCATGCGCGCGAGTTCATTGTGTTCTTTTTCTTTCTGCTGAAACATTGATTTGCAGACTGAACCACCCAAGCGGGCAGGCGTTCTTCCTCCACCCACCCGTCTCCCCTTCCTCTCTGTGCCTGTGTGCTGCCTCCCGTCCTCTCCCCTATCCCATCAAGGGACCTTTTACGTAGATAATTCGCAAAAAAAAACAGCTACCCCAATTATTTGCACTTTCAGCATTAACACGTCAGTGTCACGTGGTCTTTTCTCAGCAGAGTTGGAGTCAGCAGGAATTACAACGCTGTGCATAACATCTGTGGGCTGATCGCTTTGGAACGTCATTGCAAATTTACCCGCATGATAGGTGGCAAATTTCCTTCTTTCTTTCTTTCTGCTGTTATTTGAAGAATGAAGCCTATGGTTGTGTTTCCAAATGGGACTAGAAGTTTTACAACCGGGATTTTATGCTTGACAACACAAAATATAAAAATTATGAATGGGTTCTATCTGGAGGCGTGCTGTCCGGACGGACAATATAGCAGTGCAGAAAAACAGGTCCTGTCCGTTAGTTAGGCCGTTACTTGCCTGTTTAACACAATATATGACCTTCTGGGTGGAGGCTAGGCTGGCAGGTCGACTAACGCAATTCTCACTCCTCCCATCTACCCTGCATAGCAATGTCGGCCGCGGGCTGCTTGGCTGCTACTTCCACTTCAGAGAGGGAGGCTTGACTGAAGACTGATGCTGTTGATAGCGATAAATACGACTGTGTATCGGCACTTTATGTAAAATATCCAATACGTATTGCATACAGATCATCTTAACTGTCAACTGGTATCAAATAATCCAATGTACAGTCGAAATACAGTGTCAACAACCAAAACATTATTTTTGAGGATTTTGCCGTTTGATGTCGGAAAACTTTTCAGAATTGTTTTTCTCAAAGAAGGCGCCTCAGATGTTGTTTCCAACAGTATTGATCCATTTATACTGCGCGACATACGCTTGAGGGTGTGTGTGTGTGTGGGGGGGGGAGAGACATATGAAAGTGTCATTTCGGATTTGTGTTGGCGATATGATGGGATTATAAATGGATGGATGCTTTCAAGAGATGAAGGAGCAATAGCATTGACAGACGTGAAGAGGTTATAGGGGGGATAGGGAGCAGTAGAAGAGTAGGAGAGTCAAAGAAGAAACTTGGCATGATGATGATGATGATGATGATGATGATGATGATGATGATGATGATGATGATGATGATGATGATGATGATGATAACGAAGACGACGGCGATGATGACGAACATCCTCCCCTTTATTTTCCATTTGCTTTACAGCTTGACTCGCTTATTCCCCTTCCTCTTGGATGGTACGAACTGACAACTGTTCTCATCCTAAATAACTTTGCGCTTGTATTGAAGGTGAGTAGTGCACAATTCTAAGATTTAAAATAGGGTTGTCAGAAAGAAAAAACAACAAAACACGACGGCTGCAGTGCGTTCTTATGCCCTGAGACTGCTTCACTGTCGTTTCGGATGCCGAAAGCCAATGTAGTCCGAGCCTCAGACTTATTACCGACTTTAGCTGTTCACTTCGCAATGCCCTGCTTTTTGTGCCCTTAATGGAAAACCGCGCCAGTCCCCTGTTAAGCTTCTGTCAAAAAGTCGTTCCCGTCCAGAAAGAAAAATGATTTTTTTTAATTAAAAAAAGGTCCCCGAGGAGCCATCCCCTAGGACCTGAAACTTGCTTCCAAATTAAAATCCGAATCACAAAAGTTTTCAATGTGATCTGGTTTTTGCGTTTAGAAGAAGCCCTGCTCGGCGTAATTCCAGCTGAAAGTTGCAGGGTCTGACAAAAACAATCGGCAAAGCTTATCAACGTTTTCATGCAGCTTTGTACTGTCTGGTTCAGTTTTGAACTCAAAGCCCTCAAACATCCGACAATAGTTTACATCCAAAGCTGTGATCAGGGACATATCCGATTCAACCATCCCACCCCAGCATTATATTATTTTGTGGAGGTGTTACGGTTTGATTTGCGGTTTGATATATTACAGTCCAGAAAAGTCTCTCGATGAAGAGGTTACGCGGGACACTATATCGTTCTTGCGTTGTGTTTAATATGAACATCAAACTTTTCTTAAGAATTATCATAGAAATTTATGCCCTTGTTTTGTGCGCGCAGATGCACTAAGATATATGCACATGCACAAAAATGAACATGCATGCAGACTTTGATAAGTAGTTTGGCAAAATCATTAGTACAGAAACAGACGAGAATGAGATCAGGAATATACGGGGCAGAGGGTGCATGCTACAGTTATGTTCTTTCAGTCGGTCTATCAGCTATGTTGCACTCATCGAATGTAGGAAACTGAGGTGCGGAAATATAAAAAAAGAACTAAAATTCAGGGATAACCGTTTCTTCTTATTGCATAAGTTTTCATGTGTACAACCCGCACGAAGAATAACTGTTAGATACAAAGATGATCATAACTTTAGAAGCTAACGCATGTTAAACTCAGACGATCAACAAGGGGAGGAGGTGCATCTCGCTATTGCTTTCTGAACAAGAGGAGGAAGGGGATTCTTATTAGAAATCACACCTGAGCAATAAAGTCAAGATTGTGCCTGGAGTGTCAGCGCGCTGTAGCAAGCCACTTCGTTCGTATTACGCAGACAGCAATACCTCGGGGCCTGATTTTCTTACTGTGTTCACAGAGATGTATAGAAGAAAAACTCTACACGAGATAAAACGTGAAGAAAAAAAATAACAAAGAGAGGAAAAAAGTGGAAAGGAGCAGGCGACAGATAGACTTGCAGACAGAAAACAGATTCTATCCACTCTACTTTGAGAAACAAAGAATGCAGATACATATACGTAGGCCTACGATGTTATTATTTTTACTACAAAATACACTGTAATATTAAAGCTTTTTTCCTCTCTCTCTCTCTCTCTCTACTAAATCCTAATTTCGTACCGAGAAAGCGTGGGGATTTTTTTGCTCTCTGCCTCTTCTAGTCTCTCTCTCTCTCTCTGTGTGTTCGCTCACACACGCGCGCATCCAAGGATACGCACGTTCTAACGAATGCTGAAGCGTGTGTTCTTGCATGGATGGGTAGTCTTGCGAGGCACGCATGCATGCATGAGAACCCCCACACGCAGAAACCTCTGACCATTTAAAATGCCAACACGCACTAAACGGCCAAACCCCTCTACGTCAGCCAGCCAAACAGTTCTGTCAAAAGCCGTGACACTTGCTTAATCGCTTCCGACAAGCTTCAGAAGTTAAAATTCTGCAGCAGGCATCATCTGCTTTGTCGTCACCACCGTCAGCGTTAACGTTCTGCCCACATCCTCTTCTGCAGGCTGCACGCTGTAAACTGCGGTCGAGATGCAGCACGCATCACCTTTGCATACAAGCAGGGATGGCCACAGAACAGGAATTAGGGGCCGCAGGAAATGAAGGGAGATCGTTGTGGGGCCGTCTGAAGGCGTGACTAAACGCGAAGCACTTCGTTGCGGCAGTTTTATTCCCAAACTGCGCTTTAAAATAAACTTGAGGAAATAACATCAGCCGCATTGTCATAAAAGTATCCCCATTCCAAACAGGCGGTGAACGGAGGTTGTGAAAGTAAAAGTTGCGAAAAGAAGGGTTGGGTGGGATAGGAGCATGGAAAAGATACAAACCAGAACAAAACACAGTGTGTTGGGACCCCAAAACAGAATAGAACAGAACGGAATGCAACAGAACAGATCGCAACAGAATGGAACGGAACAGACAGTCCAAGATTGAAGGCTGATGGGGAACGGTATTTTACCCGACACTGCTTGCAAGAAGCCCTCTAATGGCCGAATTTAGAGAGACCTCCGAACGTGTTCGTCTGAAGGTTTTCAATCAAACTGCTCTCAGGTTCCAGAGTTCCGGCCTGTGGAAGGCCAGCGGCATCTAACATCTACATGCGGCGAGCATGCTGGGAGGTTCGCTTCTAATGTTCACTCTTACCCTCAGTCTAATTTCACGGAAACCTTACCAAGTGTCACCGCCCGCAATGACATGATTTGAGAAGTGTAATGAAAAGCCCCACGACCTCAGACAGTTTTTTAATTGGAAGGGATTCCTCGCAAACTAGGACTCTTCTTTCATCGATACCACTCCCTTTGTCCCCCTCCTATTTTTACGTCTTGCGCGCGTGTGCGGACATACACATACGCACTCACACAAATGCGCACACCCACGCACACTTTTCTCTCTCTCTCAGTCACACATACACATACACGCACACTTCTCTCTCTCTCAGTCACACATACACATGTACACATTTCTTTTGTCTCTCCACCCCTTCACCGACTTGCAAATACTCACTTTGCTTGTGGTATTTCTGCTATAATACAACTTTATGAGGCTTGGGATCTAGAAGACTTTATAAACAAAACTATGCTCAGAAACCAACCAACCAACCAACCAACCAACCAACCAACCAACCAACCAACCAACCAACCAACCAACCAGCCAGCCAGCCAGCCAGCCAGCCAGCCAGCCAGCCAACGACACAAACAAAACCAGCAAAGGAATCTCAGCTGAACACATGTAAGCAATGTGTACATAGGCGTGTTGTGCTTCGACTTTTAGTGGTGCGCCATGTTAGTATAAGAATATTGCCGAGAGGAGGGTTAGCAGAAGGAAGATATAAGCAGAAAAAGAGAAAAATCAGAGGAGAAACAGAAAAGGAAAGAGTTGGAGATGAAAGGAAGGAAGACGCTAGGTCAGCAGCAGAAGGGACAGAAGCAAACAACGCCGACTAAAAAGAGAGAGAAAAAAACCGGAGGACGAAGAAGTGTGAGAAGAAGCGAAGGACGAAAAAAGAAAATTCGAAGAGAAGAAAGGATTAAAGAAGGCGGGATTTGATAGGGCGGCAGAAGGCAAAGAGGTCGGTGGCACTGGAAGGGGGAAAGGGTTGAGTGGGAGATTGTATTTAATGTCGAGAAAATATGTGCAGCATGTGTAGCAAGCATACCCAGTAATCTTGTCAGTGAATCGGCCAGAAATAATTTCTTACACAAACTGTCGTGCAAACCCGATGCCCCCGATTGCTGGCATGTAAACAATGGAGGGCGGACGCCACTGGTAATCCCCCTTTGACTTCTGGCGCTTGTAAGTGTCAGGCACAACTAGCCATCCTTCGCAACGGCATTATCGTTCTGGAATCCTAGCACACGCACAAAAAAGGTATTAAAAATAATACAAGAAGACTTCATGTCAGTGCCACAATTTTTCCCCATTTCCAACGGCACAGGTCGCGTCGAATCTATGGATTCCATTTCACTTGTTGACACTCCGCAATGGCGTCATTGTGATCGTTAAAAAAGTTTCAAAGAATTATTCTAGATTATGCAGAGGCCATAATCATTTTGCTTTCTGCCAGACTGGCTCGGTGGCTGAAAGGGCAAGATTAGGAGCCCGTATCAAACAGTTTACAATTGGCTACATAAATATTTGCTTCTTGGAACACTCCTTTGGCAGCCCCTTTCATCTTCCCTTCCAAAGCCATCTCCGGCGGTGCCAGTGGCCCAGCAACCATCCTTGGGTCCTTCGCTCTGGTCTCAACGTCAGCAGAAAGGTGGGGGAGGGGGTGGAACTCCAAGGAAAGCCACGAAAGCCAGTCTTTGTGTGAAAACGTGTGTGAAAAAAGGGCAAGTAATGTCATGTAAGACTAAAGATAGATGACGTGATAGACTTTCTCGTTCCTTTTCTCTTGCCAATAGATGTCCAAAAATAGAAGTCAGATCATCATCATCATCGGCATAGCTGTCATAACTATCACAGTTGTCGTCACAACTTTTTATAATTTTTATAATTTCTTTGGTCGGACCTCAAGCTCTAGTCAGAAAATAGTGGAAATGGACATTACTCACTCCTTGAGAAAACCCCAAAGCACATGGTCAGAAAATGTAAAACAAAATGGTATTACTCTGATCACCCAAAGAAGTTCGTTCTTTGTTGCTTAAGGGCTCCTTACACGATGCGATGGTCTCAATGAGGTCTCAATGAGCGTAACACATTGAGCGAAAACACTTCCGAACACTCTCCGTGCGAGAAACCGACAATATTTTACCCGCCAGCTCACGTCACCAATCCTGCGATGAATTATCATAAATGCAGGGATGCTGCTCTGCTCTGTCAGAGCTCTATTAATCCAAAAGTCAGTTCTTCTGATCAATACACTGATAATCTAAGACCCGCTATGATCGCGACAAACTAGACGACTCTGCACTAGATAGCACGAATTTTTTTCTGATTGGCTGAAACACTTGCAAAATTTTTGAGTCCCTGCAAGAAAATAGCGAAGCATTATGTCCGCGTAAAATGTTCAGAAGGCCCCAGGCAACATTTTCTGTCAACATTTCAACTTCCATATATAAAGCTGGAAAATTGCATCGTGTGAATGGCCCTTTAACGTCCCGCCGCAAACTAGCTGCATGTAGGAACGGTGTTGCTGAGATAAGTTAACGTCCTGCCACAGTGGGACCGCAGTTGCAACACATACTTCAGCCCACCCAGTCATATCCCCCCGTATATTGACACCGGAAGGCCCGAAGAACATTGTCAGATTATGAAGGAAAGGGGCATTACCTTAAAGGGCTGCAGCTTTAATCGTAAAAGACTAGTAAATCAAACGTCATGTTTGCCGGAGGAAGTAAACCCTGAAGGAAAAGCTACAACAAACTGTCAGTAGAAAAGGAGGTTTGGGGGACGGGGGACTCGAGTAAACTAGATAAAATAACCAAATAAATAAACTAATTCAGTCGGTAGATGACAACGATGCTGATGCGTTCAACGAAACGGAAGGTGTGAGAGAAGGACAGCAGCAGCGTGTGAGGGAGAGATAATTGTTTAAAGGCCATGCCACATTGCGTCTATAAAAATGCCTAATGCTTGAACTGATTCGTTGACGTGCCCTGTTTATGGTGTGCTTAACCCGTCATTAACAGTCATATAGATATGTCACGTGAGCGACTGCTGCCGTCATTACACACACAAACACACACTTGTTTCCTCTTTCTCCTATACACTCGCACCCACTGTGATTTTCTTCTCTCTAGCCCATCCCTCCTTTCCGTTTGCACTCTACCTCGAGCGCGCGCACACACCCACGCGCACAGAGAAAAAGAAGTAAGAAAAGAGACTAAAGCGCTTCTAAATAACGCGCACGCAAAAATAATAACAAAAAAATTAAACACCGTAAAATCACAAACAGGACCGATATTACTAAAGTATGATCTAAAGCTAAGAGACTGATTTGAGGCAGCAGTTAGCCGCGTTTAGTTATTTCTATCCGTATATTTCCCGAGCAGATTGCCATCGCTGTCGAGTGAACGTAGCCTCTGATGTGTCAAACAAACCCTCTGCACAGCGTGGTGTTAGGACAACACAAGTGCTCGCTGGCAGCTGAAGTAAGGTGCCGTGCTGTTGTTCTGAGCTTACATTACGAAGCGCCAGATCGACACACAGAAAAGCTCGCTCGCGGCTTGCTTGCATTTTTGTCACCGTCACTGGAACTCGGGGAATTTCACTCTCGAGGCATTTAGATGTTTCTTTCGAATTCGCTGTGATGCGATCCCCTGCAGGAGTATAGCAAGCAGTGAATGGTACTGAGGGCGCTGTACTATAGTAAGCAACTCCCTGGCTGAGTGAGCTGAAAAAAAGTAACTACGATTAATTTAGTGCAGTCTGTTAGTTCAGGTCGGTTGTACATGCACAAAGAAAAGAAGTAGTAGAATTAAATAAACTAGCACAACCGTAAGACGAAATCAGTTGTCATTTAAATTCTTGGGGGAAAATCTGAACAAGGAATAAAGGGAGGGGAAAGAAAGAAAAGAAGAAGAAAAGACAAAAAGAAGAAAGAGAAGTTAAAAAGAGAAATAAAAAACCCAAACGAAACAAATTAAAGAAAACGAAGACAACATGTGCATAAAAAGCCAGACTCATCCCCTCCCGCCACCAACCTAATTAGTGAGATTTTGAACTAAATGTACCCAACACGCCCTATCCAGAATCCAGACCTTAGCCTGGCTAAACAAAACAAAACAAAACAAACAAACAAACAAACAAAAAACCCAGCGCATCTGGCTTCAAACTTTGGCTCATTTCTGGACACAAGTTTAGATAAGAAAGCTGTTTTCGTGCATGATTAAACTGTACACAAATTGACTGACCATCCCAGTCCATGAACCCAGTCAGATAACTCCATTTTTCGTAAAAGTTGAAAGCAAGAATGGTGCCTTGGAAATCGTGAACCTTGACCCTGTGAAGTCACCTTCGACTCAACGCTTCTCCACCAGTTACCTGCGCTTCTTTGCTCTCCAAGCAAACCGTCCAACCTCATTCACGCCAGACTGGAAGGAGTTCAAGTGACACAGCTTGTCGAAACCGTTTCACTTTCAGCAAGCCGACACGAGATAGGCATATCGCCGACTGCGATCCTACCAGACTTCACGACCTTACGGTAAATCACTCAGCCCAGGCTACGACAGGTGAGAACGAGAGGGTTGAGTGATGTAATATATCACCCTCCCCCTCTCCCTCCCCGGGTTTTGTCACGGCGGAAAGTCAAGGCTCCAGTGGCAGCCATTCACGCCTTTGCGGCACCAGATGAGGAGCAGAAGCTGACCCCGGCTCTATTCCTTCCTGACGCCCCCCCCCCCTGTTGACATTCCTGATTTAAACGTCAATATTTTTGCCAGCCAAGAACCAGAACCACCGCGTTGTTACCTGCCTTTTGTCCTGCTTCGCTCAGCGCGCTTCAGTTTCAGGTCTCTCTCCCCATGATAAATTTTCACGTCTAAGACAGACTGGGGTCTTTTTACAGTTTGGCATCCAACGAAACGGTTTTTGAGAGGTAATGCTCGTCGTACGCTATCAGTCGCGTCAAGCGCAGAGTCGGTGTTGAATCTGAGAGGTGGAGGAATCGCGCCTTGCAGCTGTCGATGCGATCGAGTCATGAGTATCGGGTGCTTGTAGTACATCAAACGAATCCGTGAGTTCCACAAAGACTAGCTGAATTGGACTTGAAATCATAGTCTTTCTCCATCCCCGGAATAGGCTATCTATCACTGGAATAGGATGTCTCTATAACTGGAGTAGCTTATTTCTATCTTTCACCGGAACTTACTAGAAGATTTCATTAATGTTCTTCGTGAACTATCCAAGCTGGCAGAAGATGCCAAACGTACAGCAGAGGATGTTGACGTGTTTTTTAATCTCTTCGTACTGTTATATGGGGACGATACTGTCATTTTTTCAGAGACACGAGAGAACCTTCAGAATGCTTTACATAGCATGAAAACGTACTGCGACAAATGGAATGTGACAGTGAATCCAGAAAAAAACCCAAAATAATTGTATTCTCTAGAGGCAAAATTCGGAAAAACCTGTATTGTATTATAATGGTGAAATGCTAGAAATAGTCTACGATTTCCAATATTTAGGTTTGAAGCTAAATTATAATAACAAATTCAATGTCTCACAAAAGGATCTGTATGGTAGGGCCTCTAGAGCCATGTTTGCATTACTAAATAGGTGTAATAAGTTACATCTACCTCTAGACATACAAATAGAGCTTTTCAATAGAATAGTACTCCCCATCCTCACCTATGGTTGTGAGGTTTGGGCACCGTATGTTACTGACCTATGTACAAAACTACAAGTAAGATTCTATAAGATGTTTCAACTCCATCATGCATGGTATTTGGAGAATGCGGACGGTTTCCTGCTGGCATCCATATCAAGAGTAGAATGGGTTTTTTTGGTTTAAACTCATCAGTGGAAATAATTATGGTCAATTTTTAATTTCTGTAGATAGAATGTTACTTAACTTGCATGAACAAGGGATGCTTCCCTCAAATTTTATTCACTTGGTTAAATCATTAATGCAAGAACTGGGACTGAATGAATTATGGTTAAACTAGAATAGTTTAAACGTAACAGATAAATGGTTCAAGAACAAAGTAGACAGATGTTTACAAGATCAATTTATTCAACACTGGTTCGAGGAACTCAACACAAAACAGGTATACACAAACTACAGAATACTCAAAACATCATTTAAGCCCGAACCCTATCTCAGAGTGTTACCACCTTCTCACTGCCGCCTGCTATTAAAATTCTTGACATTAGATAAAAACTTCCCTGTTAACAAACTCAGACACGAAGACATCCCTAGGCATGAACGATTACGTACGCTGTGTGACAGAAAAGACATAGGCGATGAATTCCATTATATTTTCTTATGTGACAAATTTACAGCTGAACGCAGCACCGCGCTGACACCATACTACTTGAGCCGGCCATATACATTTAAACTTTATAAACTCTTTTCTTGTAAAAACAAAATTGTATTGACCAAAGTAGTGAATTTTGTTAAAATACTTCTTAGTAGAGTGTATTAATTAAATAGATGAATAGGTGCCTACGTTTTTGCGTGTGGGTACGTCTGCGTGCGTGATTGAGCGTGTTATTTGTGTGTATATTAATCATTGAGTGTATTTATATCAATATATGTATATTCTAATGTCAGGTGAACTACGATTGACGTGTTCTTTGACTTTTTTTTGAATACCCCCTGAGGGTAACAGAATAAAGAAACTTGAAACTTGGAAAAGGATGTATCTATAACCGTAGTACCTTATTTCTATCTTCATCCCAGATATAAGCCCGTGACAACGACTCATGGATTTCGACTACTTGACCCTAGAGGCAGCTCACTGGTCAAAATTACGTCACGCTACTTCCGGACTACCTGAATATAGTGTCTCTTGACGCTAGTGTGCATTGGCCTTTAGTGACAATGGCAATGCTTCTAACCAGTAAGACGTATCTCTACAGTCTGCCGCGAACATGTCTACTAGCAGGCTCACATGTTTGTCAGTGCCATGCTTCCCGCTTGAATGAATTTACTTCTGTAGTTACCACCTACACTTCCGCACCCAGAAAGTACGCATGCACGTACGGACAGACGGAACACAAAAATACGCACGGGCGGACCGTCCGACAGACAAATAAGACAAGCAGGTTCACACTAGCGAGACAGATAACGGGATCGATAATCTACAGGGGGAGGAGAGGAGAGGGATATACTTCAGGAATTTACCAAACGAGTAAAATGGAAATAAAACGTGCTTCAAAAATTGCCTAAGAAAAGTGTCCATAGCTGAATGTGTCACTGTTAGGATTACTTGCGTTTAACTGTCCATGCAACACGTGGCATTTGGCAACCGACACATATTTTCAGCGTCAATTTTAAAACAAACCTCCGACCAAACTTCCCTGAGAAAGGGGTGAGTCACCGTGAGCAGGGTAAATCTGCTGTAGATTGTGAGGACGCTAACGACGTTGTCCGATTTGGAGATAAAAACCTTTTTGGGTTCTATGTTTTCGTCCCTTAAATGCGCTTCTAACCTCTCGCCTGGCTCCTGCGACAGGTGCCGCGCATCGCTGTTCCCGCCATCTTCCACTGACGCCTGCTGTCTCGCTGCCTCAGACGCGCACACGTGCGACAAGGGCCGCAACCAAAGCGCAGAGACCTGACGATAAAGGACCTTTATCACGAGCGCAGGCGCTTGCCGCGAAGGCTGGCAGTTGTTTAAAAAAAAGTGGAGCGGGGCCAAGTCGGCAGGCACTTTAATAGTGTTTGGCATCTCCTGACACAGGCCCCGATGGAAAAGGTAAAATTGCTGCGATTGACTGCACATGTCCTCCTTAATTCTCACAGGTGCTCCCAGTTGAAGCCGCAAACGTGCCAAATAAACTAGGTGAAAGTAACGGGAGCACTCGACAGAGCGCAATGAACATCTGGAGAGGGAGACGGGTGAAACAGAGTGTCTGAGAAAAGGGAGTAAAGAAAGAACTCTGGAAGGCATGCCAGAGAAAAAGCAACTCGCTGAAGAAATATCTTGTTGGAAATAGTGTCACTTAGAGGTGACATTTCTTCTTACTAGTTCATGTAGATTTAAAAAAACACTTGGCGTTAGGCAATTCGGAAGGAGGCGATGGACAGGGTTAGTTCTGGGAATAGAGGGAAATAATGAACGTGCATACGTGTGTGCCCGTGTATGCGCGAGTTAGAGAGAGAGAGGGGGAGACCTGACAGTGTGTTTACTGAATGTTCACGACATACAGTGTAGTTTCTCGACTAGCCTGTCTCTCGCTCTCACATCGACCACCTCATATATTTACTGGTCTGATGAAAGTGAACAATATGAAAGGAGATAATCTGTAACCACGACAACATTATAATTGTGTGCTCCTTTACCTTATTCTACCCGATCAACCCAGTTCCGAAATTATCCGTCTTGAGAGAATCTGTCAGCAGCCATCGGGAACAGGGGGCTTAAAACGTCCATTTTACGTGTAACTATTTCAGCACATAAATCAGACTCTTATGAGGTGTAGTTATGTGACGTCAGCTCATTTTTGGGGTTGTCGCTTTACTTTCTCGCACATCTGCCGACTTTGCCAAGGCAATATACTCCTAAATCCATGATTAGATGTGTCTATAAAGTTTACGTTTCTAACTCCTCGGCTAGGATTTATTTTGGTGAGGTGGGGGGGGGGGGAAGAGAGAGAGATTGGGGATTCTGAACTCTTTAGGGTTCAAAGGTCTGTGCTCTAACCACTTGGCCATCCGCTTCCCCTCTGAGACTTAAGCTAATACAATTTATTGGGGAATTACTTCAAAATCGATTCTTTGTCGGCATGGTGTACCCCGTGGATTGATAAGCCTGTCTAGACGCTGCCACAAAAATAAAACGTGTGCATCGGTCTTTAGACCTAGACACAACGTAGTCGAGCGAGCGACAGCGAAGCAAACGACGACGATACGTCACCTCGCACGACCCCACACCAAGGTACATCGCGCAGCAGATCCGCACCCCTGGCGGAATGCCACCCTTTTAGGACCCTCATTAGGAGTCAACCACTTCAGATGTCTGTCGAGAATGCTTGTCTCCGCGTTGGCAGATTGATGCTCGGCGGAGACCTTGGACAGATCTAGAGGGTACTAACCGCCCATCTCTACTCCTGCCACCCCTCCTCACACGGGTGGAGCCATTACTCCACCTACCCCTCCCTTGACGCTCCTTCTCACCCCGCTCCCTCAGCCCTTCTGGTTAAAATTAGCTGTCCTGCTTTGCAGGTCTTTAGCACCTCTTGCCAGGGAGAAGCCTGGGATTGCCCCGGGATCCCTGGTGATGCATGGCAGCAAGGGCGACCCGTGGTATAACTCAGGTGGGTCTGACACCCAGGCATAAACACCCGCTTCCAACGTGCCCCAGCGCTGTTTGGGTCTGTACAGCGCGAGCTTGTGACGCGGATGGCGATAGCTGTGAGCATGCGCAGTGTGCCTACACCCGTCCCAGCGCCGACGGTCTGACAGGGGAGTGCCAGAGGCAGAAACAAGGTGTCAGCCTCGTTTTCATGGTCTGGCTCAACTTGCATGGTATAGACAGATTTCATTGCACAGCAACCACCTTTTATTGGATACATAAAATTCGTTCTATGGCAGGTTGCAGTCATCGTATGTAGATAAATAATACTTTTCCTGTAGCGGTTGACATAAGTATAAAATAAATAACTATGGGATGAATGGCATAACCACACAATATCAAGGTATAGAATGGAACTGCATGTTTATCAAGAGCGCTACAAAAATTCCAGTCTTGGCGCTCCAGGTGAGCGTGGGTTGAGTCTACAGCACGTACGTGATAAGAGTTTGAAAGCTTTGTCGTTTCAGAGATACCATATTTTCTCTGATCGGTTCCGCTACACGGACGTATAGCAGCGTTATGCAGCAATGCTGCACTGACGGAAGGGTGTTATGCCGGCTTCACACGTCGCAATGGGACTGAATTGATAGATAACGATGGTTACGAGCCAGTCTATCCATCTGCAGCAGAAAGATCTTCGCGTTCCGTTTGCAGACTTTCGCGCTAGCTCTAGGGACAATAAAAGTAGACTAGTCCTTGAGTTCTGTAAAGCCGTATGAGGTCGGCATTATATACATACATGTACCTCACGGTCTCGCTGCACTTCCGACTGCTATTGACAACTGAGATCTGTTCACCGATTTACCTTCCGTGTTTTCGCAGACAGGAGTCACTCATTGACGCAAGCTATACTTCTTTCTTCTTCGTGTAAACGCAGATGTCCGCGTACTGCTTGTGCTAGACAATTAGTGAGAGCGAGGAAATTAAAGAATTGAAAACAAGCGTACTTATGAAGCGAACAAGTGTTGGAGTTTGCCGTTATGAATATTCTTTCGAGATTCTGACACGCGTCCACCCACGCACATATACACATATACATATATACACATATACACATATACATATATACACATATATACATATACACATATACATATATACACATATACACATATACACATATACATATATACACATATATACATAAGAGGCAGCTGCTATCTACAGCGACGGAGACAAACATATACATAGACAGACAGGTAGCTATAGATACGCGAAAAGACAGATGGAAGGACAGAGGAAGAGACAGGCAGAGAGGTAAAAAGTCATACACGAGCATAGACAAAACATGTAGACTGACTGCAATCCAGATATATAGACACATAACATGGTAGGTAAGGGTTTCAACGTCTATTATTTTTGTGTTCTGTGACCCATTTCACTCACGCCACTCGAGATGGAAGGGGCAGATTAGACTGCTGTGAGTCTTCAGCAGAGCGTCAGTCCTGCATCGCACCCGACATTTGCTCCTCCTAGAAATGTTGTTGCCGATCGAGACAAATCACGGCCCACTTCGGCGTCTGCTCCCCGTAATACTTCGATAAAATGTGCGTTTGCGCGCAATTCGCACAGAATAAAAATATTGTTTGGATGCGACTGCGCGTGGGCCTCTGCCTTCGTTCAAGAAGGTTCCTCTTGATCGAATTAAGCAGCTGGAGAACAACACAAACTATTTGCTGGAACCCAGATATCGTTTTCTCAGCCCACCATTTATTTTCCACCACAAACACTTCAGTTATTAGTCAAATGTGAGCGCCTAGTAGCTCATAGGCATTCCATCGAAACATCTTTGGATTGATGCTAACCATTCTTCCCTCTGACCTGCATATAGCCTCGAGGTAAAAACTTGATTCTATTTCGACCTGCCCCGACGGCTGACAGTCTTTAGACCCTCTCCCCCCTCTAAATCCGTCACGTGCACTTCTGTCTTCTGTTTGCCTCAGGCTTTGATATGACGTCAAGCGTCTTGAATCTGCCCCTATACATAGGAAATGGCAAAGAGTTTCCCCTGAAACTTTCTACGTTTGTGACGAACCATGTAGTCATAATCATTCACCATGTACCGGCATTTGCCATACGTGGCATTTACCATGGATATATACATTAGTATTTTGTCCTATTTATAGTATTAGTCTCAGAAGCCATTACCATTTTTAAGTAGGAAGTGAGAGGGTTGAAAGTGCCCCTAGCTGTTTCACACGAATGTGATTTTAGGGACCTCCTTCCTCAATATATAGTGAGGTCTTCTCCTCACATTGTTCAGGCGGGGCCTGGATAGCTCAGCTGGTAGAGCTGCGGACTAGCAGGTGGAAGGTTGCTGGTTTAAATCCTGGTGTGACAAAGGATTATTTCCTGGATTTGCACATTGTCCAAACGCCATTCTGCCATCTCCCCGCACCTTAAATTGCCTATCCGCACTGGCCATCTTACTACAGCTATCAGTCTTGTGGTTCGTTCAGTGCATTGATTAGTAACAGGACCCACCCGAAATCACCGCGAGGTGGAGGCACTGTCCCTCTAAAATTACCTACCTACCCAACCACATGGTTACCTAGAGAAAGATGTATGTAAGTTTGAAGACGTCCAGAGATGTGTTTCTGCTGATTTCTTCATTCACGTGACTCGGGGCCCTATCCGCCTGCAGCATCTCCATAAAAATATCACAGAAACCAGTAACACAGTGAAAGACAACTATTATTTACATTTGAAAGAGTGAGGATAATAATGATTGATGCCCCCAGGCTTTCTCTACACGTCACTCTGGGCTAGGGTTACACAACAACTGTCATACATATCCCCAAACACGACCTCTCCTGTGTCAGTCAGAAGGTGTGAACGATAAAGGCCTTAAACAACATACGTAGAAAATGAATTATAACCAAGTCTATGATATAAATTATTTGTCCTACCAGACTCGGCGTAACAATGGACGATCTCTCGAGGCACCAAGTTTGGCGGTCTCGACCCTGCTCCATAAGACGTGCGCCAGCCGTAGGTATGCAATTTTACGGCTGCAAGCAGAGCACTGAATTTAATTTGCAAAAGCTGAATTCTTTCCTTTGTATTTCTGAAACCCTAGACGATCTCATTTATCCTTGGATGGGTTGGACGGATGTTCATATCTCCTTAGCCCACCTTAAAAAAAGGATGTCTTTGACCTTCGGGTCATAGGGAGTAAAGGTGTATGAGACCCCATTTTTCTGTGGGGCTCCATCGTGAGGGCGGCGCCCATCTCTCCCTTCCTGCCTTACCTGACCTGACCTATGGTCGCAGCTTGGTGAATTCGGGGAAGAGCGCCTTCGGGTTCAGGGGCCTGAGCTCAAAGCACTTGGCCATCCACTTCCCCGTAAAGGAGCACGCAAAATGTACAGAACGAAGGGACCTGATGGCCTCTCATGGTTGCAAGGGAAGGCACGAACGTTCATGCAAACCCTTTCCACTCATATGACCGCAATAGTTATGACCGAATAGTTACGAACGATCTTGCAGCTCAGCCGTGGTTACCCAACAGATTTTGATGTTCGATAATAGAGAGCTGTCTTACTACAGTCAAACTCTACGATTAGCGAAGAACGCGAAGGGTTTTACAACACGTCTTGTGGTATTCCCTGAACCAGGGAAGTGATCTTGGTCTGCTTCCAGTTTACTATAGACACGTACTATGAACCGAGAAAGATCATCCAGCTACATGGAAGATCAACAACCGACTATGATCCATAAGCTGTCGAAGCAAGTGGGGTTTAAACGGGATCGCTCATTGGCTGGAACACAGCAGGCTGTAGACGAAAACGGTTCATTTGTCATGGGCTTTACGACTGCTTAAGAAAAGGTTTGGACTATTAACTCTGCGACTGACGGCGAGGGATTGCTCCATGACGACGAAAGAAGAAGAAGAATGCAAGAGAAGGAAGGGGTGGGGGAAGAGATGCTAGTTCCAGGATGGGGCACCGGTTATAGCGTTCGCGCAGAAAGCCTCATGCTTACTACAAGACCCCTCACTCCTGCAAGCAGCACTTGTGTACGCTTGTCTTGCCCGAGGGGGCTGCTGCGTGGTGTTGATGTAGAAAGTTTATGGCTTTTCCGGTCGGTTGTTTAGAAATCTGTCAGAGAAAGAGGTGGTGAATTTGTAAATGCATGCTACACCCTGCGCGCGCGTGTATCGAGATGGCAACCACCTTGGCCGTAAGAAAGGAGAGAGGGAGGGAGAGTTTTTGCCTGTAGGTCATAAAATGGTACAAGTTGCCTGGTCTGCCAAGTGTCGCTGATAGCCAGAAGGTAGGGTTGCCGGTGGAAAGAAAGACAGAGATGAAGTTAACATACAAAGCAAATAAATAAGAAATGGATAATGAAAAATATTCCGTAAAATTATTGTGAAGCGTGAGGGAAAGAAAGACATATTTTGAAAAGCTGTAAAAATGTTTGAAGAGGCTATGTTGATTGAAAACTATTTTGAAGGAACTCTGCAACCTCTGAAATTAAACTTGTTTTTTTCTTAACCTTACAGCTTATCGGTTGATATGTGACATATGCTGCTGGATATATATTTCCACCAGTACGTCTTGTAATGCGTCACAGAAGGACATCATAGACAGGCAGACGCCTGCAAAACCGACAGACGCGTCCTGCCGGAGAAACTCCAGACAGCGGCGTCAGGGGCTTGTTGACAGTTCGGGCCGTGCGCAAAGATCGTCTGCTGGAAATTGACATAGAGAAACATAATTTGCTTCCACGCAATACATGGGAACTTCTACTGCAAGGGGGAAGAAAAGAAAACAGGAAAGACTTCATAGGTAGGGCCGCTAGTTGGAAGGTATTTGGCGTCAAATTCCTTTGCGTTTCTGTAGCCATGACATCGAAATCTTGTGGTAAAGTCTGGAATGGTCTCTCCTGTCCCATTTCCAAATATCCCAACACTTGCGTGAGATCGGGGGACGTTCCCATCAAAAAAGATACCAACACTACAGACTTTCCTGAAGTCAGAAAATTTAAAGGCTGAATAAGCAGAAACAATATTTAGTGATATTAAGGGCAGGGAGAGAGAAAAGGAGAGAAAGATGGATGGATGGATGGATATTTTGGATGGAAAGGGCTTCACTATGTGGGGGTGAGGGGGGGAAGGATGAGGGGCCAAAAGTCATGTGCTGGTTGGGGCAGCTAGACTGGTGGTGGTAGAACAGGTTCCCACTAGACATGTAGTCCTTGTTGGTCTGACGTCCTTACAGCGGTGGTTTGCTGTTGTCGCTGTCCTCTTGGCTGTTCCTACTACCCCCCCCCCATCTTAAGTACTGTGTTTGTTATCTTTCCTAATTATTATTTTAATGCTTGATGCCCTATTTTTACTTGACACTTCAATTTCAAATTTGAATGTATCTGACCTCAAGATGGTTTTTTTACTACCCGGACTGTAAGTTTAAGTATATCTTGCTAGAGGTTTTTTTTTTGGTGTGGTGGTGGTGGGTGGATGGGTTAGGGGATGATTTCACGTCTAGAGCAAGTTTATATTTTAGTTCTTGTCTAATTTGTTCCTTTTTTTTGAACTATTCAGACTACACTCCAGCGGTATGTGTGTGTGTGTGTGTGTTAAGCTATAACAGCTCCACAGTTATAATTAAATGAATTACTGTGGATCATATGACATTCACCATTTGATTTCGTTCTGTTTATTCTTGTTTGGTTGAGAGAGAGAGAGAGACGTTTGTTAGCGTTTCAATAACTGTCATGGTAACGTTTTATAATTGTTATAGATATCTTACGCTGCTTAAATTGTCGTGACTTCTTACATATAGGTCGGTGGCCTCGGAATAACTTTCCCGAACTCTGACCTCTGACCTTTCTTGGTTCCCTTTTTTCCCCCTCCCTCTCTAACTTTCTGTTGCACTCCCATTTTTCTGACTTTCTCCTTCGACGGACAGGAAGACAAGCAGTCAGTATTTTCGGAGCAAAGGCCAACAAAATATTACCAACTCAGACAATGGACACGTCAGTTAGCATGCGAGTAAATAACGCGATGGCAGTTACATGTCCGTTTTTGAACAACCGAATGCACATGTCTGTTTGTGTAATGTTAGGCACATCAAAAGCTTGGCGACAAGAACAAGTTATATTGGAAGTGTCAAGCTCATAATCTATGTGAGAAGTGTCTAGGTGTTAGGCGTGACCTGTGGTATATGACACTGCATGTACAGTTTAGCGTGTGTCATGTCCATTTTTTATAGGAAGTGTCAACTTCATGCACGGCTTAACAAGCACAACCAGATGTATTCATGCCGTGTGCATTTATGGTTTTGCAGTATGAAAGTAAACACCGCGCATTTTATCCCTCAAAAAGCACATAATATTTGTATATATATATATATGTTTATTTAAAAATGACCGACAAAAGATTTTGTTGTGTCATTTGAAACTGATGAGGTGTAATTACTGTCTTAACTAAGAAAAATCAACCAAATGCCTGCTGCTTGTAGCAACAAGGAAGCTAAGCCACGTTAAATACGAGGACAGACAAAGCCAGAGCTTGAAAGCCTTCTCCAGGATACTACACAAAAACTGGTAAATATAGTAAATAAAATATAGACAGAGAGAAACAGACAGATAAATAAAACAAAAGACTTATCATTCTTTGAAAATGTCCGTATAAATATACCTATTAGCCTAAGGAGAAATCAAGTTTTGCAGAACCAAAGTGCCACAGATGAAGTGGGATTCCATATTTGAGCCCACAATGGAATCACCATAGAATCACCATAGAATCACCACAGAATCACCATGCCAAATGACAACAAACCGGTATGCTTAGTCCGAAGTGTTGATTTGTTGGACTACAGATCGAGAGGTGTTTGTATGGTGTCAGCCAGATGTTTTTCTAAAACCGGGTTTTCGGTGCTCTGTGGAACTGCTGCGGACGACTCAAATGGAGTTGTCGCGTGATACACTTCCGGTAAGCGACGCGCCTTGAAGCAGTAAAGGCTACGCAGTGGTGTTTAGTCACAGTAAAGCCTGATGTGACATGTTCCGAACGTCTATTTGTCTTTTTTAAAATTTCTACCAGCACGTGGAATCTAATTTGTTTCGCAGAGGAATGGTCCAGTTAGAGGAGTGCGTTGAGTCTGTTTCGCCGATGTAGAGGAGAATGGAGAAGAGAGTGCCTAAGGTCGCGTAAATGAGGTGCTTGTTAGTGCAGGCGACGTGACGCTTTCTGATGAAAAGGGAGCATTAATTATAAATAGATTCCCCCCCCCCACGAAACTGCTCAGCTAAAACCCTACCTTAATCTCTGTATTGATCTGAGTCATTCTTATGTGTACATAAGTACTGTATAAAATGCATACTGTAAGCGAATTTTGCTCCACGTGAATGCTAAGGAGACAGAATTTGGTGATAGTAGCTATAGCGACGGGATGGGGCGGTGGGTTCAGCTGCAGTCCTCTTGACGAGTGTGCAACCAACTGACACGACAGCGCTGTCCATCAGTACGGCAGTAAACCATCGATTACCACCAACCCTTCACAGCAAAACGCCAAACTGCCTGCGTATCATGCATGCCGGACGATGCGCGCTTTAAAAAAAAAGTAACTGCAGCAGAAGACAAGTCCTGCTCTCCCCCTCCCCCCCTACATGCCCCTCCCGTTTCTCCTTCGTGTCTCCAGCTTGTGTGAATGACGCCCTGATATATTGACACTGCAGAGCCGCTCAGCCCCGCTGGCTCTCGAGTTCATCAAAAAGCTGAAAGAGATTCCCCTGGCTCCTTGGTGCCAGAAGCTAAAGAGGGGAACCGAGCAACGCGAAGTGTCCGTTAGGCTAACAACAGTTACAGCAGCGGGATGCATGACAGGACGTGGATTGGCAGTACTTACTCCCAGATCTCGCCGATGTCTCGCTAAGGTCTCGTCTCGCTGCCGCTGAAACCAGGAAGACGCGGTGCCATTAGGTTGACAAAGGTGACGACAGTCGGAACAGAAGAATGACGACGACGAAGAAGAAGAAGCGGCTTGTGGCGAAGACAAGATTCTTATACTTCCAGCCCGACGTCTTTGGCAGCTCCCGCTCGCCGGCCACCGTGCTAATGGCTTCTCAGGGTGGAGACAATTAGGCATGCACCACTCGGACCCGTTCTCGCAAGAAGATCCCGATGTCAGATCTCCGGCTTACAGAAGCGAAGAGGGAAAGTTGGGGGTGGGAGGTAGGCTGAAGAAAGCGGGAGGTGATCGAAGAGGGTGGGGCTCCACTGCCGGCGACAGCCCTCTGTAACTTGAAGGCATAACTACGGCTCCATTATCGAGGCACGACATGAATAAACAGCACGACCAGCATGTCGAGAGGCGACAAGAATTTCTTCCTTTTCGTTGCATCTTAAACGCCGCTTCCTGTAGGAATGGAAATCGGTGTTGGTCTGCTTTGGCCATGTCCTTACCCCTTCTGTGTCTGCCCTCTCGATCCCTCTACTCGATTCTCTCCCTTTCCCACTAGCTCTTCCTCGCACGCATCCACGCACGCACGCACGAACGAACGCGTGGTAACGCATTCAACGATTAGTCATCGTGAGTCAAACCAGTCGCATAAGCGTATGTACAGTATGTCAGTATTTTAACTGACCTGCAACCGCCCCCCCTCCCACACACACACACACACACACACCATTTTTTGTTATTGAACAAAGAAATTTGGCAGTATGCGTAGACAAGTTCTGTTTTTGCAACTTGAAATTTGCACTAGCAGAGCTAGTCTCAAATAGAACTTTTCGCGCCGTGCCGGTGGCTCGCTGGCCGCTGGAGACAGAAAGGTAAACACGAAATTTGTTTGTGATTGGCCGCCTGCCATTCGTGTCCCCGGGCTATTTGCCACTTGCGCGTGAAGCTCGCCCGATGGCTTGTCGATCGCAGATCTAATAAGCACGCGCGCGCGCACAACAATGGCGTGCTGGCACTGCTGCTGCCTTTTCGCCCACGGGGCCCTGCGAGAGGGCGGCTGATTAAAACTAAGTGTCCCTTCTACTGGGAGGTGGGGGGTGGAAGAAGAAGCAGCCGATGGTCACGGCCGCCCGGTCTCTATTTTCTAAGTGTTCTGCGGCAGCCGAGCGGCAAGGTGCCAAAGTCGCGTGGTCATCGATGCGAGAAGATTGGAACAAAGTGCTCACAAAGCAGCAGCAGCGCTTGGTTCCAGAGGTGGGGTTGGTGGGAGGAAGAGCGGGGTGAGGGAAGGTGGGGGGAAAGCTGGGATCGCGGTTTTGCACGTGACTGCACTGAAAACACATGAAAACTTAAACAAAACCCCACGCAAATGTAGTACACCAATCACAAGAGCATACCCAAAATGTGATACACCAATCACAAGAGCATACCCAAAATGTAGTACACCAATCACAAGAGCATACCCATATATATATATATACTATTATTATTTTAGGGATTCGTTACATAGGAGAAGAATACTGTCCCAACGGGAACTAACTAAACAGTTTCTAAACACTTCCTGTTTGTTCTGATCCTGTTCATAACACTTCCTTTCCATATACACAGGATGAAATCACTCCTTCATATCAAGCATGCAAACTCCCCAAACCCATTTCACTGAATATTATTGAAATTGTGGTAGATGTAAATGTCTATGTACAATTTTAAATATTGCGTCTTAATATTTCTTTTGTGCAGTGTCGCGCGCGTTGAGCGCGCTTTTGAAGAGGAGGAGATTAATGAGGAGGGGTGGGGGTAGGGAAGGAGACAGAAGAATGAGTGACAGTGGGGACAGATAAGGAAAGAAAAATATTCATAAATCAGCACGACAATGAAGGACAGGAGGGAAGAGGGCGGAATGGTTATCAGTCTATATGCATCCTGCCAGACCTATATGCTGGAGCCATATTGTTTTAATTCGTGATCCGAACAATGGCCGAGACAGAGGAATAATGTTCTCTGCCTTCTCTCAACACTCAGAAAGTGCAGCGCTGCGTGCATGTTTGCACAGGCACACCGCAGACAGAGTCAACACGACCTCCTCAAAATTCTCAGTTTCTTTTTATGGAAACAATGGGAAATATGCGGAAGGATTTGCTCGTGCCATGGCTGCAGTTGACAGTATACCCCTAAACAAAGACGAAATCCCCTTATTGCGTTTGGTCTCATCAAACACTCGCGAGTTTGGTTAGCGTCAGTCGATGCACGGAGGCTCTGGTGGAAGATTAAAAATAGCAACAAAGGCTAAACGCGCAAGTGATGGCTGCGCTACAACATCTCACCCCCCAGCACATGAAAAGCAGCGTCTCTGTTGTTCTGGACACGGACGGTAAGAAGAGAAAATGTTAATCGATGGATGTGTCGACGACGTTGTTGTCAGACTGTCGCCCTGTCGCAGGCGTTGCCTGCAGCTGTAATCCGAGTCTGCTATAGAAACAGTGTCTCTTTACTCAAAACAAGATCTGATTCTGCTGTAGAAACAATTTTCTTTTTGCCCTAAACGCAGGTTTTCACAGCATATGTATGCGTGTATGCGTGTATGCGTGTGTTCGCGTGTGCGCGCGCTTGTGAGGTGTGGGTGGGAAGAGAAGAAAGAGGAGGGAACTACAATATTTGTCTTTTGCTCCCGAGCAAACATTTTATCGCATTTGTTGGGTTCAGAATAGTGGCCTCTGGATATTGTCGACTTAACTCGGCTCAGATCAATCTCTTGGCCTGGCTGGCATTCGAAGACTGGTGGATGGGAGGTGGGGAGAATGGCTGCGTTGACCCGACTAATGCAGCCAAGATTCGACAAGATTCGCAAGGACATTTGCTGAGCGGCAGCGAGCAGGTACATACTGTACCTTCTGTGTGTCTACTCCTTGACGTTCATCACCCAGCTGTCTTGTTGACTTTGGGGTCGGCGCTCCCTTACACTAATAGCAAGTGTCTTGGATACTGCAGGTAGAGCTGCAGACTAATGTGTGGATGTTGCTGGTTCGAATCCAAGAGTGGTCAAGGATTATTTCCTGTGCAGACTCCATCTGGTCTTTCCCCAGGACATTAAACCGTCTCGTTGCACTGACCATCTTACTGCAGCTATCAGTCCGGGGGTTCTTTGAGTGTGCAGCTCAGTAATAGGAACAGATTTCCCCCACCCCCCACTCCATAGTGCGAAAGCACCGCCAGGTGGAAACACCGTCCCCCTAAAAGTACCTACCTATCTACGTCCTGGATGGTGCGCTGTGGCAGGACAGACCAGGCAAGCTTGAACGTTTCTGGTCCTACCAAAAGCAATTTGAAGCCCTCCTGAGAACCCACTGGTCGTAGAGGTCTCGCGTTTAAGGCAGAAGATTAGGAACAGTTTTCTTAGGCACTTAGTCTCCGATGTCCGGATCTTGTTGTTCCCTATTGTCGGAATCTAGCAATGACCTTTTTTGTCTATGTCTCATTCACGTACAGCAGGATGAAAACTAGACAGCAACAATGCTTTGCACTGGTTTGATAATATTTTAAAAACAAAAACAAGACTTCAAGAAAAATGTATTATTAGAGGCTTTATTGGGGATCAACTAACCACAGCCCTTGTATGATCGACATCGTGCTGACTTAAGAGAATTGTGGTGCGAGAAGTTACAAGGAGAACTCGATTCCTTATCCAGGACAACTTTTTTCAAACTTTCTTTTCTTTGAGAAACCTGTTGAATTCTGGAACAATTTCTAAAATGAAGGGAAAGGCCCTCGAAGCCATGGTGGGTGCGCGCAAGATTGAAGGTTCTGATTGCTTGGGACTTTCAGGTTCAGAGTTGCCGGATATGAGAACGAGTTCATGTTCTTTTTCCGGAGGTCGGAGGTTGGACAGCTCCTTTCCCTTCTTTCTCTCTCATTCCTATACCCTCCCTTCTCCCCACCTTTTCTCTCTCTTCCATTTCCGTTTCCCTCTGCTTTCCTTCGTTCCTCCCTCGTTCTCACTCTATCGGCCAGAGAGACAGGTGGAGAAAGAAAGATAAACAGACAAACAGAAGTCATGATGTTTGGGATGGATACTGAACGAAGTGTCTGTCTCCATATCCACACAGTGTGCATTACCTAGCTTTGCCTTTTCCCGTTTTCAGCGCACAGACCTACCTACACGCAAAACGCAGGAAGAAATCTCGCCGACCGAAGCAGATATATGCTACACAATCGTAATTCTATACTTCGTTGATAAACATATTGAGTCTTTATTCCATTTCTCGAAGATACTGGTGGCTATGCCGCTGCTTTCAGGGCTGGTTCTGGTCTGGTATACCAGATACTGAGGCACAGGAAGCTGACGGAGAGCGCCCTCTGTACAATATTTAGTCCCGTGCGTCTTAGAGGTCCGTGGTTGTCTCCACGGCACACCGTTTTCTGCTTGACCTGTCAGTCATGTTATTGAGCTGATTACGTCGCCAGCCCAGGGGAGGGAAGCCGCTACGGACAGAAGATCAAGGAGGCAGTCGATAAGGCTTTTGCTGGCTTCAGCACGCCCGCCACGTCCTCCAGCTGACACGAGTCGCCAGAACCCGCGAAAAGGTCTCACAGCCCTTGCCACAAGGATTCGTAGGGAAAGAGAGAGGTCACGCTTTTCTCTGCGCGCGACTGGGTCGGATTGGGCAGAGTTCGTGAAGTCGCGCGAGGGCACGTGCGCACGTCCTCGGCGCTAGGCAGTGACGTCAGAAGTCCTGCTGTCGCTAGCTAGCTGTCTCTGCCTTAACAGGCCGTTAGGTCGGCGAAGGACAACTTTGCGTTTCGCAGTGCAGACAAGATTAGACCTCTTCCACTCACCACACGACCGCGCCCAAAAACACACGCACGCACGCACGCACGCACGCACGCACGCACGCACGCAAACAAACACACATTTTAAAAAAGACTATTTAAGAAAAACTAACTCTGAGGGGAGTTAGGGCCGCCCAGCGGAGCAGAAACTCCGCGTCTGTCCAGCTCCGGCAGCCCTCCGACGCCAGCGGTCAGAAAATTTGCCGGTGAGTGGCAAACACTTTTAGTTGCCCTAATGAAATTCTGATGTATCCACACCATGAGGGGAAGCCAGAACAGGCCCGGCAGGGAATTCCAGGCTGGCCCCCTGCCAGAGAAGCGCGAGAAGCAATCTCTCTCCCCGTACAGCTGCAATCTCCTGTTCGTGTTTTTTCTCCAAACTCGCGACTGTTTCAAGAGGAAGCACCGCAATTTGTGATGGACGGGTTAAGCAATGGACGCCATTTGCTACCGCAACGACGGCGCGAATGAGTGTCGATCAAGGGCCTGGGCTATTGCTTTCATAATCCTGTCCCTGTTTGGTGTGATTGCGTCACTGAAAGCAAGGAAGGGGAGGGGCCGGTATAGATCACGAAAGCAGTTTTAGGCACTGCCTGCATATGGAGACGGACACTTCGTCCAGCATCCGTTGAAGCCGTCATAATATTTATTTTATCCTCGACCGAGTCAAGGGGGACTAGAATCTAACTGCAGAACTATATCAATATGTACGTCCAGTGACATCGACTTTTAAAAGAGATCCACGTTGGCAATGACATTGGGTTATTGATTAAGAAGACGACGACGACAAGTGTATCGGATTACATGAAAAGCTAGTAGGTTCAAAATAGGAGCTAAGCAGGAGAAAGTGATAAGTGTGATTGCAAAGCGTTACTCGCTTTTTCTCGTGTTTTCACTGGAGTTCAGAGTAAGCGCATGCGCAGCGTATCTCGGCCAGGTCAAACACTGAAGTGTGTCTGAGTCATTAGCTTGCAGTCTTCGGGGATGGGGGTGGAGGGAGGAAAAAGACTTGGCTAGCGGTGATGTACGCCCGGTGGAGGCGGGTGGAGGGGACAGTAGTCACGACCTAGCCGCTGTGAGGGGATTTTCCCCTCCCCTTCTTCATCGCCATTCAGATCACATCCAACGTTGTTAGAAAGTGCCAGGAATGAAACAGAGTGGCAAACCAATCTGTTTGCATCCGCCATCGAATCGCTCTTTCGCTGACTGAGAACACAAAGCCCTGCCTGCCTGCATGAGGCCCTATGGCACCTTTCTACGAGAAAAAAGTACTTCAGGATGCATGCATTCATATTTGTATACGTGTGCGTGCGTTCATGTGTGGATGTATGTGTGTGTGTGTGTGGGTGAGCCCCACATGCGTGCATGTATGGGTGTATGCGCGTGAGTACTAGTAGAAGTAGTGTATAGACTACTTATGTGTGAATGCGTGGGTCTGTCTATTGCCTGTCTGTGAACGTTCATTTAAATTTTTTTTACAACGCACATGCACTCGTGAACATATTAAACACGTTTTATGCATTTCAATGCCCCATATAAGACCCTTCTATGGAGGATGGGGAGCTAAACTTAAAAAAAATGTTAAGGTGATTCTACTTTATAGTAACATAAAGACTGTAGAGGATGCATGCTCGTGTCATATATATATATTTTTTCCGCACCCAGTTCATTGTCTTTATTTGTATAACTGGGAAATTTATTCAGTTCCTGTGGATAAGAGAAAAACGCAGAGGTTTTTTTAAAGTAGGGATTTTGTCTGCTTACCACACAGAAAAGAAGCTGTCTGTTGATAAGCCACCCTGGCACCTGTCTTATCAGGAAGATCGACACAAACTTTACTTTGGCAAATTATTCAGACGCCACAAATGCCTTCTTTATCCCCCGCCCCCCACACCTTCAGCCCGTCCGCTAATTTTTCTTGAAAATAGGCTGATTGCGAAAGGAAGGCATGGCTGCAGAATGTCTCGGAGTTAATCTGAGAGAGAAAAAAATGTACCCTAGCGATCGAGGACCCGAGAAAGACAGAGTGACACAGCGCTCTGCTGCAGCAGCAGTAATACGTCTTTAGCTTGACTTCACTCCCTGTGCAGCTAAGAACTACACGTACTACACTTCCCCAAAAACTTAAAAGACCTTTCGTAACTAGGACGATCATTCTTTCAGTTCGGCGACCTGTCACGGTAATTCTTCCTTTTAAGAGAATTCTCAAGTAGCAGCTAACGACCAATGCTATGACAAACATTACACGCAAAGGCCGGTGAAGGATCCCTGCCGTTTCGGTGTCGTTTCAGATATCGGGGCCACATTCGCGTCGCTCTATTAACATCGCTTCTAGTGCGTCAGCTCGGGGTGTTAAGTTCCGGTTGACCAGAAACCTACGATTGTTGGGATCCCTACCCTGAAATCCCCGTAGACTTGACAAATATAGGAGAATTTTTTTAACAAATCAGTTTTGTGCAAACCTGAATAGGGCTTGATAGGAACATAACCTATGGGATCATTGTGAATACTGACCTTGGGAAACTGGTAGCGATTAAGAACTTAAACTTACAGAATATTAGGTTCGTAGAGCTGTTTGTCCAAAACAACAACAACAACAACAACAAAATTAAAAAAGGAATGAAAAAAACATGTGAAAATCAAGAAGTTACATTCCCACTGAAGAACACTTGGAAACGTGTAAAGGTATGGAGGAGAAAAATCGTTTTCCAGTTTTCCTGCTTTCCGCACAGTGTCGCATAACTTACCATGCACCCCCCCCCAAACAAAAGGTAGTATGAAACAGAGGAATAACTAAAAACAAAAACAAACAAAACGAAACGAAACATTCAGTTTGCAAACTCGACTTCACTTTGTCTAAGAAGCAAGGAGTTGGAAGATACGATCTCCTTATTTTTAGAGATTAGATACTTGCACTCAAGAGACAAGTACTCGGTCATCTCTTTTCATCCTACTCCCTCCTTACTCGTGTACTTTTTTTAAAGTCATCCTCTCTGCTTATTTACGAGGGAGCCACCGAAAATTGCGTTCGATGTCAATCCACAGGACTATCCAGATAGATGTAGAAAAAAGCAGTTCGTTCAAACTCAGATGTCAAGGTCGCCGTGAAACGGACTGCTGGCATGCGTACGTGCAGGTAAAGGTGAAAAAAAATTCCAGCCGAGGTCACTAGCCGCTAGAAAACCTTCTTTATCTCCCCGGGAGTCTTCGTCTCCTGCAGGCACTAGTCAAAGAACATCGCCGATAGTTTGGAGACACTATTTACAGCGCGGCCCTCGCGGAGGATCGCGACCTTTGGCCTGGATGAGGTCAGCACGTGGTGTCGGTCTCATGCAGTTCCTCTTGTGGGAGCGCTAATCCCCGGGCACGCGGCTGCAAAATAATTGGCGAATAAAACAGCGGAATGGGCCAGCCTTATCGGCGCTCCGGCAACAGTGCACAAATCTTGCCCTAACTTATCTCTAGCGAGGGTTGTTTGTATGGGGGAGCTGAGATGGAGCCGACAGTGGAAGGAGGATCTGATCATGAGGTAGTGCCTGCAAGACGCCCGTGGGCCTCGGCGCTGTGGAGGACAGGAAGGGCAAAGGGGTGGGGTGGGGTTGGAAGAAAGTGTTCTCGTGTCTCGGGGAAAGTAAAGGTAAGACGGGAAGTCTGGACGCGACAAAGGTAAATGCCGGTTGTCGAAGATCTGATTTCATCGACGGAAAGAGAACTAGAAGAAAGCTGGGGGAGTAGAGGTGGCGTAGAGAAATGTGCAGAAGTTAGTGGTGCGAGGATAGGACGGAATGGTGAACCGGCGAGGCAAGAAAGGACAACCGCAGCTTCTCATGTGCGACTCAACGCTGGAGCAAAGCAGATCTCACTTTGATCGCAGCAGCCGGCTGCACAAAGAAGCTCGAACCCGCGTCCGTAACCATGTATATAAATGTCGTAACTAAAGCATTTTCTACACTACATTCGTAATTAATGCTGTGCTGGAAATATCATTGTTGTTGTAATCTCTCTTTGTAAGTCTTCGGAATCACTGCCTTTTTTTGCCGCACAAATAAGTGCTCGAAAATTCATGCATCTTGCGTAATTACCGATTTTCTAGCGTTTACGCCAGACCCTCTTTGTGCAAAAGCACAGTTCCATTCACTGGATCCTATTTGTTGTTCGCGTCGTAAGGAAACGCAAGTAACTGCGATATAATATCGGGTACTGTGATAAGGTATGAAATAAATTAGCATAGCTAACACTGCTTCAATCGAATTCATCTTTGAATCTAAATTTTGTTCTGTCTTTTTTTCTGGTTGTCTGCCTGTGTCCTCCCTCAACTCCTACCAGGTTTTTTTTTCTCAAAGACAGACAGACGAACGGAGGAACGGACGGACGGACACTAAGTAAAAGCATATTTTAATGGTGGCTAGCGCTAGATATTGTGGATCTGTGATCCTTGTTTATTTCTATTGGTAGTACATTCACATATGACCTCGCCAGGGTCACATCAGTAATGCCGAGGGCGCGTGCCGTGGCCCCCCAGCGTCTGCCGTCCAGCAAAAACTTGGGCTCGATTGCACTGATACTAACCGCTCCAGGATCAAGTGGATTTGCGCGCAGGCAGATGGCAACTGGCTCCGACGCCAGCAAAAAGTCGCCTGTGATGCTGCTGTCGGTACTCTGTGCTCTACAAGGGCTGTGTGGTTCAACCCTCAGGGCACAAGTCTCTGTTGCTCCCAGGATATTCGTCTGTGATAGGCTGATAATATAATACAGAGCATGCAAGTATGTACAGAGCACGAAGACCACTAAGAACTCAGTGTAAACATACCTCATGTTCAAAGTCTGTCTTTGTCTCATTTTAAAAATCTGAGCTATTTTGCTATTGCAACTCTATGGTAAACTCAGAATATATTGTGGTGTTGTTTTTGTTGTTCTAAGGGCATGACATTTTGTAATTCGGAGAGAACATGCTTTTGCTCTTCTGAAGTCATAGATTTTGCTGCTCACCGGGTATAAAGCTGTGCAAAATTCATCAGAGATGTCTATAGTACTTTTAGTAAAGAGGTTTTTGCAGCCTCACACGTACATTCACGCGAAAGTACACTCAAGCATGCATGCAAACGGACACAATCACAAAACAAGATGGAGGTAGGGCTGGAAAGGAGAAAAGCATGGAGAGAGGTATAGGAGATAGGGTACACAAAATGAGGGAGAGCGAAAAAGGTCTGGGTGGTAGAAACGGGCGGGACAGGATGAAAAGAGAGAGAGAGAGGGGGGGATAGGGAGAGAGAGTCCCTTCCAGATTACAAAACTAATTCCTTATTTTATTAAACTTACGTATGTGCACTAATCAGCAGATCCTGACATTTAGAGCAGTGCAGGGTCGTTAACTCTGCCTTATCTACTAGCAGTGGTTTGGTAGTAATTTTGCACATCGGGCTGGGGCCAAAGCAGCAGACAAGAGATTATCTGAACTGCTGTCACGAAACACAGATAAAAACAAGTTTATATCGTCTTTGCGATTTCTTTATTAAAAAAATCTGTTATGCCTAAAATACTCTTCGGAACAAGTAATTCTATGATTCAAAAATTGGCTAGAATTAACAAAAACTGTTCTGTGAAGTATTATTTATTCAGGTGTATCACAGCATGTAATGCATAAGAGAATTAACCCTATGAAATAACCAATATCTGTTAACAAGTCAGATTCTGCAGTCAGGAGCCGTATTCATGGCTGCTGGTTAAGCCTAAGCCGATCGCGATCACACTACAAACTATCAGTTAGCAACGTTCAACAAAGGTTTAGGTTTAACCAGCGCCCATGAATACGCCTCCTAGAAGTCAAGCGAAATCCGAATTCCGAATTTAACCCTTTGCTTTCCCTAACCATACTTGATGAAAACACGATTGTGAACAACTTTCACGAAAGTCTAGTTTTATGATTCATTATATTGTATATCGAAATATTAGAATTCCTGTCAAGAATTTTGTGTTGCTTCATCATTCAGTCTGTTCACTCGCTTGTTTTTGTATTTTTGTTTTTTTTTTACAACGTATGTTTGTCTTTATGACAAAGATGCGTAATGGGTTAATTCCAAACTGACCGTGTCACCGCATGAAATATTTCCAACGCAGGCATTTCTGTCGCGCAGAAGGTAAGGCTTATCTTTCACGTTGCGAAACCAGACAGGGACAAATGTTCGCGTATTACAAACGCAAGAACTTACCTTCTCTTTAAAAATGTTTAAAGATTGTGAAGATCTGAGTTGCAGCTGCTGGCTTTGCCCAGATATTGAATAATTAAAGGCACAAGCAAAAGCAAAACAAAACGAATGCATTACGCGCGCAGCAAAAAGTCCAATATAGACAATCTGGGACAGGAGTCAGTAAATTGGCGAGCTTAGCGTGTAGAATAAATTGCGGTTAGACGAGATATACCTCCACAGACAATGGCTGCCGTATTGCACGTCTGCTTCTCCCTTTCGTTCTTTATTCCTTCCTTAACTTTCGTTACGCTCTACTATTCACTGATTAGAGCTCATTCATTCATTCATTCATTCATTCATTCATTCATTCATTCATTCATTCATTCATTCATTCATTCATTCATTCATTCCTTTTGTTTTGGTTTAATTTATTCTATTTTTCTTCTTCTTCTAGATGATGGTGACAAAAATAATCTGACGCGTCTCGAACAGCACGCACGGGCGATGTGGGCTTTTTAAAGGCTTATTAATACATCAACACACAATTACAATATTAATATATAGAAAATATTAATTTTTACAGAAAAAATGATGCATGGATGTGGACACTGTCGTCGCTCTCAAGGTTGAAAGAAAATCCAAAGGGCGCGCGCTCCTGTGTGGAAATTCCGCTCGAATTTATTCATCCGTGCGAAAGCGATCAATCAAGCTAGTTTGGGAAGCAAATGGCGGCACGTCTCAGAAAAAAATCTAAATTTGCCTGAAGAAAAGGCATAATTAAATGACGAATCTGTTGGCTGGCGTTCGAGAAGTCCTTAAAAGTGACTTGCATGAATTGATAATCCAGAGAAGAAACCAGAGGCTTTCACGATAAAAAGGGCTTTTGAAATGGGGTGAGGAGGAGGTAGGGTACGTAGGACATACGGATTGAAGGGAGAGTACTCATCAAGGGGGAACAACAAATAAAGGGAGGATTAAGAGTTCGAAAAAGAAACAGATTAGTAAATATTAATCCTAAAAGTATTATTTATTTTTATTTCATTAATTTTTGGCTTCAGATAATTCGTTTCCTTTCTCTCTCTTGACAAGCTTGTGGTCTTTTGTGATACATCTGTTGAGAATGTCAGCATAGCTGCAGTAGGCAAAGCAATGATGTATGTGTATGTGCGTGCGTGAAACCCAGGGGCTCGTAATCCTGGGCGTCGATTTTGGTGCCAGTCCTGGTGGACGGCGCCAGTTTGCACACGTGTTCGTTGTCTCCCTTTAGCTCCGTCATTTGTCTTGTTCTCACCGTTGCGGGGATCATGGCTGGAGATTTAGTGCCTGAGCAACTAAAGGAGGGAAGGACAAGTGTCGCGTCTCGTGGAAACTGTGACGAGTCGGAAACTGTCCTCAGCGTCAGTAAAAACTTGACCACGACAGCTGTCTGAATCACGCTACCCGAACCGTCGTGCCGCTCTTGTTTTCATGCCTTCTGTAATGTTAACGCAGTAAAATGAGCGAAAAAATGGTTTGTCGCAAAGAAACAACTGATACGGCAAACAAGAACAAGAACAAAAACAGGCGCAAGAAAGACAGATAAAAAAAAGATTCAGACCAAGAAAGGGGGGGGGGGAGGTCAGCCCAGAACAACAGATTTCATATTTGTTTCTCAACGTAGGTCACGTGTCCCCTATTGTTTCACTTGGCAGCTGGACATTATTAACGTTAACAAAAAACTATTTCAGCTATTCAGGACACACTTCCTTCCCGAAAATAGAAGACTCGAGGTCGAAGTTGTGACAACAGACATTGTTTAGCACACCCTTCCTTCCTACAGATAGACACCTTCAACCCCCTGCCATGACATGCTGGACTACGCAGCTGTGACAACTGTTGGCAACCGTGTTAAATGACTGGACCAAGCCTCCGTGTCTCTGACTGCACTCTCGAGCCCACAGCACACGCTCACGCGCACACTGACATTGTCTAGTTGATAGCATCGTATACTGTCGAATGAGGCGATATTCCACCCTGAGGGAAAATTCCGTGGGGCAGAGGAAGGGGGGAAGAAAAGCTTTAGGAAAGGATTTTTTATTGGGGGGGGGGGGGCCATTATTTGTTATCAATATGCGTATCGATGATCCTATTTCAAGTTCGTTTCCAGTCATGGTGAATATCGCTACAGCTGGAAGAGCAGCAACAACAATTGCAGCAGCACCACCAACAAAAACACAACAACTGGAGCAACAGGTACAAGAACAACAACATTAACAATACCTCTCTAATGTTTAAAACTAAATTAACGTCACTAACCTGTCCAGCAGGTGGACTGTGGGAAGATGATCCTGCACAATACATTTAAAGATAGTAAACTAGTATAGGAAATTCGATTCAGGAATACTCCGTTGGCTTGGAAAACCACAAGGTCGGTGGAATCGAAGAAACATCAGCAGGATTGTAGCTTCATCTAGGTACATCTCTGCCAGAAGTGCAATTCCCTTACCGTGCACAGCGTTGTAAGGACAGATAAAGACCCCTGCCAACAGAGAAGGACGAAGAAGAGAGGAGAGCCATGGAAGAGCGGGAGAGACACAGAGAGAGGAAGGTGAGAGAGAGAGAGAGTGGCGGAGAAAGTGTTATGAGAGGATGGTATATACATAGAGAGAGATAAATGGAAAAATGGAGGGAAAGATGGGAGAGAGAAAAGCGAGAGAGAGAGGGAGGAGAATGGACAAGGGAGATGAGAGAGAAATAAGGGAGAGAGAGAGAAAGAAAGAGGGGGATAGAGAAGAGAGAGGAGAGGAGAGGAAGAAGGGGAGGCAGGGCAGCGAATTAAGGGAGACAATTTTACAAGAGAGTTGATGACGCAGCAGGCCCCTGAACTATATCTACAAAGGGAGTGAAGCCAGCAAGAGTCCATGTCGGACGGGAGTTGCGGTCCTCGCCGACAATACCTCCTGCTGCCCAGAAATTCCAGACTCGCGCTGCGCGCAACAGGGTGGTGTCCTGCTCCAGGGGTGGACAAGGCGCGCGCCCTGACCTGGCACGAACTGATTGGCCCAATCACGGCCCAATCTGCTGTAATCTGACTGGGTCTGCTCCTTCAGGTACGGTGTCGCATGATGCACGCACTGGAGATAACCCTCCCTGCCTCCACCCCCCTCTTCCTTCGCATCCCCCTCTTCCTTCGCACTCCTCCCCAGCTGCTTTCATTCTGTCACCCCCATGCACTGACTATACCCTCTGTCGATCAAGAGGTTCCTGGATAGGGAGCCATGTCCAAAGCGCGGACTTAGGACCTCGCTTCTTATCTGCCTGCCCACTGCCCTGATAAACCCATGCATCGCGCAGTTTTACTATTCATAGCCTGATCAAAGTGTCCGCTGGGCGTGGTGGTGGTGGGGGTGGGGTGGGTGTCGCGAGAGGGCGTACAGCTACACCGCCAGTGATTTCGTCTTGTTACACAGGTTTGGCCCTGCCTAGCCCACAGACTAAGACATGGTCTTTCAAAAGCCCAAGACCCATCTCTCTGCTCTAAGTGGCAGCGTTTAAAGCAGTGCTGGACCTTGTCAAATCCGTTTCTGTAACTGCCTGGCTTTAGAGGTTTTTCAAATATATTTAATATTTTCTGTTAGTTTGAACAAACAGGAAAGGACTCGAAGTTGCTTCTGCGACGATTGCTTTTAAAAGATGAGAAGGGTGACCTTTTTGTAGATGGTGAGAACGTTGAGCATGCCAGCCTGCAAGAAACCAGCTTTCATTGGAGACAGAGATAATTAGGTTCCGAGCACATTTAGCTGCTTATCCTTGTCCCGATAAGCGATGAAGTATACGGGGTTTTTGTGTGTGTGTGTGATGCTGGGGGTTCGTTCCGCAACCTTTCTCTCTCTCTCTCTCTCCTCTCTCTCTCTCTCAACAAATGCTGTTACAAGAAATTTTTTCAAACCATCTATTTTTTTCTTTCTTCTAAACATGAAAAATAGAAATCCTTCGCTGTGAGCGTGCAGAAGGACGGCGCTTTTTCTTGGGTGGTCTCCCTTGTACACTCAGCAGCTGACGTGCAGTTGCTGGTAACAGGCCTCACCTGGCAACAGCAACAAGGGTCCTTCGTTTAGCTTACACAGAACAATGTCTCCTCCCTCCAGATCGCTTGTTGTCTACAGCAGAAGTAGTTTTCTCCATCCCCACTGTGTGTTGTCTTTGTCTTAGATCTTCGGTAGTTCCTCGGTAGAATGAGGCACAGGCCGAGGCTTTGTTACGAAACTGTCTGCCAGGCAGACAGATCGAGAATAAAAGACAAGTAGAAAGCTGATCTGCCAGTTTTCTGACCGCATTTTCCTAACCTTTCAGGTGTTTTACAATACCAGCAGGGGTGGCATAAACATAGCAGAACGACAGACGGGCGTGGGGACTGTCTTCAAGACACTGGCAGAAATCATTACAAAAGAAGGAAAGAACCAAACAAAGCCAGATGAAAGCAAGTGAAGAACGGAAAGCAGCAATAATCTGACTGGGAAAATTATGTTCCGTTTGCAAACAACACTGACTCACCAGCTCTGCGGTAATAAAACAATGATTGCAGTAATTTTAGGCTTTTGATAGGACTGCACCATGGCAAAAAGCGCGGAAATATCAGAGCGCACGCAAGCTTCCACGCTTCTGCTCCCAGGCGTTCATGCGCGTGGATGCATCATGAAAATTGAAAAAAAAAAAGCCAACATACTAACAGACGCGCGTAAATACGGTGTGATTTTAGGAATAGGAACTGTGGGAACCATGCCCACTTGCGCAAACTAAAAAGCAACACAGCACGTGTGTGTGTGTGTGTGTGCCGCTTTCAGGAATAGGACATGTGGAAAAAGGCTTGGAATTGTTAGGACAGTATAGACTAAAGCAGTTACTATGAATCACAATTAGGTGCACGTGAAAGAATGATCGGGCATCTCGTAGCTTGGTGGGGACAGAATTTCGCTGATAAGAAGTGGCAGATGGATGGACATCGCAAAGAGAATGCTAGCCAGATAAGCAGGAAGGGAACCAAAGTGCCAGAAGAAAATATCGCGTCACTTATCGGGGGAGGGGGCATAACTGGGTGGGGGTGGGTGTGGCTGGGGTGGGGTATGGGTGGGGGTGGGGTGTGGCTGGATCCGCGCTCACGTGCGTAAGTAGGTATGCGTATGTGTGCACTATTTGTGACCAGTCTGTGTGTCTATGTGTGGATGTACGCGTACGCTCGGAAGAGAGATTAAACGAGAGAAAGAGAGAGGTGGCAGAAGGTAAGAGGGGAGAAAGAAGGAAAGAGTTTACGCTGAGCTGCTGAGAGTTAACGGAAGATAACCAACTACCCCCTGTCGTAGCGGTTTACCCTCAAGTCTCGTCGCTCTCTCATCGCCTGTTTAGCGCGCCCAGCGATTTCCCCCGCCTGGAAGGGCCCGAAGTTTGGGGTGAAGTGTGAAAACAGCCTTACCCACGGACCCATGACTTGCTGCAGCTCGGGTGAGAAGCTATAGAGTTGCATTACCTGTCAATATAAACTCCAGCTTTTCCGCCCGCTTAGGCTGGAGCAGTCGTCTCTCTCTCTCTCCGGTTCATCTAGAACAAATAAGCTTTCGTATGCGCGCTGCACGGCAGCCTTGGTGCCCACGTGCACATTCAGCTGCTAGGCCTTTTTATTTCCTCTGACGCACAGCTAGGAGTTTTCAGGGTTTTTTTTTACCCGCTGCACGTCAGTCCAGTGCACGCCAACATCTGAACATTTTACGTTTATGTACGCCGTACGAAATCTTGACGTATGTCATAACATAAGTGTTATGATGGTTTGTCGTTAGCTTTCTGGGCGCGCTTTCATGAATGTGTTTAAGTGCTACGCTATAAAAACGTGGGGCTATTTTAAAAAAAAGGAGGTTGACTGGAGCCTAGACAGCTCACTGGCAGAACATCGGATTTGAGTGTTGCGGGTTCGATATCCTGGAGTTAAACTTTGTGCAGACTCTATTCGGGCTGTCCTCATGCATTAATTAAACTGTCGCTCCCTGCATACTGCTGATGATTTAGTGGATTTCAGCAGGTAGTTTAGCAATAGGACTCCATCATTCCTACAGTGCAACATCACTGAGAGGTGGAAGCGCTTACCCTCTCAACTAAACCAATCAGCCAATGAAGTAAGTTATTGTGACGAAATAAGCTGGGCTGGGAAGGGCGATGAAGGCTTTAGAACATAAATTCATGGAATATATATTTGCAATTATATTACACATCAGTATATTATTATATACTATCATAATAATCATATTACATAACACACACAATGTAAGATAGAAAGGGTGTTTGAAAATTCTTTTGTTAGCGAGTGATTTCATGACTAGTCATTATTTACATATATGAGAAGTAAGCTAAACACAAAATGGCGTGAGCCACAGTAAACGGTGTGTACTGAATTAACTGATGTACTAAAAATAAATGGGGAGTACTGCATTAGATACGCTAAATAGCGTATACTGCATTAACTGGCATGTAGTACAGTAACTGGCGTATTCTGCATTTACTGAGGTGTACTACAAAAAAAGGGCGTATACTTCATTTACTGAAGTGTACTACAATAAAGGGCGTGCGATTTCGCTATCAGGGATAGGACACACGACTTACCGGGACACTAAATCAAATGCTTACAATGAAACATAAGCATTTGGGTGCAACGTGTAATGGTTTATATTAAATATAAATAGTATGTACTATACATGTGGTGTTTACTAAATATAGATGATGTGCACTTCATATAAATGGTGTATACTATGTACATATATATATATATAAATTGATATATATATGAGCTGTATGTGAGGATATGGAAGTGCAGATCTTGAATAGTTGATGTCTTTGATGTTTTGATTGTGTGTAATGTTTGCATAACCGAGTGAAGACACATATGTCAATATCAAATAAAAGAATATAGTCAGATATATGGGCATGTTGAGTATATCCAGTGATGACCTTGCCATTATCAAAGTTACTGTCGTTGAACACCATGTAATGGCATACCTCTGCCAATTTTTTTAAACGTTACACACTGTCGTTTATCGGTGACCTTAGACGTTAGAAATGAAGCGGTAGCAACAAGACTTGCAGACTGATCCTACAAATAAAATAGTGAAATCTTTACGCGGATTTTGAAGAAATGTTTATTGCTATTTGTCGTCCACCTCTACTGGTGTCGCCTTATCGCTGCAACAAAAGTAGTGATTCACAGCTTCGAACTGATTTTATTTTCAGTTTGATAACTTCGCAAGCTCTGTATTTTCAAGCAAATATCTTTCTCTGTTTTTATGTAAGAAATACCAGCCACTGTTCTTTGGTGGTAAGGGGTGGGAACCAAATTGATCTCTATCTCTGCAGCACCTAAAAAATGTTATCTTTCTTTATGATCAGAGTAATTCCTCAATACCGAGTCAGAGTGAAGACCGACGCAAAACTGTACAGTTTCATCTTTTACCACAAGTAACGCAGCATTCCACACCATCTTCGTTGCAGCAATATGTACGTGCATGGTGCAGATGCACGGTGGGTTAGTGAACACAGAAAATGTTATCCTAGATCGCGCGTCAGCGCTCTTGGCCTCATTCCCCTCCCCCACCATCCGCCTAGTTTTTTTTATACTTAATTTGCCAGATTCTGTCACTGTAAGGATACATATAACTCCCGTCGCTGTTAAATATCCGTATCGTCTGCATCACAAGCTTGTCAGCCCGTTTTCGCCGTTATCTTTCCCATGCCGCCAGAGCCAGCCGCACGACATGACACTGATGGGCGCTCACGACTCGCTTGCTTCCTACTGCATATCAGGCTCTCGACTAGGTCTTTGGCACGGCTACGTAGGGCTGAATCGTTGACATAACGATACATCTGTGGCTGATTCAGACTTCATCACTGCGAAGCATTGACTTTGAAAAATCCACTCATTTGGGTATAGAAGGCAATTTTAGTTTTATTTATACAAAGTCGACAATGACGTGAAAGGAAAATAAGTTAGCCAGCTTGTTTGCTGGATTTCTTGGGCATTTCGATGATTTGTTTATGCATTTTACGCTAATTTGCCACTAGTTTCTGATGAAGTGATTGAGGGCGTTAACTCGAGAATAAATTTCTTTAGCTTTTGTATCGTTGTCATCATCATCACTCGTCAAAACAGCTGAGAGTACATAACGAGCGGGAACTTAAACTTATCCTTCTAATCGTAAGACTTTTAAAAATAAAGAGCGGATGAATGCACAATGCCTATGCATCTGGAAACGGACTAACACCTCGGTTTTCTCCTAAGTTTAGCTGAAGAGAACCAATGTAAGGGAAGTAATACGCCGGCTGACAACACCAAAGCTGCCTAATGAGTTATCTCCCTTAGAGCGGCAGAATGCGAGCACCTACTCGCGCGCAGATGGATTAAGCCACCTCGTTTTCGTTTAGATAATAATTTTTGTTACTGTTGTTTTGTTAACTTAAATTTAATAGGATTTATAAATTAATGCAAATAAATTACAGCTTGGAAAATAATCCAACCAGATTTTGTCCAAAATGATGTCTAGCAGTGGATAATAAAAAGAAATTGTAGGAACTCAAACTGAAATATACTAAACAAAGAGTTTTTATATGATTATGAAGTTTTATTGGACTTGTTTTGAAAATATTTTTGAATCGGAACTGCGCAAAGTGAACAAAATGATAATAACAAGTGAGGAAGGCCAAAAGAAAAAGGAACTGAAAGTCACATTTTCCTTGAAGAGTGATGCACATTTTGTACAAGGTAAGCTGTACAAAAAGCTACACTCTGCCAGCATGAATCATTTCCATTGCAGACCATAAAATAGATTGATTTCTCGGATACAAAAAGATCCATTCATAAGCATGTCCATGAATAATGTGACAAAATTCAGAACAGTTTATTCAAGCCAAGATGTGAAAATCTGAGCAATGAATGTAGATGTAATAAAATCAGTTAAAACTTGATACATACAAATCCCTGGATTATGCACAAACAAGCACACTTTATAAATGGTGGTCCTTTGGTTGTTTTTTTTTAAAGTCTGGTCACACCCTGAAACAGTGAATCTGCAAACATAGCAACAGCTGGTCACAAAACTTGAGAACTGGGGAAGCACAAGGTTTAACTAATCCTTGTTCTTTAGGAAAGCAGAGACAGCTTCCACTTCCCGTGACATCCAACGAGCATTAAGTCGTATATTCTCACACGACTGCTGCACAGTTCTCTCAGCAGCTGCTGCCGGGTGGGCTGCAAAAAATTCCTGGCGCAAAAGAGAATCCAACTTTTAGCATATACCGTAAGCTGCATATTATATATTATGATTGTGGACTGGACAGTTTTGCCTCATAAATTGTTTTCAGTAATTAAAAAATCCTCAGTTTTGTGCAGCTGCTTATCTTTCCTCAACCATAAATATTGACTCCATAAGAGACTCCTGACCCAGTTCAATGCCGATCAAAATGAAAGACTGTTTAGGTGTGTGGTTCAAACACACCATTACCAAGTTGTTTGGATCATTCAATAACAGTACAATTTTAGCAAGAAGTGAGAGAAGTCACTTCCAAAATGACAGAGGCAGTCATTTACTTTTTGTAAGAATGGGACTTCGACATTTGTAAAATGCTAGCAAAATTGTTTTGATGTGGGAAGTGTTAAGTGAAAAATTACTTACTACTGTAACCAAAGGTTCCCTCCTTTCTTCTTTTTATTAAATTTTTTTTGGGGGGAGGGAGGGGGCCAGTCATTTAAATAGCTCTCCTCCTCCACTTTTTTGTGGAGGCAAATATCTCCTCAGATATCTCACACTAACAGCTGTCCATGCATCTCCTTGACCCCACATTCGCTTACATTCTCACTGAAATTCATGCCTATGTGTCTGCTGATATTGTGATTAAACTACTGCTTCATGCGAGCGCACATCTCTGTTGCGATTCTTCCCTTAAAACCTGACATGAAAAGGGTCATACCTCAACTTCTTTAGCTTTCTCTTCTGTCACAAAGTTTTCAGTTGTTGACTGAAACAGAAACCAGACCAAATAATTTTAGTACAACAAAAGGATGTACATTTAGATTTTTTTTAGTTGTTTTGAGGTAAGAACATGCATGCTTGTGCACAAATGCTCACTTCTCTTCTCACCCTGTCAACTATCTAACGATGTGTCTGATTACGACTAGTTTAAGACAAAAGTAAAAACTAAATGCTGTTTACATGTGCACAAACACTTGAAAGGCTTTTAGATAAAGAATTATATTACAAAACAACCATCATGGAAATCATGTGAGGGCACAGTATAAATCAGTATGAGATGCATCATATCATAACCCTTTCCCACCCCAATAAAAAAAACAAACCGCCAAAACAAACCAAAAATCTCCCCAAAACAGAAAACAAAAAACAGGACACCTTCACAAGGCGAGAGAGCAGAAAACCTCCCTCATAGCGAGTGTGCAACTCCTTCCAGTTGTCCTTGACAAACTGCCAGGCCATCTCCCGCCCTTTGACAGAGCCTGTCACTCCACCAATAACAAACACACTGTCCTGTGACCTGACCTTGTCCTAGGGTCAAAACAAAAAACATATCATTTGACACCGAATTCATACCAGATGGATTTCAGCCAGGAATAATGTTATTTTAAAATTTTTATTCAAACTGCATTGGAACTGTTTTTATAGCTTATATTACATCTTTAAATACATTTTTTATAAGATACATAAAATGCTACAGGTGAAGTCACAGCCTTCTTTCTGGAGACTGCTGGGCTGGTATTCATGTCCAGCCCCTAACCCACTTAGCGGCTGGAGGGCCCTCTAAGTCAGCTACGGGTCATTCACGTCAGCCCGTTAGACTTGATAGGAATATCGCACCCAACAGGTAGTCGCATCAGCGCAAGAATAACAATTATATTAATATAATTAATTTATTTAATATAATTAGGCCATGCTGCAGCATGCAAACCAGTGGATTAGTGGTTTTAGGGGTCAGAGGGAAGCAGATAAGCGGCGTGTTTTCAATTTTACCCCATCACAGCAAAGAACACCACAAAACTTTGTACGGAACTTTTTAAAAATATGCTAATAACATAACATTGCTTTGGAGAGAAATATCTTGGAGTAATCTATGATGGTAATCTATCTTCTGACCCACACCTCAAATGATATAGTCAACAAATAAATGGCTATAAAAGTCGACTGTAGGGTTTATTAGTATGGGGCGCCAAGAGGAGAATGGGTATAATGCTCATGGTTTATAAAGAATTGCATTTTATAACTATAGAATCAATTCTATAACTATAGAATGCATTCTTTAATTATACAATTCTATAATTATAGAATTATAATATAATAATTATGTATAATTATAGAATAAATTCTATAACTAATGAATTCATTATATAGTAACAAATTAACATTAGAATCAATTCTGTACTTATAGAACTCATTCTATAATTATAGAATCAATTCTGTAAATATAGAATTAATTCTTTACTTATAGAATTATACCCATTCCCCTCTTGGCGCCCCATATATTAGTGACGAGCAGTTGTACACACTAAACATGCGCGCGCAATCCGGAACTGCTTGTTAGGGTCGCGGAACATG
>SMGT01006903.1:483711-506398 GCA_004794575.1 Lanistes nyassanus
ATACCCATTCCCCTCTTGGCGCCCCATATATTAGTGACGAGCAGTTGTACACACTAAACATGCGCGCGCAATCCGGAACTGCTTGTTAGGGTCGCGGAACATGCGCATCACAGGAATTCTGCCTGACCCCACTATCTAGGGTGCATTGTTAAAAATAGACAGCCTGATAGGTGAAGTCCGGTCTGTGGGCGCAACGTGAATACCGAGGGTCGCGCGCCTCTGACGGCCGGTCACAGCGAGCTTGTGGGGCCCATAAGTTGTGGGCTGAACATGAATACCAGCCCAGGTGCAATCATGGCTGTCTTGCTCATTTAGGGAACGAGTTAAAAAGAAAAATGGATACTTAGTATCCATGGCATCTGACAATATAAACTGCCTTTCCTTTGCCATGCCAACCTGGACCCCGACACAGTTTCACCGACATATAAAAATAGAGACATCACCCCTCCATCCCCCCACCTCCCAACTTGTCCCCCAGGCACACACTATGTCCCTCTCCTTAAACCTACCGAAAGGGCAAACTCTAAGGTTCTGCGGATAAGGGTCTCGTCCTCTGTGCAGCCTAATGAACGACTGATGCGCACCTTTTCCTCTTGCATGTCAGCTTTGTCATACAGCTGTATTAGAAAAATAATGAAGCCCATCAGCACAATATGGACATACAAGCTACAACACATACAGCTCTCTCTTTCTACACATAAACACCGACATTTTCTACATTTACTGATCAATACTACTATATTGTATTTCAAATCCACACAAATGCAAGATGTGAATAACCCAGAATGTGGTGGTGGTATACTGGTGGAGGGGGTTGTGAGACTTTTAAATTATGGACACACCCACTAGATCCTACTGGTATGATCCATCTGCACTGGTCAAAATCCTATGAGAAGACTCTCACTTTCCACTGTATGGGTACGTCAATTTATTTATTCACCACATCACTTAGCAAATAAATAAAATAAAAGCCAGCATACCTCGAGCATTTTGTTGAAGACATCTTCTCCACCATGTGTGAGGACAGTGGTGTACACCTGCAGATCAGAACTAGTGTATATAATCGTTAAACAAGACCCAATAAAGGTTAGATAACTAACATATTCTGTGATCATGTACCAACATATCCAGTGTCAGCAGGATGGCAGACAACATGAACATGCTGCCATTTACAAAATTTAATTTTTAATACAACACAAATCTGCAACCACCACGTTGAAAGAAATAAAACAGCCTGATCAAGTAAACACCAGAAAGAATCAAGTGTTGGCTGACCCCCAGAATACCCACTTCTGTTTGTGCTATCAAGTAAATTAATCCAGCAAGTGGTGCTGAGGACAATGAGGCCTGGTCCAGATACACCCCAGTTTAATTGTGCAAGAAAATGCAAAGGATTTTATTAAATGCTGTGAAACACAATGCACCAGGATTCCAAATTAAACTTTCTCCACACATAAAGAAAACAGCTAGCTAAAAAAAAGATGTCTGTATCAATACACTGGATGACGTCTATCTTGCCCAAAGTATCTTAGAGTTAGATCTGTCAAGATTATCATGAATATCTTTCAGTTCTTCTGATTGCTGATTAGCTAAATCCTCTCCCTTTGTATTAAAATCAAGGACAGGTGCAAACTGCAATTCACTGTAAAATCTCCACCCACTATGCAGCCATTGCCAAGTATCCCGATTTTAAACTCTCAATGAAATTCAGTATTTCTTTTAATGGCTTATAAAGAAAGCAAACAGTATTGACAAAACAAAGAGACAAGCAGACGGATATTTCCTGTCCTCTCAACGTCAGTGCTACCTAGTGAGTTGCTTCCCTTAACCAGTGTTATTAGATACAGATTGCTTAAAAGGCACTGCAGCACCATAACTTGTACTTTAAATCCCAAGCCATGCTTACAGGTCCTCGTAGATCAGCAAGAAGCACCTGCTCTCCAGTGAAATGTGCTTCAAATCGCTTTTCTGCCTCAACAACTGTGACCTTGTCGCCATAGCGACCCATGCGAGTCAACACTAGATCTCGCAGCATGGAAGTGAGATGACCTGCAGAAAGAAAATTGACCCTCCTTCCAGAAATTTGTGTACACATTAGTGGTGTTAGTCCCACCATGGGGGGAAAAACCAAACCGAAGAACAACAGCAAAGGCATTTGTCTGCTCTTGTATCTCAAGTATTTGTCTGTTTCCTTTAGATGTAGCACATACTCTGCGTCTCTCTCCCACTTTCTTCCTCTCCTTATTTATACATATACACAAATATGAAGTTCAGTAATGAATACATAAAAGAGCAGGGGGACACAATGTATAAAAGAACAGGGAACAAACATCGGGCAATCTGTGGATCCATAGAAGGACGCATTTACCCTCTCCTGGCTGAGGATTCCAACCCACAGAAGCGGCCACATTTGAGAACAGCTTGACCACATAGGCCTTGAACTGTGGGTAGACATCTGTGTACTGCAGCAACAGTGCCACTGAGGACAGGTTCATGGACAGATCACTCCACACAGTGAAGTTGTCTTCATTGATGAATGCCTCAGTCACTTTCAAAACATCCACTGCTGATGCTCGGCCAGCTCGAGCCTAGGAACATGGAAGACACAATTCCTATCATGTATCTCCATGTTCTTCCACAAGGCCTTTCTTAACCAGAAAAATGCATTCTAGTTTGTTGAGCACGGTCATGTGGACACAATGAGTTAGGACACATGTTCATGGCATGCAGTTCAGGCCAGCCCTTGGGAAAAGGTGTAAATCACAAAAGTGATAAGAGGCATCATCTGAATCCACTGGATGTGCAACAACCACTTCAACAAAGTTATTTTGCAGCATTCAAGCCAGGAAAGCAGCAACTATTCATTAGGAACAGTTTTTTTATTGTTCTAATACTTCTATGTGTGAGTGAATATACGTACCAAAGCGTACAAGTCGCTTTGCAATCCCAGGCGATCTTTGGGGGGCAATGACTTGTCTCTTATGGCAGGAATCAGCTGTTCCAACATCTCACCCGTGTACTGCACTCTGTACACTCCAACTGTCCCTGCATTCACCTACACACATGCAGGTAGCAGTGTTTTTCTTCATGTATTTGGTATATATCTCAAGGTGTGTACAGTCTTATTCCTGCCTATCAACATGTTCTGAACCACCCACAAATTCTTTCTCTCTGTTACAAACCCACTGAACACTGCTTTCAGGAACTAAACGCTTTCCACTTAATTTTCTTCATCTCTTTGTACTTGGCATTATTATTATGATACATCTTGTAGGCTGTGCCAGTGATTTCTAACAGAACTGAAAATCTTTTTACAAACGATCCAGTTGTGTTATTCTGTGCATGATCATCATGTATGCTTAAAGTATGGAGAGTAAAAGGAAAAAAAAATGTTATGACCCAGAGTTTGTTATTGGTGCCGTTGTTCAATCCAAATATGTCAGCACTTGACTAGTAACATATAAGAAGAACTGTCTTTATGGTTTGGTTTAAAATCACCATTCAGAAAACTTAAAAGTAACAAAAAAATTTTAAAAAGCCCATTCTTACACCCAGTTTTCACTTGTTACCTCCCTTTGAGAAGTTACTATTATTTTCTCAACAGCACAGATGCTAGCTGGTGTGAAAGAAATGTAGTTTCTAAGCATACAGGTATATAAAGCTGATTGCAAAACATAAAACTACTATTTTAAAATTTCAATTAATGTAACACAACTAGCACAAAAAAGAAAAGGTGATGGTACACTTATGCATGCAGTTGCAAGTGCTAAAAACTGGTTATTCCACCGCAGCTTTCATAAATTGACAGGAATAGTCAAATTCTACCCATGATCGTCCCTGTCTCAGTTCCTAAATGATTTCACATGAGACCCTGAAATTCAATACTCGCCTTAACCCACTCTTCCGGAAGCAAACCCTCGAGAGTAATTGTGGTTGACGATTGATCCAAAAGATAAGTCTTCACTGGCACATCAGGGGTGGAGGCTGTGGACACACTAACTGGCACCAACCACAGGTAGCCTTCACCTGCACAGTACAGCACCAAGACCAGGTATTGCACCAGGGTGCTTCACCAATGGGGTGACTAGACGTGGCTTGTTAGCAATTTTACCTCTATCTGGGGATTTTTTTTTTTTGGGTAGTGAAAAATCAAATTTTATTACCAGTATTATATCCAAATTTTAAATGAAAATTCCAGATAATCCCAAACTATGATAGTGTTCTCTGGCATGTTTAGCTGACACCGTTGAAAACAAGGGTGTGTGAATTTCCCTGAGATGTGTTCTTGTATCTTATACAGGACCAAGACCAGATACTTCTGTGATTTTTCAAGACCCAGCCATCATAACAGAAACAGTGAAAGAATAACACACTACTCATATTAAATGCAGGGTTGGGTAAGTAGCGCAATAACACACTACAGACTGTATTTTGCAACAAATATGAGTAGCAATTATTGTAGCTAACTTTAAATTTTTCTGTAGCTAATAGTTGAATGGTTTTGCTCCACACATTTCACCACATCATCTTTAAATCTGAGAAAACTTGAGGTTACAGAAAACAACACTCCTGCACAATTGGATAGTGAAGAAGTACCACACTACTTTTTTTGACTAGTGAAAAAGTAGTGCACTATTTTTTAAAAAAAGCAAAAATGTAACTAACCACAAATTTTCTTAAAGTAGCAATAAAAGTAATAAACTACAATTTTTTCAGTAGTGTACCCAACCATGTGTAAATGTACACTGTACATATAGAAACTAAAGTCTAGCCTGTCCCACACACTCCTGAGATAGACATACCTGCATTTTTTCCATCAGCACAGAATTTTTCTTGCACCACTGTCAGTACTCGTGAGTTGCTGTCTTGGTTTTGACTTACCTGATTGGGGGAAAAAGCTCTCCTTATTCACAGAAAATGAAACAGGAATAGCTTTTCTTCCTAATGCCAATGGTAATAGAAACAATGGAAATGCCGAGGACAATATGAATATATAACCAGAGTTACAAGGGGTTGAGAAAATAATCATTAGTTTAGTTTATGCCCACCTCTTCCCATAACACCCCATGCACACAAAGACATTCACACATACACTCATGAATGCATGCCCCCCCCCCCACCTCCACACCATTCTATAGCAACTATCTGACCTTGAGCACTGGAAAGCCCATCTGAGAAGTCCATGTGCTCATCATTTTGCCCACAGGTTTTCCACTGGCCTCCTCGAGAGCTGCCCACAGGTCTTCTGTCTGAGTGTTGCCAAACTTGTGACGGTTCAGGTACAGGTTCATTCCCTTGCGGAAAGACTATTTTACAAAATTTGAAAAAAAAGATAAATGCCTTCATTTGCTCTTTCTGCTTCAAGCACATTCTACAAAAATCAAGAAAAAAAGATGGAAAACAATCGGCAACTCTTCTCAAGAAGCACTACTGAAAGGCCACAAGATATTTTTGGTACTATTTTCGGTAATAAATACAGTAAAACCTGCCTCCAACAGACCCTTGAAAGAATGGACGCCTAGAACTAGTGGGCACTGAGAGATGGCAGGGATTGGTTTTCGAAACAAACCTTAAATGAATGGACAACTGCAAAACATAGATAGGGACAGTGATTCTATATAATTGTCCCTTTCTGTCAACAACAGACATCCGGACCCAAGGAGCCAATCTGAAAGTATGACTTCACCATATTTCCACTCAAAATTGTGCGTGCAATGAGAGAACGTGATGCTTATGTGACAGCTGCTTTTTTTCTGCAAAATATGTTGTTGTCAAATACTGTAAATATGTCCTTTTCATTTAGAGTTATTGAATTCTTACCATATTGTTTAAAGACTCATGTTGCTTACATGTATAACTGCAATTTAACAGCATTTAGCTGACAATGCTCTCATGACTAATTAAGGCCTAATCGCTTAGCAATGCACATTAACCCATCACATCATTGCCTAATCATGTTATGTTTACAACACCAATTTAACAGCACTTTGCCAACAAAGTATTTGAAACTGATTTATCAGTTTTAACAATGCATGTTAATTACTTCTCTTGCCAATTGTGGCAGTAGACTCACCTGCAAGAAACACACGCAAGTAGCTTCACTTTGCAATTTACAAAAGTGTTTTGTATGAAAGTGTCTAAATGTAGAAGCGAAGACTGTCTTTTGCCAAACAGCACTGAACAAAATTGCACAAAGATGCAAGCAAGAATAAAGATTGACTGACCTATCCCCCCCACCCAAAAAAAGGCATCTGATGCAAGATTAAGTTGAAATGCTTAAAAAGGAAAGACTTCTACAAAACTTTAAACCATGTCGGAAAAAGTTCAATTAAGCTTTCTTGCTCCCTCAGTTTTAAAAACAAAAAATCCATTGAAATCTCTCAGACGGGAAAGGCAACAGCCTAAAATTTCAGATTTTTGTTTCACAAACTAGTTAATAATTATGAGTCTTAATTATGTGCAAATTATTATGTGAATGAAGTCTACAAATTGTGCAAATAATGTGGAGACCAGTATGCAGAATTTTCATGAATTCTTTAATTAACAAATGTTTTGACACCATACTGTATCATTGGTATCCCTAATAGACTGCAACATCTGCCGCTTACACCCCACAGGAAAGAATGACCAGTGTCATGAAGGGACAGTTTCAGCCTTTCGCAGGGTGTCCCTTGTTGGCAGGTTTTACTGTGCAACAATGTGGTCAGTTGCTAAGTTTAGCACGCTCTTCATACTCACGGCATCTCCAATGTAGTGGTGCAACATGCGGATGACAGAGGCACCCTTGCTGTATGAGATGGCATCAAAGATTTCATCTACTTCTGAGGGTCTGTGGACTTCCACCTAATAGTTAAAGATTTGTTGTATTTCTACTAGTGAAATCCTAGGCATGGCAAGGTACACAACTAATATGCTGCTCTACAGTGGGAGATGGTTAAAACATTTTAGTCTCGAGATGGAATCCACATGAGGAAGACAATTTTCTGCTCAGTTCTTCATCTGATCAATCCCATGTACATTTTCACCCACTACTCCAGTTTGAAAATTCAAATGGATATTGAAATGGATTGTGATAGTTACAATACCCTAGGCTTTCTGTTATAAATTCAAATGGATTGTGATAGTTACAATATGCTAGGCTTTCTGTTACAATGGACTGTGCCAGATGTAACAGTCTAGGATTTCTGTAATAAATTCAGATAATCCAACAACTTTTTGAGCTAACATATATTAACATTCGAGTAATTAGACACACGGACTAAATTCCTCACTATCCATGTGATGTAAGTTTGCAATGGTCTGCTCAAGTGGGATTGGATGCAAGCAAGAAAATAAGAAAGCTAGACAGGAAAAACTGACGTACACGGATTCATAAAAGTGTGGCATCATGGTTATCCAATAACACTACCAAACTATCCCAAGTCCACAACTGAAATAACATTTTGCTTTTTTCACATCACTACTTGAATCATGCCTGCTTTGTGACAATGACAGCGGAAGAATACAATCCTCAGCAAACTGACAGCTCTGACAGAAATTCATTCCAGCAGATGTGGTTTAATAAAATACTTCATAAATGCAACTTTGTGCTATCCAGCTGTTATTACTGACCTCAATGGGGTGGCTGTTGTCCAGAGCATCCAACTCAAGAGCTCTGCCAAGGTCAGTGTTGATGAACTGTGTCCACACGTCGTACTCGGGGAAGCAGTGGTCTACACACAGGTATTCAATCCAGGAAGCAAAGCCTTCATTGAGCCACAAATGTGTCCACCACTCCTGAAACACGTAATAGCAAGTAAATTTTATCTTGCTTGAAGCCTTAAAGCAGAACATGTTTCGCCATCAGTTTTGACTTTGCTAATGGTACAGAGCCAAGGAACCGACATGCTGCCATCCCCTACCCCCCTCCGGCAGGAAAGAAATATCTATATTTTCTTCTTTTGTATCTATTACTCTTACTTACCCACCTACTCACTTCATTTTTAAGGGGTTGGCTCTGTGGTTAGTTTCTTAATTTTCTTAGTTCCCCGCTAATACAAGGATATCAGCTAATTGAAATCTAATCTATTCACCATTGTCACAAGGTTTCCAAACCACTGGTGTGCAAGCTCGTGACCAACCACTAAAGCAACCCACTGCCGAACACGAGACGATGTATTCTGGGGATCTACAAGGAGGGCCGTCTCTCTGTAGGTCACCAGACCCCAGTTCTCCATGGCACCTGCACATCACTATGGCTTCTCAGAAATTACAATGGAAGATTTTTCATGCTGAGATTCATAAATGTGTGAAAATAATCTCAATGAATAGGGTATTTGGTTAAAATAACGGTTTGTCCACTCTGGTAAGGGTATGTGCAGCTAATTAGCCTTTAAGTTTGACATATGCGATCAGGAATATAATAACAGAGAAAGAAGCATAACACTTGCCTGCAGAGAAGTCTGCAATAGCAATAAGATCAATCTTTGGCAAAGGATAGGCAATCCCAAAGTAGTCCTTGTAGAAAGGAAGAGTTTTTAATGCAACCTGGAAAAGGAAAACATGAATATCAAACACAAATTTTAAACAGAATAATGCCCAAAAGACACCTCAAGAAATACTTTTTTCTCCATTATTTCAGACTCTTCTTCCATGAACATGAATTTTTCTCAATGTTTACATCACACAGTTAATCAGTCTATGTTATTGTCTACCTAATCCTTCGGGCTAAGCACTAAATCACTGAAATATGAAGAAGCTTTTGTAATATAAATTAGTTTCGCTCACATACTACAGTAGGTGATTAGTATTGCTAGATCAAGTGCAAAGAGTCTATATCTTCGTTTGTGTAAAATCATGGACCATGCTTTCTCTACATCACTCCAAACAGATGCATACAAACTCACCTCAAGTGCAAACTGGCCTTGTTCTTTCTTTCCTTTGGGAGTATACACACGGATAAGGACATTGTCAGAATCCCTGCCTTCCACATAGTCAAACTCACCCACCACAAAAGCCAGAAGATAGGTCGACATTATGGGTGTACGTTCAAAGGCAACAACCTTCATTTCAGCATCCGATTCCAGAGGACTTTCTGATTTCACAGGCTAAAAACACAACATGGTTTTATATATATATATATTCTGGCCTGCAGAGCCCCACACCCACCCCCACAAACACTGCTCTCTTTAAGGATGTGCTAGCATGCATGTGTGTATATGTGAGGACTGAGAAAGGTTCCTTAAACAAGGTGAGGTATACACACTTTATAAAATGTTGCAGATTCAAAACATATCTTTCTCCTTCAATCTTTTTCATTTTCTCCATTTTCTGGCACAAGATAAAATCTTCCTTTCTTGCACAAGTTTAATATCTTCCTTTTACAACCAGCTGGCCACCTTCACCCTTACCATATTAGAAAGTACAACCCTGTCTTGAGGAGCAACAAGTGTGACATCAAAGGTTGCTTTGATGGCTGGCTCATCCCAGCAAGGGAATGCTTGTCGGGCATCTGTAGCCTGAAATTCAGGCCCAACACTTTAATCTTGGAATAAAACAAATGAAACAGTGTCGTAAAGGTAAATAACAAAAACGAAAAAAAAAGCACACTGACATTGGTGAGATTACAAATATTTATTAAATTCACAATGTATATTTATGCAGACTATTGGCAATAAAATTCAAGTTATTCTATGCTGGATGCACAAAGCAAAAGGACATATCCAAGCTTATAAACTGAAGTGCACTGTAGAACTAGAAGAAAGCATTTTTAAAAAATCTACCTCAAACTGAGTAACAGCTGCATAACGTTCTTCCCCACTAGGTGTACTGTACTTGCTACGGTAGAAGCCCTTCATTTTGTCATTAAGCTGGCCCGTGAAGCTCAACTGCAGCAACCCAGCTCCTACCTGTACAAGATAATCAAGTGAGCAGCTGTCAAGCTATAGCATAAACTATATTTGAAGTAAGCTCAAAATATTAAAACTGAGGTTAGAAAACAACAAAAGGAAATATGTACATAAATCAAAACAACACAGTTATTGACAGATTATAACTCAATTTCAGTGGAAGAGGTAAACGTAAAAGGGACTACGATGTTGTGAGGGTTGCGAGAAACACAAATCATACAGAGTACGAAATGGTATCAATATCTTTCTTAGAAGTTAGAGTACAACTACTTAGTAATAGTTTTTGTCTTCCCAACTTGCCTGCAAATCTGATGGGAATGTGACAGTTACATTCTCTTCTTCTTTGTCATATGACACCTCACCTTTTGTCTCAGAGTCAGAGGCACCTTGATGAAAACAGATTTCATGAAAATTAGACCACACACCAAATATCACATATGGAGACAAAATTAATGTATTATATTTTTTTAAACAATTGGGCCCCATATCTCAGATATTTCAAAAAATTATAAGCTTTCCCATTTTAACCCTATTTACCTCTGAATGTTGCTTCCTGGATGTCTATTTCCACACAGTTCAGTCTAATGAAGTTCACAGCGTTTCTGACCTGATTAAAAGAAAAATGCAGGAAATGAGAAACACTGAAAAAAAGGATTTTAAAATGTTGTTTCTTACTTAGATTTTCACAAGCGTTAACAAAATTATAATTTATAAAATTGTTTGCATGTGTGACAGTGTTGTTTGTGGCATATAACACGAATGCTGTAACACTAACAGTGTAAGGGACTTTCTTAGCTGGATTAATCTACATGCAACTTTGCAATACTTGGTCACTGCAATGCATGGCCAGGTTCAGTAAAGTACAGCTGAGATTTGTCAAGGTTCAGCTAAGTAGGACACAGATTTGCCAAGGTTTTGGGACAAACGCCACAGATTTAGCAATTAAGTAATGCACGAAGCACTTAACTCAAATGAAGTTGAGTAGTTGTTTTTTTTAAATGGCCACATTCTTGTTCACTAAAATCTTTGGGAAGATGATAAGTTTAAGATGAAGTTCTTAAATGAAATTTGACAGTCTCTAGTTTAATGCACCTGTTGGATAGCTTCATCATGACTCCTTTCATACAGCTTGGCTGCAACCCCACAGTACCAAATCAGCTTTTAATTGATTATAGTCCAACTGGTAACAGTTTTCTGAGGTTTCATTTGACTTAACCTTTTCATTTCTGACCTTTGCGTAGATCACTTTAAAACTTAAATACTAAAATTAAAAATAGTATGTTGAAACGACTTTTCTTTTTTTTTGTTTTAACGGTCTCTTACTCATGTGTCACAGACTGCACACACATCAATGCTAACTAAAACTGAATCACTAAAAACATATTAGCAACATGTTTGTCACTGGTTACATCACATTCAAACACCACCAGTGACCCCGAAGGGTCTTGTTACCGCTATCCCCACCATTCCTGCTGTGCTTTACGGAGTGCCTGCCCCTGTTGTACGGTTATAACAAGAAGAGGGGAAAAAAAACTATGACAAAAGTTTAACAAGACAGTTTCAGTTCTTCTTAAACAATCAGTGTCACAAACGGCTCTGGATTCTTCACTCACTTAAACTAATCTGATTAGATAAGACCAGAAAAGAAAATTACCTCGACTTCTATCTCTTCTGATCCAGAGAAAGAGAAGTTTATCAAGTCAGGTTGAAGTCGAATGTTGTAATTTTTTGGAACAACATCTTTAGGAAGACGTTCAAATTTCTTTTCAGGCATTTCGCGGGAGTGTACAGCGACTTGTATGTACCGCACAAACTTAAAGGTAGGTCCGAATAGACGTTTGGTAGGTCTGATGGCCTTCAAGTAATGACAAAGCAGACGGGTTGCTGGTCTTGCGATGCAGTAATGCGATCTAGATCTAAATTTCTTTAGTAATCCAAGCTGTTTCAGTTCTTTGGTCACTGTTTGCCTCACAAATACTGAAATCCAATACATAGAATGTACTTTAAGCCTTTCGGATTTCAATCAGAAATTTTCACGATAGTTTCTGTCCTTTTCACCCAATACAGACGCTGGTCATAGAAAACCGCGTGTAGGCTTGTTTCCTGAAACCAACGTCGCGTCCAGTTCAAAGGGAGCTAAATACTCAAGCCAGAGATAATCTCCCATGTACACACGTGCAAAGCAAGGTTCGACTACTGCATTAACTCGCAATTCGTTATCGCAGTAACTTCTTTTAGAAATACAAAAAAAAAAAAAAAAAACTGGCGTAAAGTGAAAGCACTGCCCTTTGGGTTTTCCCGCTAGATGTAGAAATTGTACTGCCTTTAGATATATATATTAATTATAGATACGACCATATCAGCTTACAGTGGGTCGGAGGGCGGTCATATTCGCTTAGATTGTGACCATGTTCTACTTTTTAAAATATTTTTTTACATTAATTCATATATTGCATCAGGAATGTTTCTGTCAACGGAAAGGTAGAATTTGCCTGTATTACAGTCCAGTATGAACCCTCCTTCAAACAAATGGAAAATGAACAAATACCCATCCAAAGGAGAAAATTTCTGCCACCTAACTCACCTGCTAACTCTCGTGGGCGCTGCCAACTTGACTGTTTACATAACACATAAGACTACAGTCACAGATCTTGGATGATAGGCTCATTTGTTCATGGATGTGGCACATCTCTACTAGGTTGACCTTGATGATAGCTAATTCATATGCTCACATCGCTAGGCTTCTTATGGTCTCCAGATGGAACCATTTTGCAGCACATCACTTGCACAGGTAGAATGATGAGAAAAAACATTCTGCTTCAGTTACTTTGCGTTAATGCAGCTGACAGTAAAGGTCTGGTGTGCAGAGGGCGCCTGCAGACATATCTGCTATAGTTGCAGGGTCACCAAACTAATCCAGTTCAACATATACCTAAAATCATGTGCATACTGATTTCTAAACAAGTGTTGACCCAAACAATCCACTCATTAGCTTTGCAGATCTTCATTTGCAATGCAATCCATCATTGCTGTAGGCATCAAAGCAGTCACAAATAATTTCTAAAAAAAAACCACACCATTGCATTCATTACGTTTTATTGACAGAAAGAAGTTCAGAAGTATAATCTTAAAGACTTCCATATCCAAAGCACATGTAAACATCACAGGCTCCAACAGTGATCGAGTCCCTTTAGCTTAGGAATTTTTGAATTTCAAATACAATTTTCATGTGATCAGCCATGTGGCCTGCCATATTTTCCCCAAATTTTAGAACACTTAGTGCAGATGAGCTGTGCCTGGTCTCATTATGGGAATCTGCTATGTTCATAACCATATGTGGATGCGTGCTGTAAGTTCTTATAAAAATGTGTTCATGGCTGAATGGAATTTGCACAATGTTTGACCCCAGGAAATAATCCTGGCCACATCAGGATTTGAACCAGCAACTTTCCACCTGGTAGTCCACAGCCCTACCAACTGAGCTATCTTGCTGCAGTTTACCCTTCAAGCAGCTCAGCCCATGATGCACAGGTAGCATTACAATCATCTGCCTTGGAGAAAATCTTTCACTTGTTCTGCTTCTCTCTCCAACCATAATTTGTTGACTCGGATGTTTTCACATGCCTGTTGCACTGTTCTTGAAGCTGACATTGCAGGGTTTTTTTGGAAAAAGGACTGTCACAGAAAATAACGTCTATAGCTAGTAAAATGTTTTCCTCAACTGAATTAAACTAGATTCAGCAACTTTTATACATGTACTTCTGCTAATTGAAATTAAGGGAGACAATTCAAAGATGAAGGTCTTTCTGAAAAATGGTTTGAGCTTTTTACCATAATGTATGAACAGTAAGTGTAGAAACGAAATAGCCATACAGGGAGGAAGTGAGTGAGTGAGTGGGTTAGGGGGTGGGTGGGTGGGTGAGTATGAGCAAGCGAGCGAGTGAAACACTAATGATGGTCAAAGCCAAGCTGATCCAGTGATTTAAAGCAAATACCTCAATATCAACTGCTTTTTCCTCCGTAGCAAAGTCTGAAGTAGTCATCTGCAAAACAATAATGAAATCTAATAATTCCTTGCAACTTTATGATGTAACGATGACATGAAAGAAAAAAATACTGCAAAACTTTCCCCCAACAACCTGATCTTACCTAAGAAGAAAGAGTGTAGCTTGATCAGTAATTTTGTTTTCTCTTTTTTTGTAAGGAAACTGCTTCCAACCAGCAATGACTTTTGCTGGGGGAAGAAAAGGGAAGAATGGAGAAGAGGAGAAGCAGAAGGGGAGGAAAAAATCGAGACTACCTAGTGAGATCACCCTCGATTCTCGAAGAGATAGTGGGAAAAAGGGAAAGAGAAGCCATTGCAATACAAAGGAGGGGGGTATTTGTTGCTTAACGTCCAGCCGCAAACTATGTGCATATCAGGACAGTGTTGCTTAGACAAAGTTTACGTGCTGCCACACGTGGGGCTGATGGCGCAACACGGGCTTCAGTCCCACCCAATTACATTATTAATGACACCGGGCCAACCAATCCTAGTACTGTTCCCTATAGTGCGAGGCGTCTGGCAGGGCAGCTACTAGATTGTCAACTTTTAAGTCTTAGGTATGACTCGGCCGGGATGCAAATCACCGACCTCCCGCCTCGGAAGTGGACGCCTTAACCACTAGACCACCGAGGCGGTCTGCAATACAAAGGAAAAATTGTGTATTTATAACAACAGATTACAAATACAGTAAAACCTCCCTATTAAGACCTTCCTTGTTACGACCCCCAGACTTAGATAAGACCGAAAATTTCTTCACCGGACTATTTTGTTATATAAATTATCTCTTTATTAGGACTACCTACCTAACCCCACTTATGGGCAACGACATATAATTATGTTCTATTACAACCAGAACCGTGCCTATGAATCTGAAACAAGACATACCTAAGAAACTGATTAAAAAAACCCAGAAAAAAGCAGGCTGTAATGTAGTCTGACGAGGTAGGTTTCACAGCAGATAGCAAAGGTAGCTGCTACCCATAGCAAATTGAGTGAATCTAGGGAAGAATGTACCGATGAAATGGCTCTGACTGTCAACAAAACAACAGGCATGCTGATTGTTGTTGTTTTCTTTGATGCAGCTGATGAATGAGCAATACTTATTGCATCCATAACGGGTGACCACGTGATAAGGTTCAGCTGTCATGCTCTGCCATAGATTCGAGCTACACAAGGTTATGTGGTCTGCTCATCACTTATAATTCTGTACATTTGTACGTCAGCGATAAAGGGACAGTTCGGACAGCATTCTACCGAAGCTTCATCAGCAACAACTGTTGTAGTTTTCGTTGCAACAGAGTGCTTTCAAAATAGCAGATATAGCTGTTCAGAAGAGTACGAGACAGTAAAGAAAAAGATAAGCAGAGTTTTTCCCCTAAGAAGCAGGCCTAATTCATGTAGAAATGACATGTAAACAACAATACTTAAAGATGGGGATATTGTAAATGTATATCAACTGTATATATTGAAATGTCTTTATTAAACCACTATTTTGAATTTGCAAGTATTTCTCAGTCCTCAATTCGTATCTGTGTGCTGGATTACAGTACGCTAAACTATTAAGACCACTCTCAGTTAAGACCTGATTTTGTTGCATTTTGCAAAGTCCTAATTGGGAGGTTTTACTGTATTACAAAATGAAAGATACATTAAAATCATAATAAGCATAACAAAATAGAAAATAAAATATAAATAAAGCAAATATAAAATGAATCCTGGTAAATAAGTGAAAGATTAAAGACCCCCCTCCCCTCCAAATAAAAAGAAAAATTAGAAAAGCATCAAGCCCATTACAAAAGATTGTGCTCTTCTCACACAAAAAAGCCCACTTACAACGTAATCTTAAGGGAAATGTAGTCTAACCTTGATAAGTCTGGCAAGGAGTGTGCTAGAGGAATACCGCTTGTTTAACTCTGAAAAGTTGTCTTTCAAAAACTGCCATGCAAGTTCTCTCCCTTGTGCTGTTTCTGCTGCTGAACCGATAACAAAGGGACTGTCTTGTGAGCGTACTTCGTCCTGCACACAAGAATCATTGCTGCTGCTACACTTTTCAAGATGATAAATGTCATGAACTCTTATACTTCAAATAAACTAAGGATGAAAAATTTTTTAAAAAATGACAACCACTATGAATCTTGATTACTACATTATTTTTGGTGGTGGTGTTAGTGCTATCACATACCTCTCCAGGGAAAAAAAAACAAAAACGGTTACTGGATTACTCACAGAGATAGCAAATCTAAGCACTTGAGAGATAACACCCTCATCTTTGGCGCATCCAAGAGAACGGAGGATACGGGACTTCTCTTCCTGTGAGTCAGCAGCCCTGTACAACTGCATGTACAAAGTGCTTCATCATCATCATGGTAATAGAGCACTGTATTCACCCTCTTATCACTGTGTCATCATCAATATATATATATCGTCATTATCACCAACATGAACATCATTAATAAGAATACAATTTTAAAGAAGTTTTCATCATTTGAAGAACATAACTTATTTTTTTTTTTGCTCATGGATGACATGCAAAGGTCTTGGTTTTGAATTCTTTATCAGAAGTTAACTAAGAAGCTATTGACAGTCTAAAAGTATATTAGTCTCTTATTTTTCAATGAAAATTTATTAAGGGTCAGCTATGTTCTCAGAGGAGTGTCAATGAATAAGAGGAAGTTTACCTATTTACCTTCAACATCATTTCAAACGTTTCTTCATTTCCATGGCTCAGCACAGTTACATATACCTGTTGTTAGAACATTTCTTGAAACTCTTGAGCAATGAAAAGAGAGAGCAAATTCATCATAGCAGAATCAACTATAAAGTAAAAAAATAAACGACAGTCTTTCGATTAACAGCTACGTGGAATCAAAATATTTCAATTAAAGAGGAGGGAAAAGGTTCTTCAGGAAATCAACTTACAGGATTTCTTAAATCACCTGGAATTATCCTAGTTCCACTGCAGTGAGCTTCAAACCACTTCCTGAACTCTTCTACAAGACAATTCTCACCAGCAGCCCCTAATGTGGTAAGAACTTGTTCCCGCAGTAGGGCTGATAAATGTCCTGCATGGCAATAATAGTTGTTTTATCGTGTAATTTGTAACACCACTCTGAAGCATTTTTTGGTTCTCATTGTTTTCAGTGGAATGAAATTGATAATTACATTACTTGCCAAGTCAAACACACTAAGAAGTTCCATTTTTGTTTCACTTAAAATGTGGTTTTATGTTGCAATATTTTGCAACGGTATCTGCATTTAATCTGATGTTCTATTGTTCATTCGTTGAATATTTGAGAGAATATGTGTACACTTCCTCAATAATCTTTCTGCATTAAGAAAATCAAACTGAGGAATTACGATCAACTGAAGACTCAAGAAAACAGGTGCTTTGCATGAACATTTTTAACATTTGACTGACAACTCAGTATGCCACAATTATTTTTAAATATTTGTTTAAACAATCTAATTTGCACACTCTGTGAGTTCTGCATATTTATAGTACTGAGTCTTAGCAGGTAAGATACCTGCTCGTAACATAGTACCTTCTCCTGGTTTTGGATCCCATCCTAAATGTAGAAAAGTGGGCTGCAGCAGGTTTATTAAAAATTTGTTAAAATAAGAAGAAGCATTGATGTACTGCAAGAGCTTTCCCATTTCATGCAGGTTGGTGAGAAGGTCACTCCACACAGTGTAGTTGTCCTCCATGACAAAAGCTTGAACAACTTGAAGAAACTCCACTCCATTCACTAATCCATATCTGCACTGTTAATATTGGAAAAGTCTTTTTTAAAAAATTATTTAGTGCATTTAACTTTCACCTCCCACGCACACATATCATACCCTTACATATACATGTGTGCGCTTGAATGTTCCCATTCAAGGCCACCTTGTATATCTGCAATTATATTATGTACAAAAGTAAATCTGAAAGAGGTTACATAGAAAGCTGCTAAGAGTTACATTCCTTTATCCTCTCTAAAGACCATCAACGGTATGAACTATAGTCAATTATAGGATTGTTGACTGATTATAAGATGGTTTAGTCTTCTTTATACATTTAGTTCATTTGGGGAAACACTGACCAGTGCATAAAGATCATTCTGAATTCCAAATCTGTCTGGTGCTGGAAGGGTACGAGCCTGTATTCCATGCACCAAATTATTTAGCATGTCAGGGCTGTACTGTACTCTGTAGACACCAACAGAACCTGCATTTACCTAGAAAAGAAAATAAGTCTGGCTTTAAAAAAAAAAGAATGGAAAAAAATGGTGGAAAAGTGAACATGTTTCAGTGGAATGTCTGCAGGTCTTGAAACTTCCAATGAGTTCCCAGTCTATTTATCACGCAAATCCTGTAATGAAGGCAGCATGTTTTTGAAAACCTAGTCATCATGAAAACAATGACTGACCTTGACCCAATCTTCAGCCTTGACCTGAAGTGGGAGAGAACTTGTAGTGGTCTCCATTAAAGTTGTACAAACTGGCTCTCGTGGACTGGACTCTGTGATGATGCTGACAGGGACTGTCCATAAACTGTTGTCTGCATTATGGGGCATCAAATTTATTCTTATATCCTATGACATTTCCAAATTGAAAAACAATATTTTGTGCAAAGCAATGCTAGTCCTAACCAGTGTTTGCAGAATTTTTCTAAAACCAAGAGTCAAAACAACTCTCTAAGTCTCTAACCTGAAATCTGAAAGTCGTTTTGTAAAAAGCAGGAGTCAACCTGCAAATCTCTGCATCACTTTTGAATTTTTGCGCATAAAATACCCCCTGATTGTGCATTATCCGGAACTCTGCCTACCATGTTATCATTTATTTATTTTTTTTAAAGGTATATTAAAAAATGATACTTTAGCTCTGTGCTCTCATTGTATTGCTCATTTATTTGAACAGCCATTCATTATTGCAGGAATAACCAAATCATATACACATGACCCACCCTCAGTCATTTCAGCAGAAAACTTTCTCTGTGTGATTTCCAGAACACAACTATCTGTTTCCCATTTCTGGGTGACCTGTAAGACATTATAAATAAGAAATCTGCTTGTCTAATGACATTTTACCTAAAGCACTAAATGCTTCCTCCATAAAGCAAAAGAAACTAAAAACAAACACAAAAGTTAGAGACCACATATCTTGCATCTGAAAAGTGTTAGATATAATGAGCCCAATATCAGAAAAGACTCGAATGACTAGGAGAGATCAGTGATGCAATAGTAGACACATGACATGAATCAGAAGATACAAACATACAGTTATATATCTTATCAAAATTATGTAGTTTTAAGAAAAAGCATTTAAAATTATACATTTAAAGGTACATACCATATAGCATCAATCCCAAGCAATCATCAAAATGAAAGCATGTGAAAGGCAAAAACTTTTAGTTTTAAGAACTTAGCTTACCGATATATTAAATCATGTTACCTACCTTGAGGACTGGGTAGCCTGTCTGTGAAGTCCAGGTATGCATCATCTTGGAAACAGGTTTTCTGCTGGCCTCTTCCAGAGCTGCCCACAGGTCTGAAGTGCAAGCACTCTTGTACTGATGTCTGCTTAGATAAAGGCTCATCCCTTGACGAAAATCCTACAGAAGTGTATTAAATGTAAAAAGTATTTTTAATAATAACAAAAAATAAACAAATATAATTTACTAAAATAAATATAACAGTTATAATTTAATAAGAATAAACATAATTTCTCATGTTCAGCCATCTTCCAATTGCAGACAACCTTGTCACATATTGTATTTTTGTTCAAGTATAAATGCACACAAATACATATGCATGGATACATATACAGAGACATTCATGCAGAAACACATGCAGCACCACAAGCCAAGTTCTGATAATTTCCGTTCTCAAGATGAATGTATCTGAAGGTAATATCTTTAAAAGTTAAGTTTGCTATATCAATCACAAACATTATAGGGTTTTTAAAAAATTGTTACTTTGTCCCCTATGTAACTGTGAAGCATTCTGATCACAGATGCCCCCTTTGAATATGAAATGGCATCGAAGATCTCATCTACTTCTGAAGGATGCCCAACTTCAATCTGAAACCAAATGAATTAATGTCTGCCATAAAATATGCATATATAGCATTACACATGTATTTGAATCATGAATGTAACAGGAGTTGCACCAAATTCATTTCTGACAAATTAAAAATAAACAAACCAGTCTGCATTGTTCACAGGAGCGTCTGTCAAATGATTATCTGGAGAAACTTGTTTACCTCAATGGGATGACTGTTCCTCATGGCATCCAAAGCCAGAGCTCTGCTGAGGTCTGAGCTGACAAACTGTGTCCACACATCATACTCTGGAAAACAGTGGTCCACACACAGGTACTCGATCCAGGAGGCGAATCCTTCCTTTAGCCACAGGTGTGTCCACCACTCCTGCAACAAATCACATGATGGTGACATTGCAGCAAATGACTCTGGCTCACTGACTGGGTTCTAGGGGTGGCCTGCAGCACCCTGCAGGGGAGATCAGAAGGGAGAATTCCTCTCCCCTATTTCGCACAAAACACCCCTATTTGTATTTCAAGAGTGATTTTTCAACTCTCCTAAAAGCCCACTTCATTATGAAAATAAACTAAATCATGCATTTCTTCTGACAAGATTTAATCATGAAATCATTTTTTTCGGACCTACCAAATCAATGGGTGAAGCCCAAAGGTTATTTGTTTGCAGTTTGAATCAAGTAAACACATTTCCATTCCATTTGTTGGTATAATTTATATGAGAATACAGTTGATTTTGGCATACAGCTGCAAATCTTTGGGATACAGAAGGCATTAGTTTGGCATAAATATACCAAATGGCAAACAATTCAGGTGTCTGTGTTCTTCATTCCTGAAATCTCATCACCCTCATGCAGCAACAGCCTTTCTGCCAACATGATTTTCATCTCTACAGACAGCTTTCAGATGCAAATGCCTATACAGGTTCTGAAGCAAGATCACCAATGGTAACTCACCATAGTAACAAGGTTTCCAAACCAGTTATGGGCGAGTTCATGGCCAATGACAAGTGCCACCAATTGCTTGACACGTGCTGAAGACTGAGCTGGATTTACCAGCAACGCTGTCTCCCTGTAAATAATCAGGCCCCAGTTCTCCATGGCACCTGCACGAACCATACAGTATTCCAGTTTACCATTTGTCCACTGTGAGCAGTTCAGCCAGTTCTTACAGTCGTATTAAGAGTTCCAACTTCCATACAAAGAACAATAAGAAACGGCTTAACAGGTCTAGTAAAATACTCTAGTGCTGACCTGTGTACATTCCAACTTCAATGATACGACCAGCAAGTCTGATAAATAGTAGCACAGCCCTCCAGATAGTGGCAGTAACTATCAACATCATTATCAACCTTCATCCTCTGCTGCCACAATACAGGCAACATCAAAACAGACAGGCGACCAAGACAACAGAAAGTAAAATAACAGACACTGATTTTCAAATACAGATGAAAGGTATTTGTTGATAAGCACAAAAAACCCTTTAAACATGGTAAAATTACATGCAGAGCAATCGTTTTGTGAAGTATGCACTGTTGTTTAGACCAAGCAAATTAATGAAGTTCTGCACATAAATGGCAAAAAAAAGGCTATTGCTGAAGTTTCTGCTCTCTAAATTTCCTTTTTTTTCTTTTTAGACTGGTAGTATCCCGATTTTAGCTCATCCCATGTCCCATCCATGGCTTCAAAAACAAAAACAACCCCCATCTCCCAAAACAAAGAAAGCAAAAAGTGCCACTCCACATTTTTGGGCCTCCCTCGTCCCTCCTCTCCACAACTATCTTGTTTTTAACAGCAGTCGTAGCACTGTAGCATGGATACTAAAGTTGTGGCTGCTACATTAAAATCGTAGATGTACACAGGTTAGTGTAATAAAAAAGACATACTCTACAAACATTTAAGTCAATCTTGAATGGATCTTTCAGCTGACACCATGTAAACTGAACAAGTACCAAGAGTTTTACATATTGTCCTGTCACCCAAGATACATGTCACGAGCATTTTACACCTATGGCACATGAGATGTTATAAATACAATCTCCTATCAACCATTTTGATAAATTCCTGCCTCCAGCTGATAATGCCTCTCAACAGGCCATGTTTAAAGCACTTGTGATTCAAGAGTTCACCTTACGCACGACAAGTGAAACACTTAGTGAATCATCACCATTAGTGGCAGACAGCCAGTTATTTCATAGGGAGGTGCTACAAGTACAGGTCTGTCAAGCACTCATTAGGATGGTAGAAAATGGTCATTATGCTTTGTATATTTCCTATATATGGGTGGCACAAACAAAGGAGGCTTGCCAAGATGAAAGTTCATTAATGATTGGACCTAACAGTCAATACTGACCAATAGGAAAATCTGCTACAGCAATGAGATCAAGTTTGGGCAAAGTGTAGGGCACTTGGAAGTACTCTCCATAGAAAGGAAGGGTCCTTACAGCCACCTAAATAGAAATTATATTGTGCAAAGGCATACAGGACTTCAAGAGCAACTTCATATATGAATTCAGTTAAGTGTGTGTATATATATATATATCCATTTAATTCCACTCATTTCTGTATAAATAGTCAAGCATTAAAAATTGAGTGGACTGTCACATTGACATGGGGGGGGGGGGGGAGGATGGGGGGAGGGGGTGGAGGGGAATCAAAGAAGACAGTTAAAAAAAGACTCCAAACAAACATCAAACTTAAAGACAAATAGACACAATAAAAT
>SMGT01006903.1:517817-578909 GCA_004794575.1 Lanistes nyassanus
AGACTGAGCGAGCGTGTCGAAGTATGAGAATCTTTTCCCTCGGAAGATTGCTCTAGTTGTTCACATTATTTCACAGCATCGTCACCCTTTGGTTTAGAAACAACTGACCTAAAGCAGTAAAGGTTTTGGTGACGATTGCTAAATTAAATCTACATTTACAAGATCGCCATAAACAGTTGTTCAATAGTTCTCAAAAGTCGAAGTCCAATAAGATAAGGTACCGCCCGTCGTGACAGCTTGAGACGTTTTTAACATCCATCAGTGAATGTGTTTCTTCACTATTTATTTTTAAAGTTGACTATAGATTTTATCTTGATTGGAATTCTCACGAGAACTTTTTTCAAGAAAGAAAACTGTCCAATTTGCGGACTCTTGTCAAGTGAAAATTTCCAGCTTTCTAAGCCACACATAGTTTCTAATGCGTAGTGAATGGCACACAACAGGAACAGACATCTCGTGGCTGGCAGCTCTAGATACTATGACTATGGTATGGTATGTATCTAGTGATCAGTGGCTTCAGCAGTGAAACCAGATATGATGAGAGTTCACGAAGGATGTCGGATCCGGCTGTCGGACGTCCGCTGTGTATGCACTCACTGATGCCTGCCTGTGTCAGGCGCTGCGTCAGCAGTCGCTGAGGCGCCACACGCCAGGGAAATGGTGGCTTCCGGAAAACACGTCTTGCTAGTGAAAACGCCGTTATTTTGCTGCATCCATGCTAATGCCAAGTGTCAATGGTGGGAGGAAACTCCCTGCGGGACTAAGAGTGGTGCATGAACTCCACCACTTGCTGATCTGAAGTCCCATCCTTCTCTTTCTACCCCCTTCCCTTCTGTCTCCCCGCTCTCTCCCTCTTTCTCTCTCCCGCCCTACTCACGTGCACTTGTCTAGGGACCAAGTGTTCTCGTATTTAAAAATATGCAATGCGCCCGAAAATAAAAATAAAAACCCCTCACATTTGCCGTACTTGTCTATCATCATGGGTTTTTCTCGCTTCTGGTGACCTGGCATTCATGTTCTACTCACCCTCACCCTTCTGTCACAGGCTTCTCCGACAACGTCGCTGAATTCAAAGGTCGCGGTACTTGAAATCGTTCGCGGCCTTCACTGTAGCACACAGTGGCCATTCCTTGGTGATGTTTGCATGTTGGAGCCTGGGGGGGGGGGGTGTCTCTTTATTACTTTTACTATAATCTTCAGTTAAAGATCCTCACTCATCGTTGCATGCTTACTTGCATAATGAAAAACATGGAATAAGGCTCCGACGCACAGACGCAAGTACATGCATGCACGCACCATGTACAGTGAAGGTAAATGCACGCGTTCGCAAGCATGTGTGTGTGTGTGTGTGAGAGAGAGGGAGATGATGTCTGTGTGTAAATCTGTGTGCATTTTTATGCATTAGTATTTGCCCTGTCAAACATGCGAACTGTCTCTGCATGCCATCTTAACACTCTTAAAGAGGGTTCGTCCCTGCTCTGAGAAAAAAAAACCCACTGTCAGATCGCAAAAAATCCTCTCGAATGTGAAAATATAAGTTACACGGGGCAAAGAAAAGCAAGGAACGTGGTTTAAAATACCAGTTATTTTATTACATCTCAATAGTCCAGACCTACGTACATTTCTAAGTCAGACCCAGTGCAACACTAAGCTTTGCCGAATGTGTGATGGTATCTCGAATCTTGACAGTTTCCCATTTCGCCACAGCTCTCACAGTACCTGCCAGATATTGTATCTGTATAACTATAACTGGCTTCCTGCTAGTCCCCCTGAACAGCTTGTTGTCCTGCTAGTAAGGTTATCAGACTGCCCTCTTTGACTTTATTTACAATTTAAACCTCAGCATAGAAAAATATATAGCAACTCTAAAGGACAAGGGGAAAGAAATGGGCGAAAAATAAGAAGCGCTTTTCGTTTACAAGGCATTATATTTATCCTGCGGTTTGTAGGGGGAACTGAGAGTGGGATCGAGTGGGTGTGTACTTTTACAGCGGGAGATAACATTCCTTTTTTCTGAACAATAAATATCGCCGGCTGTGATGAACAATGGATCGTGGATTTAGAAAGTCCCAGTGTGTGCTTTTGTGCTGTCGGCAGCTGGGCGATATCGAGTTTAAACGAGCTGATTTGGGTTGTTTCAGCATTTGCGTTCTGTGCTGTGGCATTTTTAGTAACATGCGCGGCTTTTAATACAACTGACTGCTCCTGAATGTTTCAGCTGTATTCCGACAGTTGAATAGTCTGGTTGATTGGGAACATTCCATAACGAAAGAACCAAGGAAAATGGACCAGCAATGATCAGAGATTGACCAGCAATTGAAAGGTCCATTGCACCTGCTTGTAGCAGCCTGCAGGCCGAGAGTTTTTCAGACGTGAGGAACGCAAATGACATTAGGTGGTGACGTTAAAGCATCTGCTGTTGACCGAAGGGTTGCCAAAGCGTTCGCGTCTGCTCTTCTGGTCAGAAGAGCGGCCGTGGTGACCGTTCCCTCCGTGTATTTTACATACCCCCTTTGTCACGGAAACGTGCCATGTAACTACAGACGCATTAGTGAGTACGCTAGTTCGACCACCCTGAGCGAGGGGCAAGCGCTAAATTTAGAACGCTGAGCGTCGGTCAACCCACGTGTTTGGGGAAGACGGGCTCCGTTTGAAAGTTAGTGGACTGTCGACGATGAGAGAACACTGCAGACGTAGTCCAGTGAAGGACAGTGACGTAGCGAGAGAAAAACGGAGTGCCAAGACACTGTCGCAGAACCCTTCATCCGCACTAGGAGGCCGAAGGAGGATCGGCCTGGTTTTTGTGTGTGTAAACCCTTCTGTCCGGCCGGAAGGCAGGCCAAACCACTCCATGGTTTTTTTCTGTTTTGTAACCCATGTTTATTTTGCACGAGCTGAATACAATAGTAATGTATGCGCCTAGGGTTTTTCTTTCTGTGTGTTTTCGAGGCTAGTTCAAGTCAGCGCCTAATGGTGAAGTGTCTGAACCCCGAGTGATGGAACATCTTCGGGTAGCTACGGACTTCGACACGGCAGCTGCGACGTCAGTGCACGTGTCACGTGTTCCCGCTTCCAGATTCAGCTGGGGCAACCTTAGACGTTGTTGTCGCTAGAGTGTGGAGGAGACGGATTCCCCCCAAGTGAGGAGTCGTAGGCAAGACGAACACGCCCCACACGCCCTTGGTCGCTAATTGGTGAGAGTAAGGTAGGGTGACCGAGTGATGACAGGGCTGGAAAGGCAAGGCGGGGAACATGTAAACCAGCCCTGGAGCGAAGACTGGGACGTTCGTGCTGACGTCCAAACAACTACAGTCGACTGATGAAGGTTCCCTCACATCACTACTTAGTTCCATTACCAATAATCGCCTCTGCCAGGTGTCCTCTCAAAAAAGCTTTCAGTGAGCGAGTGAGTGGGAAAATTCCGGAAACCGAAAATAAGTTGGGACAGATCGAACTATAAAGCATTACTGCCTGGATCATGGTCAATAAAACATGAACCTCAGTCCGTGTTTGTCTGCATTGCGAAACTGCTGGAGCTAGGACTGGGCTGATTACGTGGTCGTGTCTAATCGTCTGATCGTAAGCGTTATCATCTGGCCCATTTGCTCTGTATATTTTACACGCACATTGATGTGTGGACATACAGCCCCATAAACAGTTGGATCTCAGCCTGCGATTGTTAAAACCCTGATAAGGTCCATGTACTCAGTGAAGTCTCCCTGAAAGAAGATATGCCGTCTCCCACGAAACCTAGTCCTGATCACTTGTGTATTCACTTTAATACGACCCCTTAAAAAGCGATATATTATGCCAATCCTCCAAATCTTCTACTTCGTCTGCCATAGTCTGCTTGTTTGTCCTCTCTCCCTCTCCCCCCTCCTTAGTATGTGGGTGCGCGCGCGCCTGTGGGTGAATGCATGCGTGAAACAGCTACCAGAAAGGCCACCAAGGGTCATTTTTAGCATTACTTCATCTTCAGAAGCATGGCTCAGCACGAGAACTGTACCCGGACATATAGACACAATGGTTTTCTTGACGTCCCACAAGTTAAGCCACTGGTTATTATCCCCCATACTTCCGTTGGTAGGATGTCGTCACAGCTTCCTTTATTTAATGACGTTCTTCTCATGGACCAGCCACAGATCGGAAGCAGAATGATCCTTTCTGAAGTATTTCTCAAAACCTTTCAATGACAATCCTTCTGACGATGTCACACGATTTCTTTCTTGGCGTCGAGTATGAACACCATAAAATACTAAGAGGTATCCAGAAGCAAGAACTTCTAACCAGTCGTGGAACTTTCGACAATCAATAAATGGCCCGGCAAAGTGAAGTTTCGACAATATCCTTTGTGCCCCACCTCGCCAGACAAAACCGGGGAAAGTGCACGTGCTGGCGCAAATTTACCTTTTAACTGTCTGTCGACCGGCTTTTGCTTTCCGTCTGCCGTCATGATCAGCTGTCGGAAGTGTGACATGTGAAGCACTGGTGAGTATTTTCTGAGTGCCTGGTATTTCTACATTCGAAGCAAGGAAATCACAGATTTAAATCCAATGCAGATTGTAATGTACTTCGTGGACTTCTGCTGTTGCGAAAGATGGCCGCAACATGTGGTCCCGATAAAGAACAACGCCGCTGTTTGCCTAAACTAACACACCCTTCTCTCATCTCCACGTCGAGGCAGAAATGGGTCACGATACTGACGCACAAGTGTTCGCCTGGCGGTTCCTCGCATCCCGTTCCCCACCCCACACCTCCTTCAGCAGGAACTGCAAGTTTTTCATGTCTTATTCCAGTCTAAAGCTTTCGCAATGTCAGTTCCCATCCCTGCATGACTTAGACAGCCCCAGCTTGCCGTTGTGTTGTGCTTTGAAAATTGGAGACAGCGTGGTTATTTGCGCTCACCATATTAGTTTGTATATTTAGCTTGCTGTAAGTCCGCCTCTCTGAAACATCCCCCCTTCCCTTAATTTAACTAGTCCATTTTTAGCTACCTTCCTTATATTTACATCCCCTTTTCTTTCCGCCCTTGAAAAAAAAATAGTGTATAGTAGGGGGAAGTTATTTATAGGTCCCTTTACTACAAACATGAGTATCTCGTACCGATATTGATGCATGATGTCTGCCACATTTCGGTTTCTGCTAACATTGTCCTGTAAGTGCCGCTTCTGCTGTGCTACCTAATTCATTATCTTGTGATGTTCATCTGGCTACATGCAATTCTGTTGGCAAAAATGAATTATTTATGGACGCAACGTTCCCCTGGGTGGGGCACAGACAGGCGGCCAGTCCGTGAAATTGCATTTTAGGCAGCATGCAAAGACAGAACTGAGCGCTTGGCTACAAGAATCCGTGCTGAAAGTTACTGAACGCAGGTTCATATTTAAAACGGAAAATTTAAGTGTTCAGTCTTTCGCTCGAAGTAATAGGAAGACACTATGCAAATACTGGCGCTCTTTGTTCTTGTGGGAACCGCTTTCATGCTCCGGCACACACACAAATGTCTTTTCCGCTCTCTTAAGCTGCACGAATTTAAAAAAACGAGATATATTATGTCATTCTCTTCCCCAAACCGTCTAGCTTCTGTGTATTTGTCTTTCAAAGTCTATTTGTTAATTCCTCTCTCTGTCCTACCTCTGTGCGTGCGAGTGTGTGTGCGTGCATGTGTGCAACAGATACAGAAAGGTCACCAAAGGCCATAATTAGCAAACCATTTCTTCGTCTTCAGAGCATGGCTTAGCAAGAGAACTGTACCCGGGCATAAACACACACAACTTTCTAGTGGTTTTCTTGACGTCTACAAGTTAAAGCACTTTTTTTATCGCCCACCGCACTTCCGGTATATTATGTAACAGCTTCGTCCATTTGATGATTTCTTTCCACTGAGCTCCAATATAACTAGACGGCTCAAGGTATTATGCGCTTAGATGAATTGGGGGAAGAAAAAGTCGGCCGCATTTGAATTAGTAGAAATCAAAATGGTGTCTTGGTGTGCAATTGGTTGTTTGCTAAAAGCATTTTTACTGATCTTCGCAAAGGGAATAACATTTCATTAGCATTTTTGCCATCTTTAAAATGATTTGAGATTCAAAACCATAAAAGTTATATTATTATGCAGTGAACACGTCCCACATCAATGCCTTCTGTACTAGTAAAATTAGATGTTTAGACAAATATGCATCTAAATGACATGCACTTTTAATAATCCTTTTAAATAATGATAAATCGATTTGTTCGTAGCGACCACAGCCGAGAATAATTTCAATTTGGGGCAAATTTCTTCCGTTAGCACACGAGCAGAAGCTCTCCAGAGCTGGCTTGCATGAGCGTTCTTAGCTGCTCTTCCGGTTATAAGGGTGGTCGTAAGGCCCATTCGCCCTGTGTATTTTATGCGTACCTTTACGAATGAACAGGAGAGAAGAATGATCATGCAAGCCAGCCCTGGTATATTAGATCTCAGTGATTCCTGTTTCTGGTGGAAGAACAGGTAACATCTAGTGAAGGGCCAATCATCGGATCTGGTTACGCACTGGGGAAAGTAGCAAGCAGAAAGTCTTAGCACCCAGTGGTATGCCATAGAGAGGGTGGAGGGATGGATCGAGGTGGAGCACACGCTGAGCCAGTGACCTCTTCGCTGGCTGTGAGCCCGCTGCGTGTGCAAGATCCTGACGATGACCTTGTAACCTCTTACCTTTCACCTTTCCTATGGGGTTGGGATGTCTAGTGTTCTTTGTGCGTACAGAGTAGCAGCAACTTCAACAGGTATTCACTTGTTTGCCCCAGAAACACGAAGGCGGGGAGGGGTGGGGGCATCTGCGGCATTGCCACCGAGAAGTGATGCTATGCAAAAGCCTATCGCTAGCCACTGAGAAGTGATGCTATGCAGAAGCCTATCACAGAGACGAGTAACCACAGGTGTTGATTAGCTTACATTTTTCATCCCAAACTGAATTTCTAGTTCAGTCACTCTAGTACGGTCTGGCCTATCAACCCGCCCAATCCGAGAAAGGTTGGGGGGTGGGGGGGGAAGAGAGGAGGGCGTGTGTGCAGGGGAGACTACCGCACATACATCTGTGTAACGCAAATGTTTTCTTGTTTGAGAAGCGATTACTTCGATTTAAGGTGAGCGACATCTGCAGCAAGCAGATTACAATATAGCTGTTTCAAAATATTAGAGTCGGCGTGTTTAAGGCTAGGTTTCGCTTTATTCTGTTTTTCATTCTTGGGAGAGGCTGCATGACCATACAAACTGTTCCTTATGTAAAAGCATTCATAAATGCTTATGTGTGAAAAAAGATAGGTTGGTTACTGGTTGCTTAACGTCCTTCCTTAAACTTGGTGCATATCAGAATCGGGGGGGGGGGGGGAGGGGGATGGGGTCCTATTACTAAGCTATGCACTGAAAGAACCAATACTGATATTGCAGTAAGATGACCAGGGCGGACATGCAGTTTGTGCAGGGAATGGCCAAATTGAGCTTGCACAACGTATAACTCCAGGAAATAATCCTTGGCCCTATGAGGATTCGAACCAGCAACCTTCCATCTGGTATAGTTCGCAGCTCCATGGGGAAAAAAAGGATATGAATTGTAATGCACCTCAGTAGTCACGCACGAGAATTCAATTTAATGCTTTCTAGACCAGGGGGGACTTGCATGGGTGAGCGTATCTTCTGTTGGAACGTATACGTAAAGGTTGGCGTAAAATACACAGAGGAAATAGGCCTCACGACCATGAGCGGAAGAACAGATACAAACGCTCATGCAAGCCAGCCCTGACCCACACTGCACCGGACTTCGTATCTGCTCTAAATTTCGTAAGTTTCCCTAATTTTACGTGCAAATTAGTCATTAAATTTCGGATTTGTTGTTTAAAAACCCTAAACAAAAATAAAAGGTAGTCTAACTTTTACATTTGTTTTCAATATGTGTTAACCCTCCTCGCGAATATCTGATGCCACATGACATCCTTTCCGGCACTTAACTTCCTGTAAGATCCTTAGGTTGAGCGGTGCTGCGGAGCGGTGTCTAAAATACTGTTTTCTTCCCCTAATAATACAACATCTTTTCCCAGATTAACCGCTTTCTAGCATCGGTCTAACTCGAAGCACACTGTACGTGCTGCATCGAGATCGGGGTGAATGCCCACGTAAGTTTTGGCTCTAGTCCGAAGTAGGTCATTGTATGCGTGTCATTTTGTCAAAGTTGAAGGCCAGTAATCACTGACAAACTTTATACAGCACAGCAGAAGCATTTTGCTGCCGAACTCAGACGTTCTATGAACTGAGACACAAAATTTACACGTAACATATTATCCAAGTTGTAAAAAGTACTGTATTTTAAAAAGACAAATCAGTTTGTGATCAAAAGGCATTAATTTGAGCAGGTTACTGGAAAGAAAACAAGAGATGGCATTAAAAACAAAACTGCGATTCAAGTCTGTGGAAAAGAGATAAGCTGTAGGCTACAGTGCCGGGAGGGAAAAGTATCACGCATACATGCAAAGCAAACAGAATATATAAGTAAAAAAGTACGCAAAATAATTAACGTATCAGCAGAGCCACGTAAAATTTACTTGGTGTATAACTATAATAAAAAGAGGAAATATGACAATACCTTATGACTATGCTGTGCTGCAGTGAGTAAATTAATTTTATCTACTAACTAAACGGCGGACGGGGGTGAAGAGAAGGTAGACGTCAGTTACAATCAGCTATGCTTTACATTTTCATGAAATAAATTCGCACTGATGTTTAAGGGGTGTCATGTGCCTTCCAGTTCAAAGTTTCCGTAACCGGTAACTCGTGTTTTCCTCAAACTCATGATGACATAATCCCAAAGTCAGTCTTGCACTGTGTGAATAATTGACCCCGTGAGTTGCAGTTCGCTTAACACACACACACACCAAAAATTCAGACCACATATCACGCGCGCATGCCTAGAACTGCATGTTGTGCAGTCCAATGAAGATAAGCAATGAAAATATAAATCGGCCTCGTATTACACTGAACACGTATCACACACATCACGTTTAAGATCTGGCCGTGGTCTTTGAAATTAAGATGACTATTTCTCGGGTGAAAAGCAGTTGAAGTAAAATCAGTGCTGAACTCGCGCAAAAAATACAGCAACTCTAGCTGTTACACAGGCATCAAAATAGTTCACACAAACCCAACGTTACCCAGAGGTCTCAAAGACTCACGAACGAAAGGTCTTTCATGACAACGACGACGACGACGATGATGATCCTAGCTAAAGACGAAAGATGGTCCAAGGTCGATGGTTCTTCGTGGTGTTTTTTTTTATCGCGGGTGTTATGTTCCTCTATATTAGCCAGTTTCTTTTCCTGATGGAGCTGGATCTCACCATGAAGTACAGAGAAGACACTTGCGGGTGTTTCGCAGCAAGGCACTCGGATCTCCCGTGCAGAAAAAAACCGGTTGCTCAGGCACAGTGCAGGTGGACTTGACAAACTCTATCGCCTACTGTGCGACTTGGGTTCAAAATGCATCTTCCAAAACTATGGAAGACCCACTTCATACCGCTAGCCATTGAAACACAATCAGCAGCGAAAGTTTGTTCTTGTTGTTGTTGCCACCACAAGTTGTCTGCTTGAAGACAGGGGGGTAGAATGCATAGCAAAAAAAATGGCGGTCGCGGGTCAGAAGGTCGGGGTTGTATTCCCTTACTCCCGGGCCATGGACACCTGCCCAGGGGAGCCTTGCAGCTCCTGTGCTTCTTGCACTAGCGTGCACAGCGGACAGAAACAGGTGAGCAGCAGGTCGCTGATGGTGGAGCCATGTATTCCCTTCTGCTCCCTGATCTTGCCGCGAATTTTCAGCGCAGCGATGATGTTGGCGATGGGACAGATGTAGGCCAGCCCGCACCCAAAGCAGCTCTCGCCAACGGCCTCGGCATTTTTGCCAAACTGATAGCAAGGCACAAAGTAGGAGATGATGCACAGGCCTATGTTGTCGAAGCAGCCGCACAGCCCGTGTTGCCATTCGTTAGCCATTGTGGGATCGTCAGTTTTTCTATTTCACTCAATCTTTTCTTTGCGGGATTTTTTTTCTCCCTTCTCTGGGTTGCAACCGAACCTCGAAGAAGCAGAAGGAAAACCGGCGTAGCCGAACAGTGGGTGGGGGGTGACGGAGTCCTAAAGCTGGCTGCTTTTTTTTGCCGACGCTGCGCGCTCCGAAAACACAGTCCGTGGACGGAACCCTGCTTTGCAAAGTTTTCCTCCTGTGAGAGAGGATGATGTACTCCCGAGCTGCTCGCGATGGGCCGGGCCTACTCAGACGATGGGCGGGGCGCTGCGCATGCGTGCTTCGACTAACACGCTACCACATTTTGTACCAATGAGCAATGGTGTCTAGAGGTATCTAAAAATAAATGTCATTGCTAATGCATCATGTTTTGGTCGTTAGACGACCATTGAGGTGGGGGGGGGGGGAATTAACGTCCAGCCGCCAACTACGTGCATATCAGGACGGTAGTTGCTTAGACAAAGTTTACGTGCTGCCACACGTGGGACTGATGGCGCAACACGGGCCTCAGTCCCATCCAGGCACATTATACTGACACCGGGCCAACCAGTCCTAGTACTGTTCCCTGTAGTGTCAGGCGTCTGGCAGGGCAGCTACTAGATTGACAATTTTTAAGTTTTAGGTATGACTCGGCCGGAATGCGAATGACCGACCTCCCGCCTCGGAAGCGGATGCCTTAAGCACTAGACCACCGAGGACCATTGAGGACAACACGGAAAATTGTGGATAGGCAACACACACAGCGCGCGTGGAAACTGCTTCAGTACGTTCTCCACATATTGAAAACAGACGTTTAGGGCTTTAAAACAACACATCTGAAATGCAGTATGACTAATTTGCACATCTCTTTTCAAACTACAAACAAGTACTGTTGCAACATCCAGGGTACTTCTGATGCAGTTAAAGTGTGCCAGGGTTTTGTGTTTGTGTGTAGGAGATTGGCGTGGGAAGCGCGCGTGTGTGTGGAGCTCATGTGGGTGTGTGCATGGATCTTTCTTAATACACAGATCAGAGCCTTCACTTTTAAATGTTCTCCATCCTTCAGGCGTCTAGTGAGATAAATGAGACAACCCCGAAAGGGGACACACGGGGAGTACAGAACAAGGAGAGCTTTGCCTTTCGCATGCCTGATTTTTGAGCAGAGCATGTACGAGACAGAAACCTGGGCTCGAGTTTATATTTCCGAGTTAAGCATTGCCTAGACACTATGACCATCCCCTGAATATTAGACCGCCGGTCTGGCGGTTGTTTTATTGCACAAATTAATAAGTAATTGCCCCCCCCCCCTGCAATAGTACGAAATAACCTCGAGGTGGAAGCACATTCGCTCTAAATTTACCTACTCCTCCTACCTACGCAGCCATTTACCTACTAACTACCCACCCACCCACCCATGTGGGAGTGAAGAACGATCGCGACGCATTCCTTTCGCTATCTAGTGCAGGTGTACTGATGAAGAACCGGACCTGTCTGCTCGGTTGGACGCTATCATCAAACAGTTCTGTGGGAAGCTTTGCATGTTGGATTTCCAAGATACAGACAATAAGACATTTCACAATTTTTCCTGCGAGGTCAGGTTACCCACCCTGTCTACTGCAGTTCATGGATATATTTTCTGTACAGGACTTTCTTCATGGATAAGCGATTTTTTCTTTAATGATTGTTTTCATTTTAAGTGTTTAGTGGAAACCAGTATGACCTAGACATAAGACACGCGAATCTTTATTAAAATTTTGCTTCTATATATATATATATCTTGATCACGAACGGTTTCGTCTGTATTCTCATTACATCTTCAGCATCTACAGAATATCCAACCACCAAGACAATTTGCTGAAAACCAGTGTATTTCAGCTTTCTAAGAACCCCCGAAATGTTTGTGAACTTCTGAAATGGAAGGGAATGAAGAGAAGAAGGCGGGGTGCGAGTGAACAGAATTTTCATCGACTGTCCGGTTAGTTCGCTTGTTTATGGTCAATTCAGGAACGACCGAAGATATCACTTGGTAAGAGGAAAAGGGAAAGGACTGAACAGGAAGTCGAAAGCACTTCCTTGTTGAAGATTAAGGGGTTAGAGATAAAGGTAGGGGAGGAGCTACAGTCGTGGAATCAGCCACACCAGTTGAGCACTAAACAGTTTTTAGGTGAGGGACACGTGAACACGAGTCACTCCTTCACTCGTACAACAGGAATTACATGCTGTGCCCTGCTATTGGTACCTGCAAGCTCGCACAATGCGTAGTGGCATGTGTGAAACGCGGAAAGCGAAGCTGTCCAAACTTCCTGCGTGGTTTGGCTTGGTGACAAGCAGACTGTAGACAGGCTAAAATATAGCCATTACAAATGCATAAGGGCTGCTACACACCACTCGTTTCAAAACAGATACCACATGCCTACCTCCCCATCCCGCCGTGCTAGTAATAACGCATGCGTTAAGCAGTTCCTGTAAGTATAGATACCTAACCGTAAATGCCTACCCCACCCCTTTAAATTATTGAAAGTAGTCCTTTACAAAAAAACGAGGGTGGAGCCATATGCGAGGTACGTATGTACTCACAAATGTATCGCTCTGTGCCTGTGTATTAGCATCAAAGGCTGCTTGGGAGAGCCTCATGATGCTATACGTTTCAATCAAAGTTTACTACTGCCTTCTGTGTGGCTCATTACTGCGTGACCTATGCTTTTAGCTTGTCTGTCCCTGGGTCAGACCTTTTGACCTATTCTGTGTCACTTCGTCAGTTCAGAAGCCTGTATCTGTCGTCGAAACGTCTGCTGCGCGCTGGCTAGAGGGAGAAGTTCCGGTTATGACCTTTGAGTGTTGCACTGACAGTGTGGGGGACTGGTTGGATGATTGGTTGCTTAATGTCCAGTCGAAAACTAGATGCATATCAGGATAGTTGCTTGAAACAAGTGCTTTTGCAACGCAGGCTTCACTCCCACAGAGTCGCATTATACAGACATCGGGCCAACCAGTCCTAGTAGTGTTCCCTATAGTGTCAGGCGTCTGGCAGGGCAGCTACTAGATTGCTAAATTTTAAATGATAGGTATGACCCTGCCGGGTTGCGAAACACCGACCTCCCGCCTCGGAGGCGAACAGCAACGGGGCTGTCGACTCTTTGGGATAGAGGGATCGACTGAGAAACACCGGAAGAGAAGGGAGGGGGAGGAGGAATACATGTATTAATTTTACTTTAATGCAGGCTTCTCTGTTAAACAGTGTAATGCTGGTTCTCCGTCAGTTCATGGGATGGGCAAAGACTGGCCAACAGCATAACGCCGCAGGCATGTTGCAAGCCTTGTCCTAAAAAAAAGGTCCGTGTGGAAAACATGGCGGCGACAACACTTAAGAATCATCCAAACCTAGGAAAGTGGACACTGGTTTATTTCTAGACTTTTGTGGATGCATTAACTGCTTGTTCGGGTTACGGTATCATTTTAAAAAAATTCCATTGAGAATTTTTTTTACTGAAGCTATCACCATAGTCAGGAGGAATGCACACCTAGTTGCCACCACTCCCCAGATATTTGATTCTCACTCCATCTGAGAAACGTCTGTCCATAATTCAGTCAGATCCTGAATGCGTGACAACAAGCTTCACAGACCAGACACTAGTAGTGTGTGTTTACGTGTCAGCTATGCTAGTTTCTATCTATTCTGTCCTATGGAGGCTTCAGCGTGCAATTGGTTAAACAGTGTTATCAAATTCACACAGCAGTGCAACTGCAACTATATTAATTTGACGTAGCTGAAAACTTTAAGCAATTATGGTGCTTATTTTGGGGGTTGGGAACAGTAAATTATTACAATGATGTATTTATACAGAAGGAAAGTGGTGGTTAGAATGAAGAGATCACACAGTTGCTGTATGCTATGGTATGTGACTGGTTAAGTCCGTTTAACTTAAATAGGTCAGCAAAGAGTGTCTAGTCGACCCTTTAGTTTTCCAACACTGTGAATTGTTCATAGTATGGGGTCTGATAAAAGCCAAAAGGTGTATCTTTATCATCGACTTCTCCCGGAACCGACAATGGCGGATCTGCACGCCCACTCCAGTGGATTCAGTTTTAGTGAGCGAGCTGACGATATAAATTAGGGATTCGCTGTATGCACACGTGGTACACCAGGGGCTAGCCGTGTGAAGACTAGGGTCGTTTAAAAGAAAGGGATGGCAGATCTTTTTTTTTTTGAAGATCTGTCAAGTTCCTTACTTTCGACTCTCTCTTTGCTACGTGTTTGGTTACGGTAGGCTCCCTTGATTGCATACGTCAGCATACGGTTGTGTCTAGCGCTGCCAGTACTTTGTTGGGGTTGTCGTTTGACGATTTATAGCGCTCTGTCCTCATTTGTTCTTGATTGAAATTCCTCTTTGTTATTGTTCACGCCAGGTGTTGTCTTTCGTTGTGTGGTAGTCGGGGAAAGGCTAGTGGGTGGGGGCTGAGCCAGTAGACAAGCGGTAGCTGGTTGTTTATTATTTGTGTTGACCTGGTGTGACGTGTTCCCACTAGCGAAAGTGTGGCTGGCCGAGTGTGCGGGTCTTGCGTGAGTGACTCGACGCGCGGTCAGTGCCCCGCAGCTAGGTGACGGACGATTGTGCGTGTGGCTGTGTGCGCCGGACAACCGGCGGCCCTGATTATTAAGGCAGGGAGCGAGGTCAGTGCGCGTGGCACGAAGGTTTGCATCCCTCCCCGTCCTTTAGATCAGAGGTTAGGTGACCCCAGCACTCTCTCCATCCCTTAGCTCACCACAACTGTCTCTACCTGTTCGGTGGATTTTTCAGGGTTAAAAAAGACAACTAGCAAAATGCGTTACACTGGTGCTATCATGTGTATTCGATAGCACATACTACTTCATGTTTTTATTAACTGAACGAATGTGCACCTTACCTGGCCTAACCAGACTATGTTTTCGGCGAAGTAAGGCACACATTCGCCGTTTATGGTCACAATACGTCTCCCTTCACCCGATTCTCATCCCCCAGCGGCGCGAGTAACCTCCGTCCCACTCGAGGCGTGAACCCACATCAAGCATGTCTTGCAAAACTCATATCGAAATTTCTTGTCTCCACGTATCTTATTTACGAACGCTTGTTTATTTCATGTCTTGTAGTTTATTATTTCCGGTAGGACGACCCTGACATGTCGTTTGTACCTGTACCTGTATGAGGCTGCATATGAATTTAGATGTTACGAGGTCATAGGCCTGTATGAATAAGGTGACATTAAAACGAAAATAATGATGCTGTCAGTCAAACGAACAAAAATTATGTGGGCCCACAACTGCATCAACCTCTCTGAAATAGAGCGGTGTTTCAGTCTGTGCTGGCTGGTGTTCTTTGGCAAGTGTTATCTGTCGTTGTAACCTGTTCCGCGTCTATAGCTACTCATTAATTGAGTCAGTACATTGTGCTGCAATTAAGTAGTGTCTACCAGCAGTGATAACTAGGCCCCTGAGTGCAAAATATGTGGTAGACAACATTATTTACCTGTTTGTCTACTGAGATCGGTGAGGCGTACAACTTCCTACTTCTGTCTTATCCTTCATGCATTGGCCATTGCTTTCAACGTCATATCCCACTCGACCCCCCGCCCCCAACGTGAAGGAAGCTTACACGAAGAACGAAACAGGCAAGAAATTAATAAACCAACTTGAAATTCTGGGCTTTCGCTTTGAACAAGCTAACCCCAAGCAAAATTGACGAAATTTTCACATCTTGTATGTCATTCTTCGGGATGATGGAGAAGCAAGTCCCCTCTTTTTAGCTAGGGGTGTTCAACACAAACCCACAAGAGCGCGTGCAAGCACACACGCACACACACAGAGGGAGAGAGAGAGGGCCGGATGATAATACTTCAGTTTACAGCCATACCTTCAACATACCAGAACGAGACAGAAAGAAGAGAGAGATAAGATAAAATGTTACTTTTGAAGGCCAGTGAGCATTTTTTTAACAACCAGCCCTCACCTTTTGAGTCCAAATAAATCTTAAAAGAGAAAAGGGTAGACACACGACCGACCGACCGATCGACAGACAGACAGTGTATAAATCTATAGGAGTTAAGCAGTAGTACTGAAGAGGCGATCTGCGTTTATTATCCATGCTGTGAGGTTCAAGGATTTTTCTCCCCAGGTGTGTACGCGCATTTATTGCCGTCGGACGCCTCTTCCCCTCTCCGCTGCTGAGGTGTTATGTTTCAGCCACGGTTTCAGCAGCTATTGCCACACACCACGACCAGAGGCTGTGCTGACAGAGCGGATACACGTGTTGCCAACAGGTGGAAAATGCTGACACCTGAAGGGAGAAGTAGCATGTGGTTGGCTGGGGCCTGAAAAATAAAATATATTGTTCACACTTCATCTCATTAAATTCTTACAAAGTTCTCAATCAGCTCCTATTTATAATCTTTACAACTGTAGTTTCGTATTTTGTAGACAACTGGCTTGAAACTGGTTTACTGTAAACGTTTGTTGATAATTATCCCGCAGGGTATTAAGATGCTTCGTGTGTTGACATCCATCTACATCTGCCTTGACACGGAGAATCAAATGCAGTCTTGTCAGATCTTGATGCGCTAGCATTTTGCAGGATCGTACAGTTGAGGGGTGCAGTTCTCTGACGTCAGTAGAAAAAAAGAGTTAGTCTGTAAAAATAATTATATACTGAACTTTTACATTTTTGAGAAGCTTACATTTTTAATGCTCACAGCTGAGATTTATATAAAGTTTTTTAACTATAATGTGTTTGAATCTGCTTATAGCTATGTCGATGTTAGCAACTCTCATCGTAAAATTGCATTCTACACCTGAACTTGGACCCGACGTGCGCAAGGTGTAGTGTGTAGGAAAGGTGCGGCAAGTTCTTGATGGTTCAACGTTACGCTTTCCGTGCTTTGTCATTGAGTTTACACGGAAATCACGTTTTCCCAGATCCCTGTAGGGGGCGCTGTAAAAACTGGAAAGCATCGCGTCTTTCTTAGCGCCAGGCTATCCTCTCTCAAATCTGACCTGCTTGTGTGACGTGAGTGTCACCTAGGACCACGGCCGTTGACCTGGTGTCAGCGGCGTACAGTGAAGTATGTGGCAACACGCAAGGCCGTGTTGTCTGCTCTGTACACCTGTTGAAGTGTTTATGACTTGGAGAAAGATGTCCTACTTCGACAAATAGGATATGGTGGAGATGTAAGCCTCACATAAAATGTGCATCTACCCAAACAAACAAAAAACGCGCATGTCTCGCGTAAATCCCCAAACACGCATTTTCGCACATTTTCACGTAGGGTAGGGTGCGCCTGCCAGATTAACGAGTGAGTAAAGAGTGTACTTCCAGGACGCAGCACCTAAACAAAAATCTTATTTTCCCTTATCCTTTAAATAAAATCCATCACTAGATAATAATTTTATCACCTACTTAATTTTAGGTCATTAAAGTTAAATATTTCTGTGGTTGTAATTCAAAAGTCTAACCACATTAAACCACATTAAATATCTAGAATAGCGGCCTGATGAATGAAACAACTGCTTATCATCTGTGAGTAAAGCAGTAACTCATTCCATTCACCCTTAAACACTACAGTTTCATATGAAAACATTCAAAACACAAAAACAAACTTTTTTAAAGTACTATGGTTGGCATGAGCTCAATCAACAGTTTTTAAACGTTTGCATACTCACTCCTGTACAATATTTTCATCACACTGAGCTCGGTACAGCTGCCATGTTTTATTGTACGGTCCGTCTAATAATTCATATAATTAACTTGCCTATAATTCAACTCTTTATAATCTTTTTTCGTGTCCCACGTTTGGGATTATTTGCTCATTGTTCATGGCCCCAGTAGCTAACGAATTTAGTGTTTGCACAACAGGCTTCAGTGTTTTGAAGGCGCTTGTTTATGCAGACATATGTTAAGGGTGAACAAATACCATCAGCCGCCTCCCCCCCCCACATCTTTTTAATTTGCTGGGGGGGGGGGTGCAGCTTGAATCAAAACATCACTTAAATACTGTTAAAATGCCAAGAATACTCTGCAATCAGCTTCACTTGGGACTTGGTTGTTCAAAAGAAAGGGTGTGGCACCGACAGGGGAAACCACAAAATGTTAACTAGTCATATCACAGTACAAGACATGCGAGAAGATCCCGACCACTGAGCTAAATATGGGACCATTGACTCCGACCTTCATTGCCACATAGTCGAAGGGCGCAAAGGGACCAGTCTTCTGGCTGCACCTGTGAGTCGTCACCTTAGTGTTTGACCAAGTCAATCAAAGATATGACCTATGGCTATGTTATGGCCTCACGCGTGAACCGAATTCGACCTTTGATAGGCATTGATAACTTTGATAAGCAGGAGGTAGGCGCTTCTCTCACCGCCTTCATTCGCTCACCTGTACTTCTTTTACTCATGCTTTCACTCATGCACCAATACTCTCACTCAACTCCTCCCGGTCACCTGTCACCCGCCTTCTCTTGACCGCCTCGGTGGTCTTGGCGTCCGCTTCCGAGGCCGAGTCCTACCTAAGACTTAAAAATTGGCAATCTAGAAGCTGCCCTGTCAGACGCAGTACTAGGGAACAGTACTAGGACTGGTTGGCCCGGTGTCAGTATAATGTGACTGAGTGGGACTGAGGCCTGTTTTGCGACATCAGTCCCACTTGTGGCATCACGTTAAGTTGTTTAAGAAACACCGCCCTCATATGCTTACTTGTTGTGTGATTTCACAACCCTTTGCTGATCTCATTCCGGATAACGTAGCCGCACTTAACTGATTACGAGATCGGACTCAAGAATACACCCCTTGAGTGTCAGTTCAACTAGAGATGACTGCCAGCCTTGTATCCATTATCAGAGCACTGTTTCACAAGGGAAACAGACACACGTTCTTCTAAAGAAGACCTTGTACGAATCTTGGTCCAAGAAGGATACTGGTTTTGTAACCACTCCTTTTCGAGGAGGTTTTCGTCATTCCGATGAGAGTAGATATACCCAAAGCAGTACTTGCCGACCAAGGTACAACGTCCATCACTATACAGGGATTCACAAAATTATGTGCATCACCACACAAAGCAATACCCACATGCCTGATCAAGCCAAACTGCTGGAAGGGTCGAGATGTTTCGTAAACCAGAAAACCTCATGGCAAATTCTTGTTTTTGTTCTTGAGTAAACTCGTCCCCACCTTAACGTTCTAATTGTTTGTAAGTCAGAGTAAGGTTTGATAATCCTTCAAGGGAATTGGGTGTGAGCACTCGTGAGTGGTCTTCAGCAGTCAGGAGAAAAGAGGTGAGATTAGGGAGAGATTGAGAACAGAGACGAGGGGAGTCAGACGTGTTTTGGAGTACATGGGGAAATTGACTTGAGAGGGTCCAATGGTAGAAGATGCGTGGATGCTTTGTGGAAGGAAGTTTCTGTGTGTTTCATAGTGAACACCCGAGTGTTTTCTGGAGTACCTCGAATGTTTCGTTAGCATGTGGAAGTATTTATATGTGTTACGCTCATGTCGTCTGGCGGAATTTTTTGTGTCGTCCCTGAGAGCGCATATTGTGGAATTATGCTGTGAGAAAGAAAGCTTCTGTGTTCCACAGTGAACACCAGAGTGGGGTTTTTTTTTTGCAGTGCTTGATTGTTTCATCAATCTGTGGAAATATTTATATGTTCTACGCACAGGTCGTCTGGCGGAGTTCATTTTGTCGTCCCCGAGTGGCCAAACCGGCGAGTGGATATGTCTGTGTGAAGTTGTCTTCTTTCAAGTGTTGGATTATTTTCCTGTGGTGACAGTGAAGAAATGGTGTTTTGGAGTACCAATCTCACTTGGAGTATATTACGAGTTTGAGTTTTTCACGCTGAAGGAGCGCTTTGGAGTTTAAACGTGGAGCACTTTCTAGCTTCGTATCCCTGCGCCGTGTTGGTGTGACCACGAGTCTGTGTGGCGTTGGCTTCACCAACCTGGAGAGTTATTTACTCTGCAGAGATTTCTGATTGTGTAGCAGACCACTCCGATAGCGGTAACGTACACATACTGTGGTCTTATGTCGTAAATCCGAACATTCGTGAAAGCGGGGTGCAGGCTGTTATGACATGAAGTCAGTGACTGTGTAATGGAATGAAATATCAACATTAATGACCTTATTAGTCTTGAAAGCTGAAGATTGCAGAGTGAAAGGTGCGATAATCTTTTGGTGGGGTACATCGTCTGGAGCAGAATGTCTTGAATCTATTAATATTCATAATCTGGTGAGGGGAATGCACACAGTGGTCAGTGATTGTAGCGTTTTATCGGGTGAGCTGGAGTTTGGGGAAGAGAGAATAATGTAGTCCCCTAAAGCTAACCCCCCTTTTCAATCAAAAGGGACACGACCAGATAATTCAACACATTTATTGAACTACGAACATAAAAGAATAGCAGAGGAAGGAAAGAGATAGATGAATAAAGATGTAAAAGTGCGTGTGAGTGTGTGTGTGTGTGTGTGTGTGTAGTAACAGTAACGTGAGGTATGTCACAAATCTCAGAACAGGAAGTGAAATAACCAGAGTACAATTAAACTAATACAATTCGTAAAAACTACTTGCGGTGGATTATAATCCAGTCAGGAACAGAATAATCAACACAGTGTATGTTCACACTCAATAGTGGTTCGCAGTCCAATCACAACTAGCGGAAAATGTTCTCTTTGTCTGTTCACTCACAGTCTACTACTAGACTAACAACGTCGAGTTGCAGGAACAGGGAGAAACAACAGTGACTACTTACGCTGTTAGGTCCTCTACACATCGATGGCCTAACAACGTTCTTGTCTCTTTACAAGAAAACGAGAAAGCTGACAAAAGGTTTCGCCGTGGAAGTGCTCAATAACTTCCCACGGCGAGAAACAAGCGGATTCAGTTATACCACAAATCGTTTGATAATTTGCTATACGGGGCTAGCCCACAGCGAGGATCGTATAGCAACGGTTGACCGTTACAGCTTCACTAACTCGTAACACGTCCTCCTTCCTCGCTGCCTCCAGCTAGACTCCCCTACACAATTTCTATGTTTCCATGTGAGCCTAGCCCACAGCGAGGAAAAATATATCACCAGATGACCGTTGTACAGCTTCTCCAAACCATCAACGCGTCCTTCTTCCTCGCTCTCCCGGACTAGACTCACTAAACAATTGCTGTTTCTATGTGAGCCCAGCCCACAGCGAGGGAAAACATATCACCAAATGACCGTTGTACAGCTTCTCCAAACCATCAACGCGTCCTTCTTCCTCGCTCTCCCGGACTAGACTCACTAAACAATTGCTGTTTCTATGTGAGCCCAGCCCACAGCGAGGGAAAACATATCACCAGATGACCGTTGTACAGCTTCTCCAAACCATCAACGCGTCCTTCTTCCTCGCTGCCTCTGAGGCTCCGACTAGACTCCGGAAAAGCGTTAAAACCTCCCCGAAATTCTTTCATTTCCATGTCAACCAAACTTTCCCTCTTCCCATTGGCTGGAGCAGACCGAATTTTACGCGTTTTGATAATGAAAATGACTTCTCTTACTCCTATCTCTACGTACTTTCTCTGCGTCACTAACGTTGTGAACTTTCTTGAATGAAAAGTTACAATACTATGTGAACATACAGCAAAAGAAACAAGGTTCTTAACAATAGCGCTGTGAAAACCTTCTACAACGTAACAGTGATTGCTAGAGGGACTAGTGTGTGTGTACTTATGTACTCTGATTTGGAACTGACTGGGAATTTTAAGAAGTTGTTGGGCCACCCGCGCTTTGGGTCGGGGTGTATGAAATGTGTTATTTGTACATATAGTTATTGAATTGTGTTATATTAATTTAGAGCTTTTAAGTAAACCAGGGGAGTTCCAGTCTGAACTGATCTACGGCGTGTTGTTGTATATCCTGGTTCATTCAATAGTTTCACTTTTCGTTTATCATTATGTTCTCTCAAGCGTGACCTACACTATCGGCATGTTGAAGGAAGGTATCAGGCTAATTTTGCAATCCCCCTGGATGTCTCACACTGAAGTCAAAGTCGGTGCATAAAAAATTAAGACCTTCGATGTTTGATGTATATAGCAGGCACTTAAAGAAATATCTAAACTTTCTCTGTTTTACACCGAATTGCAAACCACAAGGCGCTTAAGAAAAGGCTCTCAAGAAAATGCAACAGCAAGGGTTCCAATCACACGAGATTTAAATTATACACGACATAAGCTTCTTGTTGTCTTGGTAACCCCCATTCTAATTTCCAAACATTAAACATTTTCTGTTTGTGCAGTCTGTCAATTTTTTACCAGAAAGATTTTTTTACATGACTGTTTTTGCTTTAACCACAGAATATAAGCTAGACACTTTTTCAATTTTACAGGTAGGTAGGATCCATGCAGTGATAACGTCAATAGATCCATACGTTTGTAATCAATGTACTGGAAGAATCTTTACCCTTTTTTTCTCTGTTCTTATTACTTCCATACGCTGTCATTGTGATATGTTTTTTCAATTACATTACATTTCTTGTGATTAAGGATAATTTTATTAGCTGCTGATTTAACAAAATGTGTAAGTCTCAGCAAGTTTCCCTTGCACTTTTGGACTAAATGTCCTACATAATTAAGAAATAATGTGATGATTGACAGCACTTTGCTGGCTTCACAACATCGGCAGTCACATGAATTCAGAAACTGCACTAGTATTATCCCTATTACCCTTGCCCAATGAGAGTGTGCTACACCAGCTAATGTCAGATGTGCCGCTATCTGAAACTACGCCCATTTTTAATTAAGAGCTTGAAATAATTCTTCGGTTCTCCGAAAGACTTTAAAAATATTTTTCATCCTTCCAGATGGTCTCAAGATTTCACAGCGGGCATGTGGTACTTGCCAGAAAACACCTTCCCCTGTGTGGTGACGTACCAACCCTTTCCATCCAGTGTACACTGACAGCATGTGTGGTTCCTGCGAGTGAAAACTCATTAGAGCTCTAACCTCTCTAACCATCGCGTTGCTCGTTTTTCTCGTTCTGTAAAAAAACAACAAAAAACAACAAAAACAAAATAACTCTCCTTGGTTTGTACGAGCCATCTCTCTCTTTCCCTCTCTCTCCAACAGCACGTAAAAGCTTTAATTCACTGGAGCCAATCAAATGGCGAGCTCTATTTCGGATGTGTAGGAAGAGGAGCAGATCAAATGTCGAGTTATGATTCGCAGCCCTTTCCTGGGGGAGGGAGGAAGAGGCGCGATGTTTCAGGTAGAAAAGACGTTTTCTATTCTATGTACGAGCACTTGTTATATACTATGGTGGACGGAGAGGGTAAGCGTGCTATTTATAGAAAAATAGTGACAGGTGGTCTCTTGCAGGCCCAGGAGTTCTAACAAATAAATGAAAACTGTTGCCAAGAACTGCTCCAACCGCAGTTAGGTGGACAGAAAGGAAAGCAGTTCTACCGGAAGGTCAAATCACAGCGGAGGGGATGGAGAGTCAATGGATTTGTAGTCAAAGGCGTTGTGATGAGGGCAAGGTCTGTACTTGGGGGCGGGGAGGGGGTAGTAAGTACACTGTACTGGTTCCCTTCTTGTTAGTTGTGGTAAATAATCATTCCAGGGCTGGAGGGGTGAATTTGTCGTGTTCATGGCAGTGATGGTAGTGATAAAGTCTTTGCCTCTACTGGCCGATCTGAAAATGCATTAGTTTATTTTTGCCACTTTCACTATCGTCCCTAATTTACATTATCCTAAACTGCGGTAATAAGACTCCGATAACAGAGACGCGCATTATTTCGCTAGGAACTAGGGCACCACGTCGTCTCGCCGGCCTGTTCAACAAGTGAGGTGGAAACATTCCAGGAGGCAAGGCAGATTAGTGATATTCCGACGAGCGAGTTGAGCGAAGACTTTGGTGAAGATAGTCATCCGGACACCACAAGATTGTCTTATTCTACAATGTTCTGCCGGACAGTGTTCTAGGAAAGACCTTGAACACACGTGGCCAGTGTGAAGGCAGGAGATTTCTATGATAGTTGTATCTCATCGACATGTAAATAATAATCATCCTTTGCTGTTTCACTGGGTTATGTGATTCTTCTGGGAAAATTGTAGATGAATGGGGCTAGAGCAGTACGAAAGCATTGATATACCATAAGCAGTACAGTGTTTTTGTTTTGTTTCCACCTAAGGTTTGTCGTCCTCGTAAAGTCGGTCGTGGGAGAGTGAGGACGTCAGACGTTAGGAGTAGAATTAACTCCCGGAGTAGACGACATCCATGTTTTCCACCTAGGACTCGAACACGCCCACTCACCTCCTTCGGTAACGTCCGTGCGTGCGAGGGAGGGGTTGAGGGGTCAACATTCCCCATCCTGGCTGCCTTTGATCGCGCAGCACTTGACAATATCGAAAACCAGGTTACGGCCACTGTGTGGGGTCAAGTAGAGACCGCCCAAGCAGACACCGACCGGGACCCGCACAACCAAACGCTCCCTTGCACACACATACTGATGCAGCTAAGCCCTTTTTATTTAAATCTGACTCGCCGGCCTAGCACCAGGAGCGACAACTGAACAAGGGTGCTCAAAATACGTAGGTTTTTTTTTCCCTCCGGCTTTAGATACTTCGCACTTAAAATGTAAAGCATTTGATAAGGAATAAGGAATAAGGGACATATTTGTTATCTGTCTGCATCTGTTTGCCCCGTCCTGAGGAAGAACCCATGCCCTGAAACGTCAACTTGATGTCTAATTCTCGCTTGTCTAAGTTCTTTTTGTTGTTCAAAGGAATATAAACACACTACGTTGTTTTCTTTATGGACGTGCTGTCTCTTTTGCTTCGGTGGTTATACGTATGTCTGTATTCGTCTTGGAAAAGCCCTTTGTTTTGGAAATGACGACGATCCTCTTCCCTTCCCTACTCTCCTTTTTGTGCGCGCGCGTGTGTGTGTGTGTGGAAATATATATATAAGGGGGAGGAATTGTGGGCTATCTTCAGAGAATATTTTGAGTTATGTCCCTCTAAGGCAAATGCTCACATGGTGCTGTTGGCTAGTCATTCAGAGGAGTGAAGCGCCTTTTTAACGAAACAACAATGTACGTACGCAATATCCTCTGTTAAAAAAGCGAATGCAGAAAGCCTTCCAAAATTATTGACTTCATTATTTCTGCTTCCATGCTTCTGCCTAATAACAGCCTTGGTTCCGAACGTTATGGACAACTGGAGTGAATTAGCGCGCCTAAAGAAAGGGAACAAATGGAGGATAACAACAGAGATAATTTTCTAGTTCTCTCCCCTAGAGCGTTTAGTTAAGTGAATTGAGAGTGGGCGCCATCCCTAGCGAGTACAGTGCAGTTCGCTTTGTTGGCTTCATTCAGCGGATTATTTCATCCTTACTCTGATGCTTTACGTTTGTTTCCAGAGTCCTTTTCCGATTTTGTTTGGAATGTCCAGGAGATTTTTCACTACTTGTTCTCTCCGGTAGTAGTGAAAGAGAAATTTTATGCGGATATCTCGAAAGTGTTACTATAGTTTTGCATTTCTTGTCACCGGAACATTGTTCACAAAGCTCTTTTAATTTATGCATTGCATCTGACATTATCTCAGCTTTTATTCAGATCCAATTTTGCAGTTTTATTTAATTATTTTTCTTTAGCGAGGACACGTATTTAGCACAATTTGGACCACGTTCTGTAAGCTTCATTTTATGGCACACTACACAAACATTACAAATTTGATACAAACACATGATTAACCCCATGTCATCGCAATTCTTTCGCTGGTTGTAACGGCAGGAATTCCCACTGCTATATTCTGGTGCCTATACTTCTACTAATTACATAAAAACACTAACTCCTTGGTCTGTTCGTCTGTCCTTCCATCGATCGATCTTTATACAAAGTTAAAAACCTTTCTAATGTTCGATACATCAGGGTAATGCTGTCATTATAAAAAAAGCGTTGCTATCGTCAACGGGGTTACAAGTAACATCCTCTAATACAAAAACTAAACAGTATTTTAACCGGATCAATATTCGCTTATTGTCTTTCTCAGAAATGTTAAAACTCGATTACTTTATGACGTTGAAATGTGTCAGAATGCAGTGCAACACATCTTGACCAAAGCAGAAATTGAGCGTATTGAAATTGAAGGCCCGGCAAACTAACCAAAGCCTCGGCCTTTCAAAACCGGACGAACGTTCATCTAACTTCGCCATATGTTTAAGTTCGGCGAAGAAGGGCCATGTTTTTTTATATATAAAGTTGAGTAATGCAGAGCGGGATGAGATTGTTTTTCTCCCACGAGAGTTCCAGACCCGCATGCGCAGTCAACCTTTCATCCCATTTAGCGCAAAGGCACAGGCTCGAACGTATACAGGAAAACAGAAGTCCTAACTAATACCAAACGCTAACCGTACCCCAATCCCCCCCCCCCAAAAAAAAAGTCACCACAGATTGACCTCTTCGCTGTAACTATAAGAATTGACACTGTGTACAGGTCACGGCTTGACCTATAATCATCTGTTGTGGTTAGAAACCGAAATGGGCATGCACAGCACCTTGGTTTGTCTGCGCATGCGCGCCTGGAAGGCCTGGAACTCATGTGGGGAAACAAATTTGCTAACGGGAAATGCAAGCTACAAGGTCGATCGGTATATTTAACTGCGTTGAAAGCAAGCTCAGACGCTGGCATTAAAACTTCATATGACACCAGAAAAAATTAAACACCACGCGACACGTACATTACGGACAGAGAACACGACTTCGGCACGCGCCAGCTCACGCGACGAACGACCGTTGGCTCCAGAACTGGCCGGGCGTCCAAAGCTGCAGCGAGCGGGCGCATGTCGTGCACCGTAATGACCAGAAGCCGCCATTGTCTATAGCCCCTTAGAGCATGGTGGGCTGCGGAAGAGACAGCGTTCATTTCACGCATGCGTGACCAAAATGAAGGGAATTTTCATGTCCCTAACGAGGAGGTGGGGCTGTACCTGGCAAATGCATCGCATATAACGATGACACTGAGCGTCTCTCATCATCGTCGTCATCAACGTCGTTGTCATCGCAATCATTGTCGTCGTTGCCGTTGTCACCATTCTTGTCACCATCATTATCGTCGCTGTCGTCATTCCGCCATAAGAAATATTTTAACGAATAATTTTTACCCACAGGTTCAACAGAAAACCAGCTTCAAAAAGAACCTTACAAGCCTTAATTCTGCATTCAGTCGAAAATCGAAATTAGTATATCTTCGACGAGAATTATTTTTAAGTAACCCTGATGAAGTTTATTTGAAAGGACTTAGCACTAGGTGGCCTTTCCCAGCATCTAGCTTCCTTGTTGGGGAGGTGGAGGGGGGAGGGTCGCAGTACAGGCACCGGGCCGCGCGTGGTGATTTGGCGGAAGGTCCGTGCACGCGCAATCGAAAAAGGAAGGCATGCAAGCAGAGGCGGTGGGCTCCGGACTCGAGTCCTTCCTGTGTTCACCCGGGTGAGACGGTGGGATTTACTGCCACGGCACCACTCGGTTCACACTCACATCACTACACCAGTGTCGCAGACAACCGTTACCTCTTTGGTCTTCACGAGGTACTGTATTGTTTTTTTAATCTTTGGTCAGAAACTTTGGAGGTGATGGCTGGGGGTAACAAAGTCGGATCATGCGCTGAAGTCAACAGTCTCAATCGATCGCTCAAATAGAGCAAGGTGCAGGTATATGAAAAATGTATCAGTCCAAACCAGGGCCGACTTGCATGAGCGTTCTTATCTCCTGTTCATTCATAAAGGTGTACGTAAACTACACAGGTAGTATGGGCCTTACGACCGCTCTTATGACCGAGAGTGGAGATAAGAACGCTTATGCAAGCCAGCCCATGACTGTTCGACTGAAGTCCTGGGTTGTTTACCAACGCATTTGAGTGGTTAAGACTGAGCTTTGATTGTAATGTAATGTCCTTTACCGATTCAGATTTGAAACCAGATCACTTATGCAAGTTGTACGTGTACGTTTACGCCAAAAACTCATTCGCACATGCACACATCGGCATGCACGAGCAGAAACTCACAGATAGGTCTGGGTCCCAGAAAATCCTGTAGTCTGCCCTAACAAGTTCAACCAGCTTATTAGTACCAATACAAAAAAGACACTTAGTGTCAGAAGCTTCCTCAACGTCATTATCTGCTAAATAGACTTCATATTTAACATAAGAAGTTACGGCCATTTACCTGCATGACATGTGTGACATACGACCCACATATTTATGTATATGTTTAAATATCTATAAATACAGACGTATATACATCATATAAATATATATATATATAAACGATACATGTACGTAATGCTATACGCCTTTTTTCTATATATTGAATAGTTTCTTTTTACTGTGTTGTGTTATGTGGGAGTGTGTTGATCTTACTTCTTGGTGATAGACTGTAACTCCGTTCAAATGCATATTGACTTTAAGGCACAAAGCTTCTGACTGTAACAATTACAAGTTCGGAAATCAAGTTACTAACCGAGTGAGCACTGCTTAACAGCAATGTCTAGGCAAAACAGCTAGAAGACGAGTGCTTTTCGAGATCAATTAACAGACGCTACTGCAAACTGCATCAATCCATCTTGATACTTTTTTTTTTAATCACCAGTCAAAGCTAACTGGAATGCAGGTAACTCCTTGCAAGCCGGGCTGGTCGATATGGACACTTGGCTGCAGAGATTGTTTGTCGAGTTGTTTAACGTCCTGTCAGCCACAGAGGCTTTCTCATGGCAGGAGGGAAAAGGATGGTGAAAGGTTGCGGAGGCTGCAGTGGGGTGGATAGATAAATACAGCAAAGCCCCAACGTCAAACTCTGCGAATGCTCGCCAGATTTAGATGGACACAGTATCGCATAAGTGGTGGATACGGCATCTGACGCCACGAGTCTGTCTCAATGACAACCATAATTCGTTACAGCCGCTGTTGACTTCCCTGTGGGCCCCTTACTGTCGAAGAAAAACACACCGATTCTATCAGATCATTAGTAGTCAAGTTCTTGTAGGTGTAATGGTGGATGTACGTAGATGGGACAGGACAGCCGTTTTTAAACGTTTTTCAAATACCTGTCTATGATTATCTGAAGACTAAGTAACGAGAGTGGCAGCGAGACAAGAAACATTTAGGCGTCATGCGGACTTTTAGAAAGAGAGCGAATATCCTATACAAGTGCGTTAGTGTAAACTTTTAATGAGTAATTAGACTGATTGACTGACGGGATGACTGCCTGACAGACGGACGGATGGCTGGCGGATGGATTAATTGCATCTTTCTGAATTTTTATGCAGTTATGTTGATAAATCAGACTCACATAGTCATTTAGTGAAGGAGGGAGAGACCTGAAGGGTAAAACACTTGCGCGTGCATGCACAGAGTGATTAAGACAGAGGAATGGTCTACAAGGAACAGAGGAAGGGTATATAGGACAGAGAAAGAGAGAGCGAGAGAGAAAGCGAGAACAGAGAGACAGAACTGGTGGGGGCAGGGAGAGAGGTGGAAAGGAGAGAGAGAGAGAAAACGAGAGAAAAAAGATCAACAAGATACGGCAGGGATCACTAATCCTCTCAGCTATCACCTCGTTTGTTTTATAGCAAAAAGAAAGAAAGAAACACTACAGAAGCATTTTGACGCAAGTTTATTACAAAATGTAAACCAAGTTAATGGGAAATACGCGCGTTTAAACACTGCACGTGCATAGCCAAGGCCAACTTTATGGGCCCATGCGATTTACAAGGGACAACACTGCTGTTTACCTCCCTGGTAGGTTTGCTAATTCTGGCGCTCGGCTCGAGCTAGTTCGAACCATATGGGACTTCTCTGCTGGCTACGGTTTACTGGGTCGCAGATTGTTTCGTTTCCCGCTAACAAACTTTTTCCATTAGGTGTTAACGGCCTATGGTCCTCTCTGGGTTTGGCTTGGCAACAAGTTCATGTGCCGTTTATGGTCGATACAGCTATTTCGTTGCTGGAAAATAATGAGCAAACCAAGATATTTTAATTATATCGAAATAGCATCGCCGAGACAGGAGTGGGGGTTTATTGCATATCACTTATTTCAGCCGCAAATGGTGTCGATGCTGATGAGGAGAGAAATGGGGTTTGGCTTCTCTTTGTATCAGGTGAGGACACTTACACCAAAAGAGTACTCATGCGAAGCAGGGGGTTGGCAGGGAAATGGTCCGCAGGAGGGGCACATATCATCGATCAAAATGCGGAACCCCTCCCAGTATCCGAAATTGCTTGCGTCCTAGAGTGGTCGCTTGTGGCTTTAGGAAAAAAATACCCAGCTCGTTCTCACCCTATGGGGTTCAGCATCTGAGCATAAGTTTTCAGTTTCAAAACAAGCATGGAGAATAAATCCAAACACATACGCTTATGACAGCCTCACACTGTACGACAAAGTCGAACGAACACGGTAGTCAAGAAATAGCTGTCGGTTAGTTCCAATTCATTATGCCAAGGATATAAAATGTGTGTGGGCGTGCGTGCGTGAGGGAGGGAGGGAGACGAAGAGAGAGAGACAACGAGAGAGGAGAAGCAGCAGAAAGAAAGAAGGAGAGAGAATGGTGGGGAAAAGAAAGAAGAAAGACACTTAACAAATACGTTCTTCTTCAAAATATTTCGTTCTTTATAAGTCATTCAGTCCGACAATCGTGAAGAGATGCAAACGACGGACATGTTAACAATGGTTGTCATATTTTGCGACAGCAGGAAGAAGATCAAAGACACACCTGCCGTCTGCTGAATTTTTTAAAGTTTCCGACAACATTGAAAAACCATGTTACGGTGTCTCATCATTATTGCTAACCATTGTGGAATTTTTCTGATGAAGGAAACTTCTACATTTGCCATTCACACAGAGAAAGGCAGGTGGATGAAAGGTAATTAGGGTGATTAGAAGAAGACGCAAAACGTCACACGAGGGCGCTATGTGGCTTCCACACATTTTCGGAATAACGGTGGGGATCAGAGAAAAAGCTTCTGTTGCACAGTTTGCTCGCCCAGTGCCTGGAATAACCGCTTTCTAACCCCTAGGATGGTTTGGTAAGCAATATTATCAGGAAATATTCTTAGGATATTATTTGCTTTTCTTTCATATACATTTGCAACGAGTGGCTATTTGTTTCTTGTCTGACGTCAAATTACAGCAAAGGCTTCCTGAGGGAAAGCATGGGAAAGGATGATAAAGGGTGATGAGGGGCAAAGGAAGGGGACAGAAACTGGATACAGGTGAGGAACCCCCAACGACTAAATTTAGTCATGTAAAAAAAAAACTAAAATTAAAAAATGGAGGGAACATGCAGAGTAAGCAGGTGGGGCGGACCCGGGACTCGAGCTTACGTCACTGTTTATAGATGGATTGCACGCATTACGGCTATGCTAGGGGCCCGTCCCTTATAAGAACGGACGAAGTGGGTTTAAGTGAAATAAACTGGAATGAACCGGAATAATAATATCGGTCGTTTCGTGCTGCACACAAGCAAACACTTGAGAGTTCCAAGATGTTATTATATCTTTGTGCCAGTGCCAAAATATTTTAACGCTGCATACAGACAGGAGTCCTATGCTCAGATAGGTTTCTTGTAAGTGTTCAGAAAACAAAGTCTTTCTTTCTTTCCTTTTCTTTTCCTTTCCTTTCCTTTCTTGTTTCCTTCTTTCTTGCGTGCATTTTTTGTTTGTTGGTTGCAAATGGCAGTCAGTGACTTCCACTCTTGTGGCCAAAACCAAAAGAAAAAGTAAATATTAAAAAATTAATTTTACAAAATAAATATACCGGCTTTATCAATAAAATCACAGACGGACAGATTAGCTGCCGTGCGGCCTGCAATGCGATAACACCTACTGAATAAGGATCAGTCTGACAGCAAACACATAAACATTGGCCAACTTATTTGTGGCTTAGAGGAAGAAACACCCTTACCCGAAGCCTATAACACACCAATGAAGTTGCATTGTGACGTCTCTGGGCGTGCAGTTTCTTATGGTTAGAATGAACTGTATCCGCCGAAGTGCTCCCTAGCTGGATAGTTACAGCATTGGTTTTAGGAACTGAAAATTGAGTATTCGAATCTCGATCGCGAAAATTTTCTTTCTTTGTTCGTTGTGGGGTTAGAGTTTAGAGGTTAGGGGTAGGAAAGGGTTAGGGGTTTGGGTACGTTCTTTCTAGCTTTGTTTCTTAGGGGGTTGGCGCCGTAGGGTGCCACGCTGCTCGGCAGCATGCTTCAGTCCCTACAAAGAAGGGAGAAATGAATGCCATGACTCGTATTCAGTAGATAAAGGGTTGGAGTGGATAAAGAACAGATTGCCTATCCTTGAACTCATTACCTGTCTGACCTTCATTGATTGCTTCCTACTTTTTAATTAACTATAAGTGCTTTGTGGGAGACTGCACGTGTTAATCTCATTCATTGTCTTTAACTTTCACCTATAGCTCTTGTTTCCGTCAACTACAGTACATCTAATTTATTTATTGGTATGAAGCACGAGAGGAACCGGAGCTTGAGAGAGAGGGAGGGAGAGTAGGAGGGAATAGGAGGGGAGAGACTGGAAGAGAAAGAGACACGCATATAAGAGACGAACGAACGAACGAACGAACGATTTTATTAGTTAGGCCTTCAGCGCATATCAAGGGGGTGACAATGCCATACACAGTTATCAATTAGCCATACATGTCTATCAAGAAACATAAGAATACTCAGGTGCACACGCACGCACGCACTCGCGCGCGCGTGCGCACATACACGCACACAGAGGAAATAAGAGAAGAAACATAGCGAGAGGAAACAAGGCATGCAACGACACCAGCAGCCCGTGCTGGTTTGGACGTCGGGAGGGAGATGGTTACGGTCACAGCTGAGGGCCGTTTCTCATGTTAATTGGCGTGCAGAATCCCAAGACTTCCACATGTAGAACTTTCTTTCTGTCCGCATCTTCTACTTCCCCCTTAAATGTAGAAAAAAACCCACCTAATAAACTGATTATATCCTGTTGACAAAGCCCTCACAGCTGTACTGCCAGCAGCTATGCCGCGTACTTGTGTGCAGGCCGAAGATTGTGTAAGATCAACCGAATGCAATGTTCGCCAAAGAAAGGGAGATCCTGCTGTGGCCTCCATCTTGTTCACCAGCGTATTCCACTTCCATCTCCCCTGGATCGGCTCAAAGTTACTACTAGCCTGAGAGTCTCGTTTAATGAGAAGACATTGAGGGGGACGATCTCATACCTGCAGATAATTAGCAAAAGCAGTGAATCCTGATCAAACGTTCTTACTGAAAGACTTCTATCCGGAAGCACCACGTGACAGCTGCGCCTCCTCTTCTTCATGCGAGTAACACAACCCGTGTTAGCTCCTTGCTACTTATCGCCCTGGTATGTGAGATACATGTTTACATGGTCATAACGAAAGTATCTATTTATCTGGGTGCATCCTGTCTATCTATCTATCTGCTGCCTAGCAGTTCGTTTCTTTCAGATTAAAAAAAGTAATAAACTTTCTTTGCCTGGGGATATAAATCGGTCATGAAACCCGTGCAAAGGTTTCCATCAAAAGGGAGTACAGATCGGGCATCGCGCTTCCTGTCTGTGTGCACGAGCATAACCAGCAATTGCACGTGTGCAGGTGTCGACTGAGGAGCGATCAATGTGTCCAGCCAGCAACGTACTTAGGAGGGGCATTTCCTGGTTCACAGGTGTGACGTGGTGCATCCAGAACTGTGAAGACAAAATATGAAAAAATCGCTTTACCTGGGCGGGGGAGGGGGGTGAGGGGCGGGTATTGGTGGTGGTAGTAGGAATGTCATGGTGGTAAAGAAATGTGATGTGATACCCCTCCCCCTTTCCCCAACTTTGTGAGAGTGTAGCTCAGAGAACGATGAATGAAATTGATGCTTATGCCTGATATACATTTGTTCTCACTTTGATAAATGAGTATCTCATGATAATGGATCTATTGCAAGGCTTGTTTCATCTTTTTTCTTTTTTCTTTTTTTGAGCTCATAGTATAGGCGTAATTTAGTTAATTGGTAGGGGCTGGGGAGAGAAGAGAGATTTGAATCTGGCAGACGTTTAAAAAAACTGTACTGGGCATCAAAGCTGGAAATAAACAATTCGTCCATGACCTTAAGCGCCGTTGTTTTCAAGTTAAAACACCCCCTGTAAATGGCAGGACAAGTTTCTGCGTTCACTGAACAGTTTCGTTCTTGTTCTGTTGTATTTTGATTGACCAGTCACGTGCATATTCAACGCCGGGGATGCGGGAACTAGAGCGATAATCAGATGGCCGCACAAAGAACGTAAAGTAGGGTAGAGGAATGTAGAGAGAGGGGTAAAGAGGAAAGGAGGAAAATTGGTTGGATAGAGGGCATTAAGAAAGAAAGAGGCAATCAATATTTGTTTTCAGTCCAGTAGGATCGTGTAGAACAACCAAAAAAATGTAAACATTAATTTCAATGCTAAAAGTCAAACAAACAAAATTTTTTTTAAAAGTAGAGAACGGTTACATAGATTTTTTTAAACACTGGTAATAGGTAACAGGTAACATGGTAAGAAAGTTTCTGCAGTCAACACACACAAGCTCGCACCTTCTCGGTTTTATTTAGCAAGCAAGCTTCAGCCCATCAGCTATTTTAACGGAAGGGTCTATCCTAGCCTTTCCGTCGCTAACATCTCGCTTGTTGAAAGAATGCATGATGCTCATTCTTCAGCTCCTAGCCGAAGGACTGCGAGACATCGCGAGGCATTGCGAGGCATTGCGAGAAAACACTCAAGGGTGAGAAAGACATCTGCCACACATTTCCTAGTTCTTAGACGGGTTTCATGTTGAACAATACTACTGGTAAACTAGTTAGATTCGGATAAACTAGTCAGGGGTTCCTTCGGCTTGCTGTCTACCCTGTAGACGTTTATAAAACTTTTAGTCAGGACGTGTTGACGAATTGTCTAATCCTGTGAGGTAGGCCTCGAGGTTAAATGTCACGGAGATTGAAGACTTGACGGTGTACTCGCAATTGTTGATTTTAATTCTAAACTTAATGACCCGTAAGACAATTTTGTGATCTGGCTTGTACTAGCAGTGCACACTAAAGTTCACAAAGGAGTCTATGCTCAGGCGCTTATACTGTAGGCCTATTGAATCACTGCATACCTTGTATTATCTTACAGTTTCTAGTTGTTTTGTTGTTGTTTTTTTGTTTCGGAAACAAATAATCCTGACATTTTGCTGCGATATCCTGCACGAACCAAACTTGCAAAGAGCTGTATAAAAGTTATAATTAGCATAATTTTAACACGAAAATTACAGTAAAATTATTGAATTGATTACAGTTCTAGCCCCAGCCTCTGTCATTCTGTCTATCCAGTTCTGTCGCGCATTAGCCTCCAGATGTTTGTTACAAACGTCTGTGTTGTATAATATTTAACGTCTGCTTGAGTGCACGTATGTACACGTGTGCGTGCGTGTGGTTGTGTTTATGCATGTGTATTCCCTGAATACCGAAGTCTTTGTTCCGTCTCACTTCCTGCGACCCCTCAAAGCCCCCTTTACCACTCCTATCACTAGACCAGATGTCAGACTTTTGTAGAGAGCAGGCAACGCCAGTCTTCATCAATCCCGACTAACAGGCCACCGTTTCTGGCTTCCAGTGACGTTTGGCAGGATATTACGTCACTCAGAGTGATACCAGAGCCCGGGGAGGCTTACAAAACAAGTGTTATCTTTCGACATGCTTCTTGGCATGTGTGTATCATCTACTCGGGCCCCACTACTTTCTCTCTCTTTGTGCCTCGTAAATACATGCACCCACGCGCTGCACAATGGCAGTCCACCATTGCTCGTGTGGAAGCGCGTGCAGGCGCGTTTCTGCCTGAAAGGTTTCTGCGTTCGTCTTGTATGTTATGTGTAGCCACGTTCTAACACACACATAGCTACATTATAGCGTGTACCACAGGTAGTACATTGTGCACATGCAGTTTACACGCTCTCATACGGAACGGTTTAGGAGAGGCTGTGGGGAGAGAAGTTGGACGTGGAAAAACAAGGGAAATGAAGGAAACGTGAGACAGGACTGAGATAGAGAAAATCGAGAAGGGAGGGAGAGAAAGGAAGAGAAAAAGATGAAGAGAGAGATGAAAATGAGATGAAGAAAGAGGAGAATTCCCTTTCGCAACAACTATGGAAAAAAAAGGTCCTGTAGAGTTGGTTACAAAAGATTGAGGGAGGAAAGAAGCAAGTTGGAAAAAAAGAAGCAGGTAGAAAAAAGGGGAGAGAAAAGACAGCGCCTTTCACTTTAATAAACAGACCGCCCTCTTCAAAGACAGCTTCGACCCCATCTCCTCAATAAGCCATTAGTACATTATGTCTTCTGTAAGCTTCACCAGGTTCCAAGTCTGAGACTTTGGAAATCGTAATAGATTTATCCACGCATGTCCGTTCTACCTAACCGCCCACGTTCTATCGTTTTCTTTGTTTCTTCCTTCCTTCCTTTCCCTGCAACTCCATCTCCCACCCCAAAAGCACCTATCGTCTACCTCTTCTCTTTCTTTCTCTCTTTTTCTCTCTCTATTTCACGCGTGAGTTCGTTCTCTCTTTCTCCCATCCTTTATCTCTCTCGTTTCTAGAATACCTTCATGTTGTGGTTATCTTCTGGCACGGGACACGGTGCGGTGGTAGTTTCTGTGTGAAGGAGTGACGGAGAGTCCTCACTACCACACAACTGATTCCGCAGCCGTTGCACAGCGCTTCTGGTTTCTGTGTTTCTCCCTGGCCCCAAGTTCCTCCAATTGCTGTGCAATCAACGCATGGTAGGGAGTGGTGGCTGTTGGGTGCACAGCCCAGGCGTGTGCACGCTGTTGTTCCGGCGTACTTTGAAGAAGCAAAACCCAGAAAAGGGTCACGCGGGGGAAGATGTAATACACCACAGTGAACACGAAAAAGCTGACAAGAGGGAGACAAGCCGGGGGGTTTCTGTGGTTGCGGTTCTTGGATGATCCAGGGGAACTGTTTCTAGTGTAGTGATAGCAGTGGCGGTGGTGTGAAGAAGGTGTGAAGAAGGTGTGCTTGAGGTGTGCTTGAAATTAGGGGCACTATTCGCGCGTGGCAGCTTTCACCTGGATATTGCAGCATCGTGTTTGTGTTTTGTTCTCGATGGAGCTGCGGCTGCTGGGACCTTGTGCGGTTTGCATGGCGGATGGATGCCAGAGATCGCGAGCGTCATTTTAGTGTCTTTCGGAGAGAAGGATGGTGTTGCAAAACGATGGAAAGTGCAAGTTCCAGAAAGGATAAAGGCTTACCAAAAAAGTCGTTTGTGCCACAATTCCTTTTGTGACAACGATGGTTGGTGAAGGATGTTGTGCTCTGAGTTGTTTTGTCTCTGATGTGTATCACATCACGATCAGGAAAACCAATTCTGTATGGCACCTCAACAGTGAGCGGCTACTTTTCTTGCTGTTGGTTTAACTGGGGTTCTCTCGCAGCAGCTGTTACAGTCTTGCCATGGAACTGCGTTTGTGACGAAGTATTTCCCACATTGATATCTGTTAGAGCTGGAAGCTGTACAAGGCAAGTTTTTGGTATCTCTTTATATGAAGAGTGTATTTGCTTATATAAACCTTTGCATTGTTCTTTATATATATATATTTCTATAATTTTTTAGTTTTCGGTATAATATTTTTTCAGAATTTTAGTTTGTTAGTTTGCTGGTATTTAGGTTTATGATAGAAAAAGTGCAATATCCACTTTGCTTCCATTTCCTTCTTTCTGTCTTGCACCGCCCAGCTTTCTGTGTATAGCTCGAAAACATTTTCCCTTACCTTTTCTGTAAGCTAACTTTTTAAGATTGTTTTCATGTTGATATTATCACAATCACTCACTTTTCTTCTTTTCTTTTTCTGTACCATCCGTCGCTCTCCATGTCTCTCGTGTTTATGTATTTGCTTCTGAAGTTGAGTAGCCCTGTCTACATGAGTTACTGCTGCTATATAGTGTACTTGTCTTTGTGTTTTTAGTACATGTGTGTGTGTTATGTGTGTTTGTGTGTCCCTCTCGCGTTATTCGTCTTACCATAACAAGCACAACGCCTGTATACTACAGACTTGGCATGCAACGTCCGGCATTGCTAAATCTAGCATGTCCCTAGTGACCTCCCTCGAGCAAGTTGGTAAATATAGCACAGTTAAAAAAAAGCAGCCATCTTCACGTCATGTTCCTACAGGTTATTTTGGCCAAACAAATGGTGTGTGTGTGTGCGCGCGCGCGAGCGCGTGTGTATGTGCGCAAGTGGGCATCCGGGGTTGGTGGTGAGGTAGAAGTTTCCTCAGCGACAGGAACGAAGGAGAATACGCCGTCAACCTTTAGTCATAGACAAAGTAACATTTTTTGTACTTGCTTTTCAATATTTTCAAAATCTCTAGTTTCTGAGAAAGGTTGACCATTGTGTAACATCAAGAACAAAACATGTTGATTACATCGCTGATGTCACACTAGAATTCGGCTACTACAAATCTTGTCGTGATTCTTATTTTCAGAAGCATGATCTTATTCCCCACCTCCCCTCTGTGCTAAAACGAATATTTCGAGCCTAACTCCACTGCTTTGCTAAATGCCTGACGCAAATCGTGACTACGACATTGTGTAAATGAAAAGAGCAACTGTTCGTGGACTTGCCGGCGCAAAGTTTGTCTGTTAGGGCAGTGCAGTCTGAGTGAACTGAGACAATGCATGTGACTCACCTTGTGAGGAGAAAATAGAGACAAAGACTATTTTTGTTGAAAGGAACCTAAATGGGACAAAATGACTTGCACACAAAGAGGCTTTGTCTATTTCTATAGGAAGACGTTTGTTCTTTCTGTCTAGATCGTTTCGAGCAGCACTATCTACCTTTTTTGGGACACTATTATTTGAGAGAACGGATGCATCAGGAGATATCCTGATACTTCCATTAAATTCTGTCTACTAAATGGAGGCAGCGCACAGATCTATGAATAGGTCGGTGGGTGGACGGAAGGGCAGAAAATAGGTAGTTGTGGGCAATACCTGGGAGGGGGAGGTAGGATGCTTGTGGTTGGATAAAAGGAGAGAGAGAGAGAGAACAGATGCACTCATATTTAACAGTGATGACTACATAGCCGATTAATAAACTGCACAATCAAAGAAATTCTTACTTGGAGACGTTTAGACTAGTTCTTGACTCAGTGCTTGATTTTTTTTGGTTACCTTGTCGATCCTTGTCAGGCATGCATTAAAACAGCAGTATGAAGATGATTGGTTGCAGGTGAAGACTTTACAAACTGAAAAACGACAGTCAGAGAACAAATCTCACAAACGCGCTAGTTACTCAGCCTGTTCAGGAGAATCTAATAGAGAGTATGCTGAAGAAAAGATTGCAGTTAAAAGGAATATAATATGGGCTGGCAAATCAATCAAATGGGTAAGAAAGTAAGAGTTCACACCTTGGGAATTTTACGCGCCTTTTTGTTTTTACTTGTAGCCTTATACTTTAAACTTTCCCCTTGGCTTTTCATGTGACGTCGAAAGTAGGCAGCTGCATCAAATCAGTTTTGCGATGAAAATATTGGCAGAAGAAAAGGTTTGCCGGAAACGAGAGGTGGAAAGAACCCTTTAGCGAAATCTGTGCACAGTGTGCAGCGTAGCAGTCTGTAATCAACGGGTTCATGTGAGGTACAATTCGTAAAGCGAATACGCACTCACGCACGCACATACACTCTCACAGAAGATAACTTAAAAAGTCTTCAGCAAAGCATAATTTTGTTTTCTCTTTTGTGAAGGAACGCACCTGGTAGGTAACTAACGAAGTCAACGATTTGGAAAATTCGGAACTTTAGAACTCCACCCCCCCCCAAAAAAAAAAAAAAACCCAAAACTTGCAAGGTCGCTTCGAGCAGATGTCCGGAGTTGACCTTTATTCCAGTCTCTGGCATCTTCTCCTCAAAATCTGCTCACTCTGTTTCTAAAGATAGAAGCTTGAGTGCACGGCTTTCGTCTGTTAACCGTATCACTTGTCTCTGCCCGCCCTGACTGTATCTATAGTCTGTTTTGCTGTGTAGCGACAGAAGTGTATGGGCATGCCTTCCTTGGCTTTGTGTTCAGCGGTGCGCGAACTATTTTTTTTAAAATTCGTGTTAAAGCATCCTGAAAGCTCTTCATTTTATAGCAGTCAGCCCACGCCATATTCAGACGGTTTAAAGCTCTTGGGTACACGTGCATGCTGGATGTCTTCTTTGGTCCTTTGCGTGCAGGCTTTTTGGGACTTATTTGAAAGGCAAACTTTCCACACATATGTACCCATGTTAGATTTCCTATGTATGTTTCAATTCGATTCTTAAGTTCCTTCAATATGTATATTGTTTCTGAAAAAATACCAATCTTTCTCTAAGCGCCCTTGACATCATGCTCTTGAAACGAGTTTTAAGGATTTTCCTGAGCTGCACAGCTTTGCATTTTCTCAATATGCCCGTCTTGGACTCTAATTTTGTAAAAGGAACAGATACAATTTTTTATATCGTAGCATGTGTTCTTACTCATGTCGAGAACTGGTGTGACCAAGCATTCCTCGACAATCTGCTTTTAAAGCGATAGTGACAGTACATTTCTATTGCACTTTTCCCCTTTGCTTCTGGGCGTCCTTTCCAGAGCAACGCCCACTTTGTGCAGTCTTCTATGCCAGTAAAGAATTGCTGCCACCCACCTAGTGCATAGATCCTCAACGTGCACGGCAATTCTTGGGCGTAAACCTTCAGCTAACAGTCTTAGAAAGAACTCTTCTTGCTGAGAGTCACTTTTATTGGGTGTCCGTGGCAAGGCTGTTGTCGAGAAAGCAGCTCTAGTTTCTCTTGGCAGCCTGGTTAAAAAAGAATTGAAAGAAAATTCTAAGAAATATTTTTGAGTTCAGTCGTATTTATAAAATCTATGGAATAGCTAACCTCACAGGTAGGTTGTCTCATTTTATGCTTACATCTTATTATTTCAGTTAAGAAGTTGTACAACATTTTCAGATGCAAGTCACTCTGGCCGTATAAAGTTACTCGTTTCTTTTTAAAATGGATTCCATGAAGAACACTCTGTGTTAAGATTGTATTCTAACACCAAGGCAACATCCGTCATTGGGTGGTGTCTCCTGGGCTAGCCTGTAAGAAATCAAGGCTGTCAGTGTCCTCGAGCTTGAGTTAAATGATGTATTATCCTGGCAATTTAAGACTAGTAAATATTCTAGCAAAGCTCAACATAGACACTGCAGCATGGTCATTCAAATATTCTGTCATGGAGACACTACAGGTAGATATTGAAATAATCTCTCTTTAACTGGCCTACGCCGGACAGCTACACTTGTAGAAATCTAGCCTTGAGTTTCATGCATAGCCCTTGGTGCCAGGGCTGCAATTTCGACTGCGATGAATTATTTGCCTCACGTTTTGAAGAATGTTATCGTTATGCCTTGATCGAGACGTTACTGATGTTCTCTGCTGTGTCGTTCTGGAGCACGCCATGTCGTATCTTCTCTGTCGTGGTCTTCTGTTTTAAATGAATCGATATTATTGCACACTTTGCAAGCCTAGATCAACGCTCTGCACCAAACCATCTACCCACGCCTCGTGACTGCTCCTTGACTCGACAGAGGGTACCACGAGAAGGAGACAAGTAGGAAAGGCGTGCTTTTGGGATGGTAGGTTGGTGGGCGAAGAGGAGGGGGAGGAAAAAGTAACAGCAGCGATGCCAGTCGACTTTCAGTCACATCAGCAGCAGTAGTGAACAGAGGGGCCGCAGTCTTGAACAGTAGCCAAAGCAAAGAGGTGGGGGTTGGGAGGAGAAGTAGGGTCCATGTACTAGACGCGTTTTGTTGATAACAGCACTTGTGTGACTTTCTGTGCCGGTGGCAATTAACAGAGGAATCTTACACAAGTCATGGCAGAGTAAGCTTAGATAAGTGAAGCCTTCGCTATGAATCTCAATGCCTTTGACGCTTATCTCCCCTGGGTATCTGTCTAATTTAAATAGAGTGAACTCTGCCAGCACCGCTTAGGAACCGGGTCACTTTTACACTAAAATGTTATTATTTGGTTTAGAATGAAAATTGTTGTTTTGTATTTTAGGAACAACGACGGCAAAGTGGCAATCGGTCATTTGGTCCTTTATTATGAAACGAAATGTTGATTACACCGGAGGCTGTTCTTCATTATCTGAAAGCAGCGCGTCATGATAAGTTTTACTCTTTTGATTTGTCCGTACGGCATTCTCCTGTTTGCTGGAAAGCAATAGAATGAAACCTTTCTTTCATCTACTATTTTTTCCACAATATAACAACAGTGAACGCTTTTTTGGCACGTGCCTTTCTACATCCGCCCTTGAAGCCATCTCTACCTCTACCTGGGATCTCAGGCCGAATACTGAGCACAATAAAACTACACTTGAACTACAACTAATCTCTTGAACGCAAAATGACATTATTCAATTTGTTTAGCCAACTTTTTTTCTGGCTTCTGTCGTGTCAGGAGAGTAGCAGCGGCTTTTATCTGCGCTAAAATGCTCCCCCGGAGACCCTAATATTACATTACAAAATAGTAGCTCAGATATACTACACTGAAGAGTAAATCTAAGTGTGTGAAACTTCGTCTATACCATATTGCGGAGTAAATTTAAGTGTGTGAAACTTCGGCTATACTATATTGCGGATGAAATTTAATTGTGTGAAACTTCGGCTATACTATATTGCGGAGTAAATTTAAGTATATGGAACCTCGCCTATAGTGTATTACATAGTAAGCTCGGTTGTATTGCCGAATGCGTTTTGATGTGTGAAGCCTCGCGTTTCGCTGAAGTGACGAGTAAGTTTAGGTATGTGAAATACAGCGATACTTTATTTCAGAACAAACTTAGAGATGTGAAGTCTCTATGATGCTGTTTTACAGAGTCCGGCTGCTGGATGTGAAGACTTCTCTCCGCCCTCCGCAAAGTGGTGCCAGTTAGCGGTAACACCCACGCACTGGCGGCTGGGAAGACGTCGAGAGGGACCCAAGATTGCAGTAACTGTACAGGTCGTCAAAGAGCTCGTCGTCTTTTTCCATTGCACCTTTCGTGGCTGACATCAGAATCAAGGGATTTAACTCTTCATAGACGTTCCGCTCTGTTCTGTCGTCACTGGGATAAAAAAGTTTAAAGGTTTATAGCTGTCGTAAGCCGGTCGATGGCATTATCTGTTTCAGCTGCAGCCATCTTCAGAGCCTGATGACTTCGACAACTGGCGAAGTTTACCCTCCTGCGTCACTTCCTGTAGGCCACGGTCATGTCATCTGGAGACTTGCGAAACTTGCGTCTGTTTATAGCAACCTGATTGCCAGCGACCACGAGGCGTCATAATCGCGTTATGCATGCTGCGTGCACAGACATGGACACGCATCTTCCTAAAGTGTTGACTGCAGATAACCTTTCTGGCAGCGTAGCCCCGAGAGTCTGCAGATACGACACTTATTCTATCTCATTACAAGTCATACTGTCTTTGTAAACCAGCCTCGTGCTTACATGTTTGCATTTCTGTTGGAGATGTGAATTACTGCTTGTAACTTTGCCACGTGTTACTTAGATAAGGAGTGAAAAGCTAATATTTTGGGTAGACTAGAAAGTATACCTGTCGCGAACACGACTCTCCCTCCCCGCAGCTTGTTGAGATGATCACGATTGGATCTAATCTTCCCCTTCCCCAGAAAAGGTGACAAAACAAGCAATATCCAGAATCATACAGTAAGGCTTTGACACAATAACACTAATATACACATGGGAGAGAACTCGCCTCACGATCGTTTGTCTCTTAAAAACTAGTGTTAAGTTGTCATGGTTATAGCAAAGACTGCACAGTAAGAGTTACTGTGGTTGCTGAACAAAAACTGTGGATAAACAAAAGCTTTTTGCGCCATTTCCTTGCGTATTTACGATGCACTCCTGTCTTTGTTAGGCAGCCATTTAGCCTGTTTGTTTTGACAGTATCACACTTCTGGTACATCGCTGTTTCCTTATCGCGTGAAAGCCCGAGTCAAGAAAGTTCATCAAAACCAATGAGCAAAAGCACGTGCAGATCACGTGGATGTTCTAAAGTCGCCTTCAGGTGAACACGAAAAAATCCAGGAGTAAAATCTCAATCAAAGAATTAAAAAAAAGTTTGCTTCGATCGTTACACGGAGTGGTGTCCCCTTTCTTCATGGCCAGCGTGGCGTACAACTTCATGGTCGTGGATCCGAACTCGCATTCCCGGCGATACAACGAGCAGAACTGTGGTCACGACCCTCGGCGCTCCAGCAGCGTGACCATTGACCTGGTCAGCGACGCGGGGTCAGGGACGCAGCTTGCCAAGCGTCGGCGAAGCAGGAAGAAGTCCACTGCCAACGTGGTTGTGAAAGAGCGGGTGAGTAGCTTTTAAAAGCTGTCTGTCGTTGCGTGTCCTTATATTTAACCTTTGTATTAGCTAGTCCTTGCAAAGTACGTTTAGACGGCGTACTTGTCCCAGCACAGTGCAAATCCCTTGTCTGAGATCTCGGCTCAGACACTTGTGTTTCCTCTGTATGTAGCACCTGTTCACAGGGTTGCCTCTATGACTTGATTTAACCTTAGCTGCTGACTTGTATAATACACCAAACAAACCAGCAAGCAATGCAGATTTCGGGTTTGAACCCTGTGCTTGCTGGTTCGTTGAATACGTCAACATCAGCTTCACGTTAGCCTTTGCTGGTTGGTGTTCTTCAAGAATATATTTCCCCATTGTCTTGGCTCTGAATGTTCAAAGACTGCATTTTAGTCGTTGTGTTGCTTCATCCTTGTACAACAAGGTTATGCAGTAAAACCTCCCTTACAAGACCTTCCCATATACGACCTCCTCCAGCATACGACCCAAAACTTTTTTGACGGAGACCGTTTACTGTATAAACCACCTCCCATTTACGACTCCGTCCTTAACCCGACCACCGACAGACGAAAGTAGCCGGTTTTGAGCAGTATTCGACTTTCCCTGGGCGAGCGGGAAAAGGTTAGCAGACTTCCTTTTTGCAAAGATGTTCACTGAGAAATCCAAAATGTCGACACAAAATCTACTGAGAAGCGCACAGATCTGTTTTAAATCTAGAAGAGATTGAAAGTGTTCCTATCAAACAGCAAAGGGAAGTCGGGAATAAATATTGCATCCGACATCCATTTACGACTTTACGCCTAACGGACCGCCGGAAGTGACCAGTTACGACTTACGTGTCTTTTCGACATTTACCCGATTCCTGCAGGTCAGCGGCCTACACGTGACATAATTAAAGACTGACCTGTGGAAATCAGGTATAGCTTCTCTGTTGTGATCGTATCGGAGAGAAAGAGAGCGAGAGAGAAAGCTTAATATGATGTAAGGGTTTAGAGTAGACAGACAACAGAAACATTAGTGAAACGCTGTTCACAACTTCATTACTTTTATATTACAAAATTGCAGTTGGCTGCCATGATAACATACATGAAGATGTGTTTCTCACCCCGTCACAGTACTTGTACATACATGATGTACTAACGGTTCGGCGTGACAAGTCTTCCCTTATAAGACCCCTCCATTATAAGACTTGATTTTGGCTGGTTTTTTTTCAAAGTCGTATATCGGAGGTTTTACTGTATATAAATTTCTTTTCCTTTTTGTCGTTTTACACCTAAGATGATGCTATGCCTTCGCTCTTGTTGGTTGTTATGCGCTTAAGAACACATTTGACCTTTGTGGGAGGTTATTGGCGAGCAAAAAGGCTTTGTTTAGATTGTAATTTGATCTTTATGCTTTAAGATTTATTGTTATGGTTAATAATATATTTGATACTGTGTGCATGCACATGGGTAGTGATGGCTCAGTCATCCTTCCACTCTCACCAGAACCCTGACAACGACGTGACAATGTTGATAAATCTTCATTTACTGCAGGCGCCATTGACAGCTTCAACTCCCGTCTAGAAGACATTGTATGAGAAGGTTGCTTTATAAATCTGAAAATCCTCTGTGCCTTGGGTTGGCGCTTTCCTTCACTGTGGCTTCGACAGTAGCTCCCCTTTTAAACTCCATCTTAAACTGTTCCGGTAATATGCAATCCCAGCCTGCCCCACCCCTTCCTAGCACTTGGCTTCTTAAACCCTTTCTTATAAACTAACTAGTTACTTCGTCTAGACCGGTAAGTAAAAGTCGCGGGCGGATGGGACGCTGTTCTGGCCCAGATCTAAGACAGACTGCGGGCCGGCCTTTCTAGTCAGATCAGAACATACTTCCGGAGATTACAGCTGACCGTCTCACTGGTGTTTACTTTGACCCAGTGACTTCACCACGAACTACCGTCCACGCCTAGCTCTCTAAACATCTGACTGCACCGCCTGACTACAAATGTAAACTGTACTTACGTGTGTGCTTAGTACGCTGCCGTGCTCCACAGTTCATTTCTCTGTGTGGATTTGCTTTCTGTCACATACCTTCTTAGCAGTTCCTGGCGTGTGTAGTCAAATGCTGTGTTTGTTGGTCGCAACACATCGCAACACATCGACTGCCGATCTGTCTATACTTCTTGTTTCGAACAGAGAAAAAGATGCAATGCTACATGGCAGTATCGTTCTGTGGTCTATCTGCGTGCTGACGATAGTGAAGTGAAGATTAAGCTTGTTGATTTCCGGGGATTGGGCGATTGTGGACTGCAGGTTTTTTCTATAGTATCTGTCTGTCGATCACTGTAGAAAGAGTTTTACTTCCCTGCCTTTCTTGTCGACATTCTCTTATAAACAGAGAGCACTTCCTGTAAACAAGTTGTCACTACCCTAACCAGAGACGAAAGATCGACTACAGAAGTCAAGATCATACTATCCTTGCCTCAGCAGCCATTTCAAAGTCTCAGCAACGTACAGAGGCACAGCAACATCCACATCCCCAATATCAAGCTGTACAAAATCTTAGTCCTCTCCATTCCGCTGTATGGCTGTGCAAGAAGGAATTTGACGGCTGAACTAGAAAAGAAGTCTGAAAATTTTGAGACCAAATGGTTTCACAAGCTCCTCAGAATAACCTGGAAGGAATTCAAAACAAACGTCTAGTTTCGCAACAAAGCAGACAGACTGGCTGGTCCTCAGGAGCCTCTCCTCGCCTAGATCAAGAAAAGGAAGCCGGCATGGTTCGGGCACACGACATGTCATAATACACACAACACGTCATAATAAACACAGCACGTAATAATACACACAACACGTCATAATACACTTGCTAAGACGATCTTACAAGGAAAGCTAGAAGGCGGAAAGAGGAAAGGAAGCCAAAGTAACAACTGGCTTGACAACGTACAACCTCAAGAAATGGACAGCATTTGGCATCCTAGCTCTGCTACGGTTAGCAGAAGACACACCAGGCTGGCCGCGATTGTCAAAAGCTACATCCCGCATATCCCCCGCCCCCCCCCCCATGACTTTCTAGGTCACGGGACTGAAAAGAGATGAGATTAACAGAACTTCCTAATCCTGGCTTTCGTGCGTTTAGCTCCTCGCTCTTTTGAACTGTTTACGCAGCTTCCGGTCTATGATTGGTTTTAAATCCAGGAACTTTCCGGAACCAGCAGAACAGGACTTTCTAGTTAAACGTCCCCCCTCCCCATTCACGCCATTCCCACCCCACCTCCTGTCTCAACAGTTGCCACAGCATCTCTTGCAGTCACATGACTGCCATTGTCGCTATGGCTACTGCCAGCACCAAAGGCAAATCCTTCATCCAGCACGCCATGCCAGCGCACAACACGTGCCTACGACTTCAGGCTAAAGCCGATCTCACATACCTGCGGGTAGGCGAAGGAAAATTGTTGGTTGTAAAAAACTATTGAATCGTCAGCAGCGAAAACTTCTTCCGACTTCTTTTTAGTGTTAAGAAAAACTCTTCACTGAATCTGTTCTCTTTGTGATTGTAGCGAAAAGATACATCAATGCTTGGACTTGGATCCAGCCTGGAGAAGATTAGAAAATATTCGCTGATGGTCTAAATTAACTTGTTTTCGTTGCTTCCACTTGACTTTGTAAAACTGAGTCCGGCCCAAGGTGTTGTACGTTTAATACACAAACAAACATTCAAGGCTGTCACGCCCACACCAGTTTTGCTTTTGTACTTCTTGTTGTTGTTTGATATTCATATTTCGTTTTAACGATTGTGTTTACTTGGGCGGGGTATAGTTCGCTGTTATCAGACTTGTGCAGGTATCTGCCCTTTTAAACTACCGTCGGCATTCGCGTGTTCGCGTAGTCTATGTATAAAGGTTGGCAATTGACGTGATCTTTCTCAGACGTGTTGTCATAGAAACTAGTATCATTCTTGTTCTCTTCCATTGGGAGACAAACAACATATAATCAAGACAAAGCCAAGGGATCCGCAGTGCGGTTGAGACTCGGGCCAATATCACCCTGAATATCTTTGGCCTTTCGTCCAATAATTTGAAGCGTCCACGTCGGTCGCTAAGCTGGAAATGTCGCCAGGCGTTGAAATATATTTGAATTTTTCATGTTTGCCGATGGTTTGAAATTGTCCTGTCTAGGCTCAACCAGGCTGAACTAACTGTTGTAAGCAGAGAATCCTCGTGAAACAGTTTTTTGTAACCTAAAGGCGAGGATGAACGCTGCCACTTTTAACAACAACAACAACAACAACAACATTTCTGAGGTCGGTCCTGAGAAACTGTTATATAACTGTGTCTCAAAAATAATGTCCAACAGAACGGTGGAGTGTCTCTACTTAGGGCGGAAAATGAAATTTAATTCTTTACTATACACAGTACTTATTTTGTCATTCCTTGAATAAAGAATAAAGAAAACAAAACTTTGTTATAAAACATGTTAGCGGGTTCTTCGACCTTCTGTGTTTGCTATAAATTTTCTTCTCGTTCCTGACCAGTCATTTTTTTAAACTTGGTAACGAGAGGAAATAGCGAGCGGTCTACAGACATTGAAAGACGTGATACACAGGTCAAACAAAACAGCAAACACTTTTTAAAATCATTGTTTCAGGGACATTAGTACCTCTCAAACATGCGAAAGGCTGATAAAAATATGCAGTGTGATTTTCTTTCTTGTTTAATCCTTTGGCTTTTTTAAGATATCTGGTTCTCCATCCGGGTAAACTTTTCTCTAGCAGGTATGACAGAGGTTTCAAAAGTTTCGATTCGTAAGCTAAAGCTGGGGACGCTGATGAAACTGAAAGTTTAAAGAACAAGCCTGTCAAGAACCGTCCTGTACACGTTAGTTATGTACAGGTTTGTTCTATACAAGTTTGTTTTGTAAACTTTCAGTTTCGTACAGAACAAATCATCACAGAACAAACCTGTACAGAACAAACTCCGTACACAGCAGACCTAAACAGAACAAAATCCATACACAGCAGACCTAAGCAGAATCCATTAGGGTATCCATACAGCATATATTTATCCACTTCCACCTGTTGAAAGGTATTGTGCTTGAACCATTCCTTGAAACGGCTTTTGAAAATAGCAATCTGTTCAAATCTCTAAACTTCTGAGGTCAAAGTATTGCTCTGGCCAAGGTCAGTGCAAAAACAAAAAAGTCTTCAATAAGCCCGGGTTGTGTAGGAAAGAAAAATACAGAAGAAACATGAAAGTGAAAACTAATCAGAAGCATGAAAGATACAGAATTCGCTAGCTGTATCTTCCAGTTTCGTCCGTTTAATGGAGCAACAGTCTGCACCCTAAAGTGAAATTAAACTTTTAAATAAATCCTTTTTCATTCTGAAATGTTTCCAACAAAACTTTCTCCAGAAATTTTCACGCAGTGGGTGAAATGTGCACACATACAGACATGTTGGCCAGATTTAAAGGACAACTACGTACAAGCAAACACGCCCCCATGTACATTTCGAGTGACGCAGTAACGCAACAGCGCGCGGGAACAATTGACCAGTTTATTCCATGTTGTCCGGGCAGCGCGTTCTCTCCACACTTGGGCATAAACGATTCACTGCATACGACATCCGACGCCAGCCTTGTGGGCGCTGTTTACTGGAGGATTATTTACTGTTTACACGAGGATTGGTTACTGTGCCTAATCACAGCTGTATCGAAAATTCTTTTTAAGGCGACTACCTACGCTAGCTTAGGGGAGCGTTCTTGGAATGCAATGCTGTGATGCCGAGGGATCCAGACTGCATAGCAGACGGAGCAGGGCTAGATTGCACGAGCATTAGTAGAACCTCTCTGCTCATAGAACTGCCCGGACAGGTCATAAGGGTCAGATTTACGTCTGGAAGTGAGATGCGACTTCCGATACAACATATTACCGAATCTTAATGTGGACAAGAGGGTACGACACAAATTTGGATCGTTATGAAAGAACCCTGACGATATTGTCGTAAATGCTTTACATTTACAGAAGACCAATTTAACCTGGTTATCAAGTTCTTTAATGCATCCTGTAATTCAGAAATTTGTTCTTTTCTTTCTTTTTCTTCTTGTATAACAGCCAAAACATTAACATTCATGTCACATCAGTCGGTTTTTTTGAAAATAAGGAAATGAAAGAGTTCCGTATCGAAGCTTGTTCTGGGACTTTCTAACTTTGACACATCTCATACTTCTAACCTTAAGGGTGATTCACACCTGCCCATGGTGACTGATGGCGCAAACCAAGATAAGACCTTTAGGCGGACACGTTTCAGCAACTCAACGTCTCGTTGCCTAGCAAAAGCACGTGATCTGTACAAGCTAACTGTGCTCGAGGTTCGTGGTTGGTTGCAGACTTCTCAACGCTGGCAAACCTTGTAACAAATTGGAACGATCAGCGGCACACATTTGTGCCAAACCGCTAGAGAAATGTTGAGTATTTGGTTGCTCATGACGGCAATGGAAGCAGAGATATCAACATTACCATGGGGGAAGTGGCTTTAGTTCCATTCATTGGTATTACTACCGTCACACAGACGCAGTGCCAGTGTTCATTAGTCTTCGCTAATTCTCTACTCACGCAATGTGGACCAATTACAACGTGTACTTGCTTAAAGCATTTTCTAACATGGTGACCTTCACCCAGGGCAACGTTGAAACCTCTGCAGCATTCGTTTTACTGGGGCTTGGGTCGAACGTAGGAAATTGATTAAAGCTTAATGTTTGGCAAAGACAATGGCGTGCGAGGAGGCAGTGAGGATCATTAAGGGTGTACATCCTGTCAGCGATTGGCAGAAGTGTGTGTGTGTGTGAGAGAGAGAGAGAGAATAGAAACAAGAAACACCGTATGCTAGAACCATCCATGTTTACGACCAGATCTTCCGGCAGTATGACAGTTTGGTTTCGCGACCACAGTTTCTGGAACAGATTTCCTGAGGCCTGAAGTGGATTGCCTGCCACGAGGTGTTCTGTCATCGTGCCCAGAGTGAAACGCTGCTGTTGTCATGCTGTGGCAGTATTTTTTTTACACTGCCGGCTGGCATGTTCCTTGCGAAGGTGCTGCCGGCTGGCAGTTCTTGAGCGGGTCCTGACGTGATGTGGCACTCGTTTCAATATTTCTGGCTTCCTGCAGCATGCTGATGGAAAGAAATGCACAGGGATGCGCAGACTCTTAAATTAATTTTCATTCTTCTATGTTCGCTAGCGCTTTCCTCTGTTTCTGTTATGCTCAAGCATAGATATTTCGTTCGTTTCTTAGAGCACAACATACATGAGTCTTTTGAATTGATTTGTGAGACAAAGATTAGTCACCTACTGTATACTGGTGCTTTTAAACCACTCACAAGAATGTCGCTTGCAGCTTCGGGCTTTCAGTTTTTGGCTCTCTCGGTAAACTGGACGCTCTGACTAAAAAGCTTAAAAGGGACCGTTGGTTTTGTTTGTGAATTAACCTGGCAAAGCATTGCCCCTGAATTCTCATATACCCCTGATAATGTACGACGGCAATTATATCTATGGGGTTCTGTAACGCAAAGCTATGGAAGCTGCACTGAGAGTAGTTCTGAATATGTAAGTGCGCTTGCATGCACATGCAAGAACGCACGCATGCACGCACGCGCACACACGAAAACGCAATCTTCACATCACGCCCCCATTACCGACACATATTTCTGCAAGCTGCAGCTTGCAGGGCAAAGACTGCTTTCTGTCACGCGCTGACGTCTTTCGCGAGACTGCCTGTGCCACATTCCGCCTTGTGGTTCTGCCATAAAGACAGCACTATGACTACACTTTCCTGCCACAAATAAGCATCCGAGGTGGTGCGTCTGCACCGTTCGATCAGCTCTCGCGTGCACGTGAGCAGCCGTGCCCTTTGTCTCGATGCTCTTTGACGGATGGTGTAAGACCCGACCCACCCACCGTGGCACCCTGCTTCCAAGTCCGTGTCTGCGGCCTCCTTATCGTGGGGCCAGCCGCACGACACGATTCTAGCACTCTTGCGGATGGTTAACGAAACAGCCGAGAAAAGAATTTCAAGTGTCTCTGTTTCATGTCTTGCTTTGCTTAAGGTGCGCCTCCCCATCTCGCTATCCAACATTCAGACGCCGCCCTTTTCCAGGGTACAGCAACAGTATCTTGGATGACTGCGCCTTTATCTTCATCCGTCGAGATAAAGACACAGCAAACTCATCAGTCAAAGCTGCTTCCATCTTTCAAGGCGAAGGCCTCCGTATTTTCGCTAATACAAGCAGTGAACAGATTGTTTATGTTTAGAGAATCATAAAAGAATGATGGCTGAGTCACAAGTCTGCTTCCTTTCTCAGATACCTTGTCTCACCCACAGCTCGAGATCTCGGATCATCCTCTCTCTCTGTGGTGTGGTTTGTGCTCAGCTGTGAATACTAGTAGCCGCCGTAGGAAAAGAAAGGAAAGAAAGAAAGAGTAATGAAGGAGGGACAAAGCAAATGAAGGAAGCCGTGTGCACAACACTATTCAGTCCAGATTTTGCCAGTTCCTTACTCGCCCGCAGAACATTTTTGATTCACGCTAGAAGAATGGGGGAGGGGGAGATTGAAAAAGGTAGGTGGGGATGGATTGAAGATAAGTATGGACGCACCAGCTGAGATGTGCATCATAAAAGAAAGAAAAATAAAGAACGGCGGTGCTAGGTGAGGCTAACAGAAGAGCTGCGCGTGGCGTCAGTGCCGGCATACCTCACGAAGCAGGTGCCGATTCACATCTCGGGGTTGGATTAAGTTCTTTAACAGACACCTTTACCTCTACAACGATTTCAGACCCTCTTCGCACCACCTTCCTTCCACCCACATGCCGTACCATTTTTCTTGCAGTTTCCTTTCCCTTATGGCTCTGTTCGTCGAGCTAGGCTCAAGACATCAAAGCAGGAATCAACTCTCCTGAGGCCGTGGGAAAATACCTCAGAGTTCCTCCGCATTAAAATTCCAAGTAGTTCTGAAGAAAGATTTCGGGGAAACAACTCTCTTATCGTATAGATTTCCAGTCTTGCCTTAGTTTTAGTCAATATGACATCTTAGGCAAGAGCTTTAATATAGCAATCCTTTAAAATCTAAAATATCTTTGCTTTACTTTTCAACATCTTCATGTCAGGTTTGGCTTAAGAGTAAACCTTGTATGCCCTACAAGAAACAAGCAAGGTCTTTATTCAGATACTTCAAAAAGTCGTCCAAAGAACTGCACTCACTGCAAAAGTAAAAAAGATCAACCTACAAAACAAGCTTTTGCATTAAAGACAATGTCTTTCATAATGTCGATGATACTCTCTGATGCTCAAAATCGGCTGGCACGAGTTTCAAAATATCGGTACACGCATTATGAGCGCTCCATGAGAAATAAAATAAAAGCCCCCTTGAAGACAGTTTTGGTCCATCATGCAGGCGCACACACACACACACACCAACCCACCAACACACACACACATGGCTGCGTTACGCACGTACGCACATCCATAAAATATGCTCCCATGAACAACTGCATTGTTTTGACGCGATGAATGGAATTCCTAACCCAAGGACTTTATACATGGTTTTGTTTTATCTTTTAGAAAAAAACCCCGCAAACCCTAGTGTTTTTTCCCTCCAGCATTTAAGATCTTGGCGAGCTGGATGCGAAATTTTTCCCAACTGAGTTCTGCCCAAGTTTATGCACAGCACCTTTCATTCCGTTTGGCGTAAAGACAGGCTTGAACTTATACATGAAAACAGAAGTCCTACCTAATATCAAACTCATGCGCATGCTATGCAAACTAGGGCAGAAACCTATTGGGAAAAAATGTCGAGAGCTGGTCTGCTTGCGGACATCAGGGATTTACTGTTTCACTTCTCAGTATCATCTTTCACATAAATATGTTGTATACTTTGTTTTTTAGTTTTAGGTTCTACATGCCCGCATCCGGGCATAAAACCTGCCTTGCTGTAAAGGCCGGTTTAGACACTTCAAAGTTTTTGTGGTTTCAAAAGAAAGAAAGCTTTGATTAAATGCGCCATCGTTTACATGCGGCAATGCACAGTCGCCTTGACCCCGTGGCTGGGATCATTTGACCTTTCGCCCTGAGGTTCGTGATAGTGGCTGGCAGGGTTTCAAGGTTTCAAGGTTTCGAAAAATAGAAAGCCATTCTATCCTCCCAAAACATTGAGCAGGACTGGTTCCGAGCTGGTTCAAGACTTGAAAAGCGTTTCAAGAAGTTTCAAAGTACCAACTTTGAAGCGTGTAGACCGCCCCTTAGCATTGGCATGGACACAGCCATGCAAAGTCAACATTGTCCCGTGTCAGCTGTCTTTGAACTAAAAAAATCTGGCTTCTTTTTTTTTTGTCGGTCTGTCCCTTTGCCATGTTTTCTTTTTTTCCTCGGCACAATGCAAAAATATTCAATGAACGATGCCGATTGCTGGAAAGAACTAGTTTCCGTTGCTTGGACACCAAAGCAGCACCAACACCACCCGGTGAATCTTCAGCAGAGAGAAAAAAATTGTGAGGAAGGATTGGGTTATGCGCAGAACCGTGGACCGTATGGTGCAAACTGTCACCTGTCTAAAGATTCAGCGACCGTTGCGAGTAACTTACCCCGTCATTCACCCAGCGCATTCCAGTCACCGACCAAATCGAAGTTTCGCGAGCGAAACAGAGCAGCTGTAGGCCCGCTGGCTGCAACAATCCGCTCGACTGCAAGGGAATTTCTAACTCGCCGAGTATCGACTCTCGTTGTACGTAATGACAACATCATTCACGCGCGTCGATGGTGGGTGATTAACTGCGAATTTAAGTGAACCTCTGGCACAGCACTTCTTTGTTCGACGGTGGGGGACAGCAGGTACCCGTGTGGTCTCGCGAGAGGGTGCGCGATCAAACGAGAAAGGGGTGGAGACAGATGCTGCGAGCGCCCCCACGGCGTATGCGGTCTCGTGACGACGACCATTAGCACTGAGGAAAGCTTTAGCATTAGCAAACATTAGCAGCACCAGAAATCATTATGGCTTCTTTGCCATCCACCCGGATGAAGGTGGAGCCTGCAGTCTGGTGAACAACAGCGAGTCAGAGGCGCACACTGCAGAAGTGGAGCAGTCATGGCGACCGCCAATGGGCAGCCCAAGCGGTCTTTTATTTTGTCCTTTAAGTACGACAAAGAAAACCACATTGAAGAGGAGAAGGATAACGTTGGGGAGGTAGGTAGCTGGCACCTGCTAAAGACGTTGTATTTATGTTTGTTGTGAGCGTTCTTTGTCCGTGACATGTGGCGGAAACCGTGTCCTCTTACCATGAGCGTGACTTTTCTGTAAAACTTTGTTTAATCCGCTCAGTTGCCATTAAAAGGATTTGGGCTGGTTTTTAAAACCCTTGTGGCTGTTTTCTGCGAAGTCAGGTCAGCCCAGTATCTGCAAGTGCCACACCAGCGACTGTCTGCAAAAAACCAGTTCTTCCAGATTTTGGCTTGCACCCGAGCAAAACTCGCGTCCTGTTGCTTTGTCGTCGTTGTTTGGATTTAATCAAATGATATGTTGAATCTTGAACGAAACAAAACGTTTGCAAACGCACACTGTGGCACACGACTGGGCCTTTGAAAACAGAAAAAAGAGGTGTTATAAAAAGACAACCCTCATGCTTGAGCTATAGATCTTATTCTAGGTTGTCATGAGTGATGGAAAAGGTACTTAGGAAATTTTTAATGAGGGTTATTAGGTCACTGAAATTGTGAGCATTTTAAAGCGATGCAGATCACGGGAACGTCTGTGTATATGACTTATATGTATGTGTGCGTTTGGGATGTACGTATGGTTCTATATCCATGTCTATGTCTAAGTTTGTGTATGTGCTGTTGACAGCTTTTTAAACAATTCTAAAGGTCTGGCCATTGTTTCTGCTCACCTCAGAGTAGTGAATCACATGATAGTCCAGGTTTGCGCGAGGCGTTCCTGCAATGTTGTGTCCCTGATCGTAAGAGCTCGTCTTATAACACCTTTTTGTGTTCGGCCTCTCTGAATCCGGTCTGACCTCCAATGGTCAAGACATAACACAAAGAAATAAGAGAAGAAGTAAGCAGAAAATCGCCTGGCCATATTGTCGAGTGAAGAAGTTCACATGACGTAGGCATTTGACTAATTTGAGTGGATTTCTGGGATACGTGCTATTTAAAGCCGCTTCACAGTCACGCTATGTACTTAGACATCATCACGAAATGGCACAGCCGCGACTCAGCATTGGGAACCAACGCCTAGTGAAGCTAGCAAATACCCCCAGGGCAGAAGACATGATGCTGCGGGTGTCTTTGATTGAAGCAAGCAACAGAATTCTTGTGTACTTAGAAAATGGTCAACACACTTACTGCATAAATTAATCGTGGGTCGTCGTCTTTGTAAGAGTCATCTCTGTAAAATAACGAGTCATCTCTATCAATTGATGTCAAAGAGAAAGTAAACAATTAATTCTTTCGCTTGGTGGTTTGAAGTGACTTTCTGCTGAGTGAGGTTACGTGCTGCTTCAAAGTTCCACCCATCCGTCCATCCGCCAATCTAGCTTCATTTCTTTGGTCTTCTCCGTAAGCTGGCTTTGCCCCAGTGTTCGTCGGTCCATCACCACACACCTGTTGACATATGTCTTGTACAGGGCCCCCATCTGCTGTGTAGTTTATAACAAGCCCCTTGGGGGGGTTTCCTTTGCTAGACGAAACCTGGCCTTTACTCGAATATGCAGTCTACTTCGCCGAACCTGGCCTTTCTTAAACGGATGAATGCTTCGAATAGTTCGCTGAATCTGTTCGGGCACAGCCGTCCCGTTCAGGAAGGCTGTATGATTAACGACATCAAGCCGAGTATTATATTTCCATTTTCACGTCTAGAAAAAGGACGCGACTTGTGCTACAGACATCATTAAATGATTGTCCGAGACGTGTAGAAAGCAAACCCAGCCCTTGAGTAAAAATAGTTTCTCTGTTGATCTCATCGACTTTTGGGGCCTAATTTATGAAATGTCACTATGGGAGTCCAAGTCCTATGACAAAAAGACCCAGTCCTTTTGCGCGAAGTACTACCTTATAACAATAGATCATCAGTATGTACCTGGTTAAAACGGAGAGCTAGAGATCTCTAGCTAACAAGAATACAAAAGAAATTTCGCAGTTTACGATGTTTTCGGACAAGAGTGATATGTGTCGACGTACAAACGACATTAGTAGAAAAACGGATGTGCACCTTATATGTGGGAATATGGAACATGAATAACGCTCGATGGGTCTTGTAGCACGAAAGTGGTGTATGCCATAAGCAATGAATATACTGAGGTCAAGGTGACCATATATTGTGTACAATGTTAAGATGGGGTGAAGCGAATGTACCCCGTATATAATAGATATATTCAGATGAAAATGACTGCTCAACAACTGGGAGAATGGTGGAGCTACACTGTGCAGTGAAAATAAATTAGCCCTTTCGTAAAGTCTAGATAAATCTCATTCGTTTAAAATGTTTTGCTACATCACCGCGCAACAACAGTACCTTCTTTATGAGAGCTTGACTACGCATTTGATAAAACTTGCAAAAATGTTTTTGCACGACCGTGTGCAACAAAGCTGCGGTCTGGTTTGTTTAGTATAGTTAGTTTTGCTTCATCCTAACAGGCCAACAACCGTTTGTAGATGATAGCTCGCGTGATTTGAATTCTTACGAAAAGACACAAAAGACTAGATTAAATCAGTGAACAGGTTGGTGAGGGCTGCGTGGAGGTGGTAGTGGTGGGGGAAGAGTTTGCAGTCTGTGCTTCTGCACCTTAACATGCATGAGATGGCTAGGGGTGTACCGGTGTAGGTGAATGGTTTACACACAGACTTTGCCCGCGCAAAGCGTTACTGTATTGCTGTGTAAACAGCTGTTGTTAGTCACGTGGTCACATCGCTTGAGTCGCGGATGCCGCTGCCGGAGCTGCGTGTACCGTTTTCTCTGCCGTGTCGATACGGTAGGACGCAGCGCAGCGCAGCGCAGTAGCAAATGGCGCGCACACCTGTAGCAGGGCCGCTGGAGTGTTTGCAAAGGCGGGGCGCGCGGTGGGGTAAAGGTGTTTCTGCGAGACTTTCTCTAGTTCCAGTTTCAGGCGGAATTTTCTCACCAGACCAGCTGTGCATGGTCCTGTCAGCCTGCCGATCAATCTGTGCGTCAACGACACCCCGTTTTTCTTCACCCCCTTCCACAGACAGCTTCCCCTCATCTCCACTAGCTACACAGTCACGACGCTGTTGATTTTTTGAACTCAGCTTCGCGTGCCCCGCAGACAAACGGCTAATGACAGAACGAACCTGCTACTGCAGGTCGGCAGCTCCCGCGTCTGTAGTCGGTGACTGATGACTATATGCCCGGGCGCAGTTTTCTCGGACGTGAACTGCGCGTATTAACTTTGGGGTAATGGGAGGTCTGGCCCCACGCTAATATCGGACTTGCCATTCTAAAATACGTTTACGAGAGTTATGTTTTTCTTGTTTTATTAAAAATCTCAATAGAAGGAATATGGTGCGCGTTTTGAGGTCCTTCTTTCTTTCTTTCTTTCTTTCTTTCTTTCTTTCTTTCTTTCTTTCTTTCTTTCTTTCTTTCTTTCTTTCTTTCTTTCTTTCTTTCTTTCTTTCTTTCTTTCTTTCTTCAAAGATTCGTGTAAGATCACCACCTCCACCCAGCCACCCCACCCCTCCCCCACCCCGTGCCACAAGGTGATGACAGGGTTCCGAGAGATGCGGCCCAGTCTTTCTGCATATTGTAGAAAAACCGAGATGCCATCTAATTATCCGTTCTTTCATGTTTTCTGTTCAGCTCGTCCTTTGTTTTCCGTTTCTTCTTTCTCTTTCCAGGGCATACCTTTCAAGGAGATCGTTGCTAGCTATAGCATGATGTGTGGTGTTGTGGAAACACGACCCCACAACTTGTCACAACCTCACACCACTTCAAAATAAGCACTTGGAACGGGGCAAATCGTTCTTAGGAAGACGGGCCACTTGTCATTTGCACTGGACTAATAATGTGAGATTTTTTCTGTGTCGCCATTTTTCGTCATGCATGATGTACAGTTTTGCAGCAGATTATTCGAATTTTTAAGCAGAATAGGAATAGCAAATGACACGGGGCCAAATCTTTGGCTCCTTTGTCCCAGTCACAACACCTCTTCTGAAGCGACAAACGAATATTTTTCACAGAGCTTGTCTCATTATTCTCTGGGGTTCTCCCCTCCCCCACCTCTCTCTCTCTCTCTCTCTCTGTCATGAAACAGAAAACAGCCACTCTTCCCTACAGAGCCCCTTGTTTCCCTAGCTCTCTGGAAGCGCAGAGCTGTCTGTGTGTTTTCCTCGCTGGTCGAAAATCGTTTCTTCGCTCCTTCGTGTTTGCCGTGCTTCCCATACTTAAGTGTATCTGAACTTTTCGAACTAACACAGTCAGCCATTTTTCTTCTGCTTCTTTGGCTACTTTACTGCCAGTCATCCAGTGTGCCGTTCTCTAGACATGCATTCTGGTCTTGTCTGTCTGGCAGTCCAGCAATAACTCAGGCTTCAGATATTTCCTTTTAATCGAATTGTCATTCTTAGGTAAACAGTTAAAAGTATGTCTTCTTTTCCTCTTGTTATTTGATTTAATTTATGCATCAATCGTCCGATGTGACTTCTTCTTTTACGATAAGTTAAGAGTAAGAGGTCAAGGATTTTCCACGTTTAATGAATTAGTGTGCCTGCACAGGATGGCAAACTCGACACTCTTTATAGGTTTTTTTTCATTGAGTACTGTTTTAGCTAATGAAATTTTAAAAATGTTTTTCAATTGATTTTTCTTTTATATCTACAGCATGAATCAAAATAGTATCATGTTAAGTTAAACAACGAAGGATTTCTTTGTCTGTCTGTCTGTCTGTCTGTCTGTCTGTCTGTCTGTCTGTCTGTCTGTCTGTCTGTCTGTCTGTCTGTCTGTCTGTCTGTTATGTACATGTACATGTCTGTCAATGTGTCTGTGTGTCTGTCATCTAAGTGTATATTTCTGTCTGTCTGTTTACCTGTTTGCCTATCTACCTATCTGTCCCTGACTTGTCTTCGTCTCTAGCATCTCTATCTCTCTTTCTGTCTGTTTGTCCAGCTTTCTTCCCGTCCATGTGTTGTCTACAAGGGCAACTGGTAAATAAAGCTGGTAATGATATAAGTGTACTATGCCAGTCGAGGGCCAGCGCTCTGTTCCATATCATAAGAGAGAAGGGAGAAAACACAGAGCGTAGTTGACAGCGAAGCCCTTTGGTTTATGTCTCATTTGTCTGGCTGGTCACAACATGTTATTTTTCTCTGTCTGTTCCTCCGTCTTTCTGTCTGTCTGCCTGCCTGTCTGCTTGGTTTTTCAACCACAAATCTGCACTTTGACAACTGTTATTAGCCGCGTGCTACACTCAGGACCCTCATATGCGAAAGGCACGTTTGGAACACTGAAAATCATCTATTTGTCTCTCATTTTGCCTGCCTGTCTGTGTGTCTGTCTGTCCGACCGTCCCCTTCTTCAAACATTTTCTCTTTTCTTCTCTCTCTATCCTTTTCCCTCCTTCTCTCTCTTTCTTACGCCCCCACCCCCAGCCTTTAAGGGTAGAGTCCCCCCCCCC